>RXPK01000137.1:2941137-3011656 GCA_004143645.1 Protaetia brevitarsis
ATGCAGTTTTTGGAGAGACAATGGAGGAATTGTGCCGATTGCGACCGTGATATAAAAGTAGTGGGAAAATGCGGACCGTTAAATATTGGGCGAAGCACTAATTAGTAAACCTAATTTTAAGACTAGAACATATCAAATCGTTTAGTAATGAGAGAGATTTTCCAATACAACAGTACCTGTTCTAATACAAACGGGGTACCTGTTCCAATACAACGGGGTACCCGTTCTAATACAACGGGGTACCCGTTCTAATACAACGGGGTATCCGTTCCAATACAATAGGTAACCGTTCATCCCAATTGATAGAATAAACATGGAAGTAAAGCCAGGGGTACGGGATCTGAAATTGAAAATTCTAAAAGCTAGTAGAGCAATACGCAAGAAACATATGCAGCTAAAACGTGGTCGGGCGGACGCTGATGAATTGTTACATAAAACGTTCAAACCAATTTCTGAACCGTTGAGAGAAGTGGATTCAACACTTAAAGAGACAGTCAAATCTCTTAAGCAACTCTGATAAAGAACCTTTGTTAAAAACGACAACACAAACTCAATCATCTCCTTTCACAGAACAAACGCTATCTACCACACCTCCAAATGTAAGAACAATTCCACCTAAAAGTTATATACTAAGACTCTTACGCGATACAAGCAGCAAAGCGTTAGACACTACTTTTGGCCCAATAATGGACCCCCATACAACTTCGTTTAAAATTGGTAATAGTGACATCGTTTTCTCTGGGGGTGATATAATAATCAATGATAAACTGTATAAAGGTACAGAGGGTTTGTACGAATTGTTGTTCAAGAAAGATCCCGGCATATACACTCAGGAGGATGAAAATTCATATTGCGATATCTTACACGTACGTATGTACTACATAGAGATTTCAATCCTGAACAACAACTAAGGGGAACAAAAGCTACAAGTATAATAATATAATCAAACGTTGTTAGAACACGTCTCTGGTGAAGGTTATATGTTTGCATCGGAGGCGCCATATCAGTATGTATATTGGAATGATATTAACGAATTAGTTGATCGTCTTCGTCTGCTAAAGTCGTCTCAGAGGCGGGAATACCAACCACAGTAACGAAATTATGTCTATAATAGAAGAATTGAAAGAGGCGGGTGTTGTACAATAAATATAAATGTTGACGAAAACACAAAATCATTTTCACAATGAGTATCGATAAGTTTGGACGTTTTCTTAACTCTAATAAAACAAATTGGAGCTTCAAACGTTGTCGTCCAGAAAAACAAAAGCGCTAATGAAGTTAGGGATGCGATGTCTAATATTTTACAGCATGGACGTTGTCCTAAAAATTTGCAAACAGACGCGGGTAAGGAATTCTACAATCGAGAGTTTGAGAAATTGATGAAAAAACATAGGATAATAATATTATTCTTCATATAGTACTAAGAAAGCGTCAATAGCTGAGAGAGTGATTCACACAATCAAAAAATAAATTGTATAAGGCGTTCAGTTTGAGGGGGTCCTACAAATGGATAGATATTTTACATCAAGTGACTAACAAATACAATGAAACGAAACATAGAACTATTAAAATGAAACCGTGTGACGTCACAAGGAAAGATGTGCTATATCTTCTATCTACTGTTTACAGCAATATTAAAATTAAAGGAAAAAATAAATTAAAAGTTGGCGATACTGTTCGAATCAGCAAGTATAAAGGAGTATTTCAGAAAAGATATATGGCTAATTGGAGTTGTCAGCTTTTTAAAATATCGAAAGTGCAAGTAACTAACCCCGCTACATATCTTCTAGAGGATATGAATGGAAGACCAATTCGAGGCTGTTTTTACGAGCCGGAATTACAGAAGACAAAACATGAAGACGTTTATATCGTTGAAAAGGTGTTGCGAACAAAAAGAAACAATTGTTGTGTTAAGCGGCTTGGATTTGACAATTCACACAACAGTTGGATTGATAAAATAATATATTGTAATCATGTTGACAAATTTATTATAATTTCTTTTTAATAAAACACACACACACATATTTGAGTATAATATTTTTTTTTAACCGTCCCCCCACCGGGCGGCTACCGGTGGGGAGACGGTGTATAAATTTATTTAATTCCGAGTCAATGCTGTAGTAAAGATTGAGAAGTCTTAAACCAAGAAATCAAGGCAAAAAAATGGTTGAAAATAGGGTAGTTGAAAAGGTTGGTCTCATACTTCAACATTTAGATACTGGTACGTTGACAGATATGGACAAGGATCTAATTAAATTCATTCCTATGTACCTATTCGAAACGCAAATTAGTCCGACATGTTTGGAACAGATATGGGATGATTTACCTCGAAAGAAAAAGGAAAAACTGCAACCATACAGACCATGTTATCGTCACCAATACACCTCATCAATCAGATCACATTGATGGTCCACCACCGCCCAGAAATCGTTGTTTAGGATGTAAAGCTGTGGACGATTTTTTCGATAAATTTCGATTTGTTGAGAAAAAGAAGATTCCCAAGAATTGAAAATTTATTGCGTTACACTTATATTTGTATGAGCATTACATTTATTAAGAATGGTTAAATAAAAATGATATATAATATATTATTATATATATATATATATATTACGTTGGTTGGAGAGAAACTATTTGAATATTAATTATGGTGATGGTTATGTAGAGTTAGGATCTATTGGGAAAATTTTAAATAATATTAATTGTAAAACTTATGAAAAGATTTATGTGAAAGGTCATCAGAAAGCTAATTTTCTAAGAAAATATGTAGACTTAAGTATTGTTTAGAGTTTGTAGACGATAATTGTGTTCCAAATTTTGTAAAGAGTGATTCCGCTTGTTTTTATCATGTTAAAGGTAAATTAAGTATGTGTACAGAGCGTAATGTGGAAAGGATGTTAAATTATTTACTCGATAAGTAGTTCTTAAATATTTTATTTATAATAAATATTTATTTTTATTTAACAAAATAAATCGATAAAATCACATATTTTGTTTTATTTAATGACATATAAACTTTAAAGGAATTTGTTACATCCTGCACAGTTTCTTATGGCTGGCGGTGGACCGTCCAATTGATCGATTCCTGTGGGGTTATGGGTGTAGCATGGTAGACAGTCTTGAAGTTTCGCTCTCTTTCGTTGAGGAATAAGATATCATTTTTGTTCTAAAGAGAGTCGATGTACTTTGTTTCGCAGCACGTACAATGGTAGTTGTGATATAACATTATCGCTTATTGTGTTCAGCCTTCCAGAATTTTCTTCATATTTTTTATGGCAATTTTGATTTGTTTTCCATAGAATCTTCCATTGTTACTATTTGCAACTTATTTGTAACGGAATATAATTCAATATGAGTTAGCAGTTTGTGTAGTTGTTTTATATACTGCTCGAGTCTGTCTTGAAACACGTTTGGGGCCATAATGAATGTGATAATAACTTATACGAAATACATTTTCAGAATACAAATTTATTTATTACTTTCTTATATACATTACTTCTTATATTTCTAACTATAATATTCGAAATATTCTCTCCAATCCCTCATATACCCATGTACTTCTCGCAAAATATGAAATATCTCCAGATTAAACACTTGCGCTGACGGACATTGTTCTATTCGCGCAAACACCGCTGTTAACTTGATGAGGACCTCGTCCGCTATGCAAACCATTGCCATTTCTGACGAAAACTCTAACATGTTTTTAATTCTCCGCAGCTCTGAATTGATCCATTTAAAAACATCGTTTTCGTAGGATCTGTTTAACTCGCCATCCGATGATTCGACATAGGAAAAATCCAAACTATTAGTTTTATTAGCAGACGCCATTCTAAAACATTTAAAAGTCAAAATTATAAGAGAGGTAATATGGAAGTGTAGACTTAATATTTGTAACTAAAGAAAACTAGGTAAATTGCAAATAGTAAAAGAAAATACTTACGAGTAGTATAATGTGAGGTAAAATAGAATTGAAGAGTATTGAAAGATATTTCTTATAACGTAAATTCACACTAGCACAGTAAATTATGATGAGGAATACTGAAAGACTTTCTTATATATATATTTTATACATGAATTTAATACTGATTTATAAATGCTACGAAATCGACATTTCCAATAAATTAATTTTCTTGTTAATTATTTGTTGTAAATTAAAAGATTTTATATGTTTCGGGTGATAAAACAATCTCATGATGTCGACTCTTTAGTCTTCTTATATGCATCTTATCTATAGCATTCGAAATATTCTCTCCAGTCCCTCATATACCCATGTGCTTCTCGCAAAATATGAAATATCTCTGGATTAAAGACTTGCGCCGACGGACATTGTTCTATTCGTGCAAACACCGCTGCCAACTTGATTAGAATATCGTCACTATGGAAACCATTGCCATTTCCGATGAAAACAACATCATGTTTTTAATTTTCTCTAGCTCTGAATCGATCCATTTAAAAGTGGTGTTTTCACAGGATAGGTTTAATTCCTCATCTGATACTTGATCATCGAAGAAATTCAAATTATTAGTAGAAGCCATTCTAAAACATTTAAAAGTTAAAATTATAAGAGAGGTAATATGGAAGTGTAGACTTACAATATTTGTAACTAAAGAAAACTAGGTAAATTGCAAATAGTAAAAGAAAATACTTACGAGTAGTATAATGTGAGGTAAAATAGAATTGAAGAGTATTGAAAGATATTTCTTATAACGTAAATTGACACTTTTAACACAGTAAATTAAACACACAGTAAATTATGAGGAGGAATACTGAAAGACTTTCTTATATATCACAAGAAATTGTAGCAAGAAAGGGGGAGAGTACGCATCAAAAACTAGTTATTTCTCGAGGAAAGCAGTGCTTCGGTAAACCTAATTTAAAAAATATTTTTTTTATAAATAATAAAAACAATAACAATTTTTTTCAAAGATATTTATTATTTATATATTATTATATAAATTGTTGTGCATGTGTAGTAAATTCATCATCGTCATCTAGCAGGTTGACGATCCGTGTGAGGTCTTCATTAGGAGGAGGATGAGGATGCTGTGGTTCCTGTTTTTTTTTCTTAGGAGGAGGTGCCAGTTCTTCTTCTCTCTCTTGTTCCTCTTCGTATTCCTCCCTGAGGTCGAATTTAAATTTCTTCATTGCCTCCTCCAATACACTCAGCTCCTCCTCGCTGTCCACATTGAATCGTTTGTAGGTGACTGGGAGGTCCCCCAGCTTCCTCCTCATGGTGACATTCCTGGGGGAATATCTCAGGGAGACTAATACCTTCCCATTCCATTGGGAAATTTTTTTAACCCCATATCTATACATATAATATTCATATAAGAAAAGAAAAAAAAACATTTAAAATTGTCTTACTGAACAAGCTCTTGCATATAACAAACAGCGTTTCTTCAGGAAGAGCCTGTTTGTTTAAGCTTGACAGCATCATGATACACGGGGTATTAGCCATATTGATTGGAATATACACAAACACAGTATACACAAACACAAAGTATAAATGTTCAACGAATGAGTGACTGAATAAGCTGGGTAGCTCGGGTTTTATATTCAGCTTACACCATTAAGCTAACTATTATGTTCTACATAAGAGTGGTATTATTAGTAAAGACTACGTCACATATAGTAAATTTAAAATTCTCTAGGAATCAGTAACAGCGAATATGTTTTCTATCATTAGTAAAAGTACTGAGGTAATTAAGAGGTAGAATCATTATCGCAAAATTATTTGAAAAATGTGGAACCTGCAAAATATGTTGTAGGTATGTGTTGAACCGCTAATTAATATAATCAAAATTAAATCGCGAATCAAAAAAATTCTTTGAAAAATGTGAAAGTCACAATATGTTCTGTATAAGAGCTGTATTATTAGCAAAGACTACGTCACATGTAGTAAATTTAAAAATTTCTCTTAATCAGTAACAGCGAAAATGTTTTCTATCATTAGTAACTGCATAAGAGCTGTATTATTAGCAAAAACTACGTCACATGTAGTAAATTTAAAAATTTCTAGTAATCAGAAACAGCGAATATGTTTTCTATCATTAGTAAAAGTATTGAGGTAATTAAGAGGTAGAATCAATATCGCAAAATTATTTGAAAAATGTGGAACCTGCAGAGAAAGCAGCTACGTCATAGGTATGCAAAATATGTTGTAGGTATGTGTTGAACCGCTAATTAATATAATCAAAATTAAATCGCGAATCAAAATAATTCGCGGGCTACATATTAGGATATCCCCTCGCCCCTCAAAGAAAAGCTCTCCACATGTATTGGACATCATCGTCGCAGGTGAAGCTTTATTGTGATCAAAAGCGCGAAATTGCGAATTAAAATAATTCGCGGGTTACATATTATGATACCCCTTGCCCTCCAAAGAAAAGCTCTCCACATATTGCACCACAGTGTACGTCATCGCAAGCAAAACTGTAAATTATATTAAATTCGCGAATCAAAATGATTCGCGGGTTACATATCGTGATACCCCTCGCCCTCCAAAGAAAAGCTCTCCACATGTATACGACTACAGTGGGCGTCATCACCGTAGGTGAAGCTTTATCGCGAATTAAAATAATTCGCGGGTTACATATCGTGATACCCCTCGCCCTCCAAAGAAAAGCTCTCCACATGTATACGACTACAGTGGGCGTCATCACCGTAGGTGAGCTTTATCGCGAATTAAAATAAATTCGCGGGTTAAATATATATGATACCCCTCGCCCCTCAAAGAAAAGCTCTCCACATGTATTGACATCATCGCGCAGGTGAAGCTTTATTACAATCAAAAAGTGTAAATTAAATTAAAGTTCGCGAATTAAAATGAAACCGCGAATTAAAATAATTCGCGGGTTGGAAGTCGCGGATGTGCAGTTGGAGGGGACCTGGTGGACGAGTGACCTTGAAAGTGATATAGAAGCCCCATAGCCCTACTACTTCAGTGTAACAAGTCATTGATTTTCTGCTGTTACTCCTCAAAATAATAAGACAAAAAAAGATGCGTATACGTAAATACACGTAAACAAGATCGCATTTAATATCAAATATACAAGGGGCCATTAAATCAAACGTAGCAACAAAAAAAAGGCATAATTATCGTGAAACACTTAATTCTACGTGCGGATTTTACATTGGTAATCGTGAAACTAACGTCATGTTACCCCCTACGGGCGAGTACAAACTATGGTTCAACGAGCACAAAAGAAGTGAACGAAGATTACGCGCTACTTCGATCGGCAAAGCAACACGAAGGGCAGAGGGCTGTGTGCTGCCGCGCCCGACGGGCCACTACCAACCACAATCTAACACGAGATGGAAGATTACGCTGTGTCACATTTTAGGGGCGACTGCGGTCTACAACCATACAGGAATGGAGAAAAACTATTGTCGTGTTTACACCCGAAGGGTGACTATGATTTACAGTTAGGTCAGGAGGGAGAATCAGATATCGGCGGAATCTGTCACGCATGCAGTACATATAGGGCTTACATTAGTACGTGGCGCAGGTGGGAATTGAAGCTAGTGTAGAATTAATATGTAGCGCGTGGGAACGCGGTACACTAGTACTTGAAACTAAGACGCATGCCGGCGAAAAGACAAAGCAAAAACAAAAACCTTGAAAGCGAAGGCCAATAGGTTTGTTGCCTTAACATATAGATATTTGCATTGCTAATTTTTTATTTATATATCCTAGGACAAAGATAGTTTGCCTGTAGTGAAAGTTCGGCATAGCATCCAGAAGTTTTATCTCAAAAACTCAGGATATCAACCATAAGCAACGTCCAATGGTACGTACAGGTAATTGTGCAATTAAAATGAATTGAATTTATTTAAAGTTGATATTAAAGCGTCGAACGTTTTATTTCGCGGGAACCAGCAAGCTGGTCTTTCTCACAAAGTGCATGAAGAACGAAAAACCTGTTTGAAAATGTTGGAATATCCTCACCCACTAAGCATCACACCCTCTAATGTGGAAGTGTTCTTAAAAAATGAAAATTAAGGTAAGCATAGCACGATTATCTCTGATACAAAGATGTTCAATTAATACGAAACTGCATGAAAGAAACAATGTTGATAAAAATAAGTAAAAGTTGCATTTTACTTACCCATAGGAGCCAATAGACGTGTTGGCGGAATCAGCACGCACTTTGAAGTTATCAAAAACCAAAATAACTTGCTCGTTTGGTGTAGCCAGAAACAAATATGTACAGTTGGTATCACTGGGATAATTGGAAGGATATCTGGGCGAATTGGATTCTCCCTTTTTCCTGCTAGTACTTCTATATGTAAAAGTACAACTACCGTCTGGAGCAGCGGTGCCTGGTATCCGATATTCTGCAAACAAAACATTATATGGTATACATCCTCGCAAGTATGTTTTTTTGTTGAGTGATGTGCTGCTAAAAATGTTGAGCACAACATTTAATAAACATACAAAAACAACAATAGTCAGTAAAATCTGACTTTAACAAATCAGAAAATTACAGTTAATGCAATTAAATTTAAAAAGTGGTATAGTTAATTTAAAATATACTATTGTCAGCGCTTCGATTAATGATTGAATATCGCTTGTTGGAAAGTTGCATATAAAGCTTACAAACTCGTTAAATTAACAAGAACTTTTTCGAAAGCAGGTTTTACACGATTTAGTACAAAATTAATCCATTCTTACGGTCGGCTTTTGTTCTGACACCGATTTGAATATCGAATCTAATTATACTTTAAAATTCAACCGCTGGAGAATGCCCCTTAAAGTGTTTATAAGCACCCCATTTTCAGCTTACAGAAATCTATTTAATGCGTAGTCACACTTTCATTGATCGACTTGAATTCAGTAATTTACATAATATGTAAATGAAATTTCATTTGAAATTTCAGGCACATAACAATTATATACAGCTATGAGGCAAATATCTTGAATGCCTAATAATTTGCAAATATAGGTAGCTGATATTCGACAGCCGTAAATAACTGATTGTGGGAAATAAAAATTAAAAAAAACATATCCTTATTTTAATTCGATTTCTATATAGTGTGAGTAGTTAAGAATGGGAAATTCGGAAACTGGGAATAGTAGAGCTGCAAACATGAGGATTGAGCGCAACATGCCTGATACAAATGTTGCTCGTTTAAGAGACACAGGATGTTCAAGTTAATAATTTTATTTCTAAATTTCACAATAATTTAACAAGTTTTCGTGAAATCAACATGAAAATTGGTATTACTACGTTTTTAAGCATAATGAATAGGAATTTGTCATCACTTTTACTTTTTTCTCATAGAGGGCGTTAGTTACACCCTGCTGACTAAGTAAATCGAAGCTTATCTTTTTTTTTTGTGTAAGCAGAATCACATAAAACCGAATAGAAAATGTGAAAAAGCAACCTTTTTTTACATGAAAAATACATACTTGTTTAATTTTGACATCTTGATGTGTTTTCGAGATATTTGTATTGGTGCATTTCGTGATACTACCGTAATTTTTAATTCTTAAAATACAAAGTCGGATTATCCGTCTAACAGCTATCATTATTTATGCTTGTGAAGCTTGTGTCAAAAAGTGCTAAGAAAGTAGCCTTATCTTTTTCTGCCCTATTTGTACAATAATAAGGAGTAATAAAAAATGCCACGGCATAATGACCTTTCAAATAGTGAAATGCGAGATATAATTTGTGTTTTTACTCAAACAGATTTTAATGGACTTGCTGAAGCCCGAAGATATTTACACTTATATTCAAACCGAAGACAACCAAATCATAAATTTTTAGAAATCCTTATAATAATATGACATTTATTTTTCGTTCCTGCAACAAAAACTTTTGATTCGCTATATACAACCAAACAGCATTATTAAACTAACTAACTTTTAGTTAGCTCAATGTAGATACTCTTCTGAGTGTAGAAAACTTACCAGTTTCGAAAGTATAGTTCGCTTTGAAACCACGACCCATCAACTCTCCACTGCTAAAGACCATAACTAATCGAGGTCCGTCTGATACTACAATCGACGGCTTGATCTCATCGCCGCACATTTCGTAGTCGAATTTATCGTAGGAGTCGGTGGTTTCTTGGCCTTTCAGATATATCTTCAGGTACCCGTCGGAACAGCTGAAACAAGACTGAAAATGTAACATAGCTGAAGAAGGATGATAGGTCTAATCAAAGAGGCAAACTTAGAAGGTGTTACAATAGAACTGGAAGGATCACGAAAAAAATAGGGCTGCATAACCACCATCATTCCAGTATCTGATCAATGTATGTTGATGTAGATCTGCAAAATTAAAAGGCGCTTGAAAATAAAGTGAGATGTGTGTTTCTCACAAAAACTTATCATAAAAACAACTATTGCAAGTACTAAGATCTCGATAACTTCAGTAATCAGTACAAGTATAGAAGTTATTTTTGTATCAAGTATTAACTAAGGGTGCCTTTTAAAAAGTACTGAAAATAACAAGTAAATTACGTGTAGAGATGGTTAAAACTGCTCTTTTCTCGGAGTTGCTCTTTCTGCTCCTGCTCCGCTGACAAACCAGTTCTTAAAAACAACTCCTGCTTCGAGTAGTTGCTCCGGGGAGCAAATATATAAGAGCGAGTGAGCAAGTTTTGTTTCTCGACAGATATGGTTTATAGTGTTCGTGTATGGTTACAGTATGCTATATATATACATAGCAGCACGTCTACTTCATGAGTTTCGTTGGTGCCTTCCTATTTATGTAAGTATTTTATTTTCTGAACACTTTAAATAAATCTATTTTTTTCGATTATTAATTAAATGTTGTATTGGGTTTAACTGACGATTATACTTGCGCCATAATCGTATTGGTGCTCATTACAAAAAAAATGTCATTAATTATTATTGCAGAAAATAATGCGTTAAATATACTTATTATTAATTATGTTTATTTAATGTTTGTATATAAAACTGCATTATGAATCACAACCACGTCATCTTTTCTAAGTTTATAAAATATTGCCAGTTATTGTTGTGTAATTTAAATTATTCTGGTATTTTTTTATTAATTATTAATTATTTATTATATATGCTAAATTACCTGTATACCATATAAACACACATCACTTTGGACATGTCCTATTTTTCCATATTTACTAACTAATTTATAATCATAAGAATATAACAAATATTTTCTGTAAATTTTTCATTAACAATCAAAAAGAAAAGCACCTAGATGGAGTTCGAGTAATCATATCGAGACATCCAACGCCGCAAATTGGAACCAATGTAAATCTTCGCACGCATCAACGAACAGTTGTATTTTATTACAATTACATTGTACCAACTCGGGTAGGTCAGTCAAAGTTGGTTCTGGACCGGAGCAGTTTAACGGAGCAGGAGCAGCTTAAACGGCTTTCAGAAACCAGCTCCTTCTGCTCCAAGCCTCGAACCCGGTTCAAAATATGAGGTCTGCGATATTACAGCCATCTCTAATTACGTGACATTAAAAATGATTTATGATATTAGGTACTTGCAGCATCATAACGTACTGAACGTTTTTAAGGAGTACAGTAAAATGTAAATTAATCATTTATTAATAACTTTTGTTTCACTTTACTTAAAATGTAGGGAGTTTACCTATTTAATTGTTTATGATACAATTTTCATTACCGATTTAGACTTTCTAAAAATAATTGCAATATTAATGAAAAGATTGTCAGTAACAATTTGATAATTAAATAACTGTTGCATTACAGAAAAATAACAGCACTTCATTGATTGGTTACATTGCCAGATAATTCAAAATAATATATTTGTATATGACCACAAATTAAAACATCATTTAAGCTTATTATTTTGAGTGCTCTGTAACTCATAAGCACAATGGATTTTTTTATAATAAGAATCATCAAAGCACTTTAAAGCAAGTGCATAATCCTAACCTGTAACTTTTACTACCACATTATTGGGGTATGTTGAATAAAACAGTTCGTATTTAAATTGCGTAACACAACAAACTATAAGTATTGTAACATAACATTACGAATAAAAATCGGAGAAAAACAAAAAGGAAAAATCAAATACTAAAGGCAGCTTTTTAAATAAAATGCGTTACATGAAAACATTAATCTTGGTTTTTCTTTCGAAACGTCTAAACTTTGAATGTTTCAAATAATTTTTAAATGGCGCATCAAAATTTCTTTTGATAAATATTTTAATTATATAAAGCTCCTAAGATAATTACCGCGGTTATTTCTTGTTAAAGTACTATGCCATGAAGGTGTTGTTAACCAACGACGAAACGTTGTAATTGTTATTATTAAATACCTGCCAAATGATCTGATTGATATATACCTAAATTAATTATCATCTGTTTCATTATTTGTTTAGATTTTTTTTACAAAATAGGTATTTTATTCTATATCGAGTTTCTCATGACTTTGTTTTTTGTTTTCTGAATCATTATAGCTCCAAAGACTTAATACTAGTATGCTAGTAAAACTTTATATCAGTGGTTTTGCATTGTTGAAAACGGTAAAAAACTGCTATTTTAAACACAAATTAAATATGACGTTCCATCTTAAAGATATTTATTTATTTATCATTACATTATTGCAAAATAACCATGAGAAAAAACAATAAAGCATCATATTGGCAGTTTCTCAGGGTTATTTTGTCTGTAAAAAAGCTTTCAGAATATAGTTTGATTGAAAATTATCGATTCAAATTTGCTTTCAACGAAGGAAATTAAAATAACGATATTAACAAACGATACGATTTATGCGTAGGTAAAAGGTTAACGGTAAGGTTATTACATTATTCGGTATTCAATAAGCTGGCGTTGGGAATCCTAAAAGTCGAATAAAAAGTTGTTCTATAAAGAAATAATTAAAGGAATTTAATTTTAAAAACAACAACAACACAATGCGTCCCTCTACCGGAGGTTTATTTCAAAATCTTTAGTATTTTAAAATTATTCGTTCCTAAGATATCGCACTCTCCCATTCCTCTCTGAACACATTGTATAGCTAACTTTTCTAGAATTAGAGTATTGAAAGCATAACTTACTCTCCTTTCTTCCCCTTTGGTATTTCAAACTTCAGGAATTCCAAACGCACCCTTTCTAAGTGCTGTGCGTCCTGCATGCCGTAGATGAAGTACCGGCACACCAGTTTAGGTATGTATGGAAACGGATAGTTCGGACTGAATACAAATCCTGTGGATTCCTTCTTACTGAGTATCTTCTGGTCGCACTCCGACCCGCGGATGTGTTCGCCGTCGTTTTTGCTTATGAAATCTAGAAGAAAGAAGTTGCAATTCATATAATAGTCGCCAAAATTGATTATTTAGCACTTAATAATTTTATTAAGTAAAATATTATTGCCTAGATTATCCTTTAGCTAATCAGGGATTAAGGGTAGATTTCAGCAATGTACTTGCTCCATATACACCAGTATAATTCAGTAGGAAGCGTAACGTACATACGTAAATAATACATTTAACTGACAAAATTGTTATTTTCCCTCGATTGCAGACGAACTGCTTAACATGCGTTCTACCATATACCGGCTTCTTTTTTTTTCATTACGCACACATCTTTCCTATGTGTAGTGCTAAAAAAATGTAATCGCGTTGGTAACTGGCGAGTAGTCAATCAGATATACTAGTTGTTTGAAGTTTGACATTTCTTTTTAAGGTTAGCATCCCGATAGCTTAGTACCGTCAAATGGGATAATATGGGACAAAAATACGTTTTTTGAAACTTGGCGGTTTTCTCATAATAAACAGTAAATATTTTACAGTAATCTGTAATACAGATTATATCTGATATGTACTACTGATTTACCACAAAAGTTTTGGGAGGATTTGTTATTTTTTCATTCCAAAAAAAATCCCAAAAATACCATAGCTTTCGGGCCATTACACGGGATTCCCCCCTTAAGTCTATTAACTTAATTAAGTCATTAAGTATTAATTAAGGCATACAAAACAACATATCAAGGGTAAAGCTTTATTTCACATCAAGTTTTAAAATGTCTATAGTGCCATTCAAGGCGATAACCAAGACGATCTTGAAAAGTACGCACATCATTTTTTGTGGTAGAAGTTGTGTGCGTTATACATGTTATTTAAGGTAAATTTAGCCCTGTCTCAAACCACCTTATATTATTAAAGGAAGAAAAAAAAAACAAGAAAACAGGGAGCTGTAGAAGGCAATTTATCAAGACAGATGGCAGAGAATAGGCCAAAATGACCTATGATCCTATAAGTTAATTTAAGGTGGTTACTACATATCTTTATCCATATGGGAAAACCGCTATTACGTATGCCCCTTTTTCTCAGAAACGCCGTGTCTGATCCCATTGAATTTTTTTTTTACACACGTTATCTAGTATTGTTCCAACAGTTTAAGTGAGATTTCATAAAATTTCTAAAGACGTTTTTTATGAGTTTTACAAAATCGACATTTTCGCTCACTTTTTTAAATTTTCGATATTTTTTGTTTAAAGAGCAGAAGTTTATTTTAGAAAACGCTTCATTCAGTATATTCTCCATCTAATTCTACATTTAGAAAAAAAATATATCGCGATATCTTGAACAGGTTGCGAGAAAACGGGACAAGTATGTGAAAAAGCAACACAGTCTCCTGGAAATTTGTGCTTTTTCACATACTTGTCCCGTCTTCTCGCAACCTGTTCAAAGTATCGCGATATATATTTTTTTTCTAAATGTAGAATTAGATAGAGAACATACTGAATGAAGCGTTTTTTTTAAATAAACTTCTGCTCTTTCCACAAAAAAAATCGAAAATTTAAAAAAGTGAACGAAGAAAACATCAATTAATCGATAATTCTAAATTAATTTCTTTCTTATAGCATTTTCGAGCTGCTTCGACAGCAGGTGGCCAGTAAATAGTTCTATCAACTATTTATCAACCCATGAATATTGCTTGAATTTTTACGGTATATTTGTCCAGACTACTTGCAAGGAGTATACATGCACGAGTAGCGTAATACTAGACTATTCACTGCTGGCAAAAACTCCTATAATTTACCCATAATATCACAAATTTTACTGGAAATAATTTGTTTTTACAATTTTATCTAGCAGACATTTGGTAAAAATATAATAAAAAATATAATACTTTCAAGCAATTATTCATACACAAATAAAAAAAAAATAATGAGACTAGTTACATCTATCAGCAACTCTCGGCGATGACACTAACAATCAAGTTTTTGACAACTCAGCTATATGTACCTACCTCCCCATTCTACCAGCTATTTCAATATTACGTATATGTATTTTCAACATGTTTATGGAAAATACACAGAAATAGTGGACAAAGTAAAGTATTTAACTAACGCATAATGTGGTTATTATTCGCTGGGTGATTTACACCACTCGCCTGGTGGTCTGTGGTAGTAAACTTCATCTCACGAATAATAACCATCACTATGCGTTCCTTGGACAATATAGTACTACCATAAATTACCATAAACTAAAAATTTAAAATTTATATGTTATTAGTAAATTAGGCTATCGCACTTGTAACCATTGAATTTGAAATGTAAATAGGTTCTATGTGTGTGCAGTGTCAGCATTTTCTCGTTTCTTTAGGCATAGTGTATGAATGTACGTTTAGCGCATATATGTTATTTTTTTTTTGGAAAATGGTTCAAGTAAATTGTATACCGTTGTAAAGTAAACAAAATTAGCTTCACAATATGTAACCGCAGCACCAATACGACTATTTTTAAAATCCAATACGGCTTTGGATTAAAATTTGTAATGTCCATAATTATAAGTTTAAAAAAAGATCTAATTATAAAAATTTACATCAGTAATCATATTCATTTATTAGTTTAATAAAAATGCTGGCCACATAGTAAGTCTAGGCAAATTGAAATTAGTATGTTTATAAAGACGAAATATTAAAGAAAAAATAACCACTAGAGCATTAACAAATTCCATAAATTTTTCGGTTGATAATACCGAGTGTAACTGACTTATTAAATATTAACCAAGTAATTGAAATTGTTCTACCTATTTAAAAAAAAACTATAAATTATTGTCAGATGATACCAAAAACCAAAACCAAACGTTATTATTAATAATATTAATTATTCTACTCAACGAGTGAAAAGTTTGCTTTGTACCCAGTACTTTTTTTTTACTTAATCTAATAAATTTAGAAAATATTAGTTGGCAACATCACAACACAATACATCGTGCGAAAATTCTCCATGAGAATGGACTATCAATTCATCAATGGTGTTACAGACACTTCATAATAATTCCAAGGATAGATCGTATTTTTTATCCTCTAGGAGAAGACAATAACGTGGATAGCGTATTCTGAAACAGGTCACGGGATACAGGAAAACAGTTGCATTTGATTACATCATGTTGAGTAGAGTACACATTAGGCTTATAAAAACAAGCAGAGCTATATTACAAAACAGACAGCCAGGGATACTGAGGGCATTCTCAAAAAGAGAATCAAGGCTGGGAATGTATTAAAAGTCACTTGGCTGTGAGTGTCGAACTTTGGCAATCGAAGGAAACAAAATGCCGATGAGTTAGCAAGAAAGGTCTCATCGCTTTATATATAGGCTCAAAATATTTCCAGGAGCGTCCAGAAACACAGCGTGGGAGGGCAAATAAGAAGTTGGGTAAAAGAAAAAAACACGAAGAACATTGGGATAAAACGACCAGGCAAATTCATGGAAACCATTAAGGGACTATCAAAGAAGAAGACTGGAGAACTACTGCAACCTAGTAGGAGTCATCTTCGTACCGTAACAGATCTCTTTACAACTCACTGCACACTGAAAGAACACCTACAGAAAATCAAGGATCAACACTGGAAATATCAACTGCCGGCTGTGCAATGGAATAACAGAGAACGCTAACCACATTCTATGTGAATGCGAGGTTCTAGATACTTATAAAAAAGACAAATAATTTTTGGCAAGCCAAAATGAACCCAGAGGATTACTTCGATCCACCAGTCAGGGACCTGTACAGATTACTGTAATAATAAATAAATTTAATTGGCCTAGTCGATGTCGATACTATACAGTATGTTAGGCAAGTCAAATATAGATACTGGTGTAGTACTTACATTGTAGTACATTACACACTCCGGTTTAAAATTTAAAATGAAGTAAAATAAAATAAAATAAAACAAGCCTAATTGTTGAGCACGCTAACAAATTCGTCTATAGAATATATACAATTTTGCATTAGTAACTTTTTTAGTTTAGACTTAAATACGTTTCCTTCAGTACATAATTTTAAAGATTCTGACAGGAGATTAAAGAGAGTGACTTTCACTGAGGATGGTGTCTGCCTCGTTATATTAAGCTTATTGAAGGGATTTTTGTAATTATCCTTTCCCCTGGTTTTATAGTCGTGATTTTTACTGTTCTTTACAAACTCGTCTTTATTTTTAAATGTGTAATTGAGAATTTCGAAAATATAAACTCGCTGGACACAACAGGAAGTAATTTAAATCTAAGGAAAAAGGGTCGACAGGAAACTGTCGTATCAATATTAGCGATACATCTGACAATTCTTTTCTGAGCTAGAAAAAAACCCACGTACATAACTCGACGACCCGCAGAAGGCAATGCCATATTTCGGCCTAGAATACACCTCACTATAGTAAAAAGACAGTATTGCCTCTAAGGGCAATAAGTTTTTTAAGTTCCTTATTTGATAGCAAGCTTTATACATTTTAGTAATAACATCGGTACTACAATGTCTCTCCCAGCTTAAAGTCTCATCTATATAAATTCCAAAAAACCTCAGTCCTAGGCGATAAGTAAAAGTTGTTAACAGAAATATTGACATCCAAGTTTAATTTAGATCTCACCGTGTGAACAAACATATAATTAGTCTTTGAGAGATTTAGGTGCAGTCTATTAGTTGTAAACCATTGATTCAGTTCCGACAATAATGTATTTGCCCTATCCTGTACATTGATAGGATCATTTCCTGTAACAACTGCAGAGGCATCGTCTGCATAAATAGACAAAGAATAATTAATGAAGTCAAAGATGTCATTAATAAAAATTAAAAACAAAACAGGACCCAAAATTGAGCCCTGTGGCACACCTAAAGTAACAGGTAAATATAGAGAAGAAAACTGATTTAAAACGTTGCTAGATGATTTGTGTGAAATTTTAACTGTTGCCTCCCTGTTAAAAAGGAAATAAACCAGCTTGCAGTCACCCCGCGAACCCCGCAACGCTCCAACTTCCCCGATAAAATGCCGTGGTCAACACAGTCGAAAGCTCTAGAAAGATCACAGAAGACACCGATCGTGCACTCACCTCGGTCAAGTAACTGCACAATGTCGTTGATAAAGGAGTGAACCGCTGTCATAGTAGAATGGTCCTGCCCGAAAACCATGCTGCCTGTCAACAATAATATTATTTCGCTCAAGATGATCAAGAAGCCTCGAAAGCATCGCATATTCGAATAATTTCGAGAAGCTAGAGTTCACCGAAATAGGACGATAATTCGCCACACTATCTCTGTCATCCCTCTTATGAATCGGATAAACAACAGACACTTTCAGACCAGTAGGAAAGACGTCGCTCTTAAAAGCGAAATTGACCAGTTGATTTAGAAGCTGAACTAAATATGGTAAAAACTTTTTCAGAATGTTACATGGCACGTAGAAACGCCAAACCTGAACTATTTTTACTTTTTAATTTACCAAAGAGATTCGTTCCCCAGATCCGTTATTCTCATTTAAATTACCATTTGAATCGATTTGTAACGCTGTTTTCTTACCTTTTCGCTCGTACTGTATCTATTTTTCCTTACTGTACCTATTTAACGTTCCTTTTATTCGGAGTAACCTTGGGGTGTAACATACTAGTCGCCTACGTGCTACATTGCTGTTAATTTTCGATCTCGCTCTGGGTATTGTCACTAGAAGCGGAGGTTACGATTAGTATTGAGGGTTACTTTTTTTTCTACTTTACCGGGGATACTGCCGACCTGTGTTTTGTTCAGCTTTATTTTCCGTGCCTTTTTCTCGGTTGTTCGTTATTTCCATTACTTTCTTCTGTTTCCTGGAAGAGTTGGTGAACCTCGTTTGTTTTGTTTACTACACCTGTCAGCTGTTTTGACAGCGCGAACGATGTTAGCGGCGGTTGTTCGGTAAAGTCAGGGTTACCAACTTTTCATTTCTAAATTTCTCTTCAAGTTATCTTTTCTGCGAGTACTTTGTATTGTCTAGGGGGATGTTTAGAGCGTTTTGCTTTGTGGAGTTTCAATTACGTCGTTTCCGGTATCGATTATTCGAGAATCGTGGATTTATCGGAAAAGGTTCGAAACGATCTTCCGGTTTTCTTGACACTCCCGTGTTGGCTCTATGAGTGTGTAGGCCTGCGTTTGGTTCGTCCGCAATTGCCATTTTGTTGTGTGGAAGTAACGCATTTGAGTTATGCGGATTTAAGGGCATTTTGCGAGTATTGCTGGCGGAATCGCATTGTTTTTGATGGTTTAGGCGAAGGCCTAGTGTGGAAATTTTTGCGGTTCGTATCGCTCCGGCGGATTTTGTGCAGTCAGACGACCTACGTTTTCACCGCCCACGTGTTCTGAACCGTGTGGTTCCTTAAACCCTTGGACGCAAGGTAGGAGCAACTTTCTTTCTCTTTACGTTTTCTAAGACTTTGGTATCGTTACAGGGTTTTTATTTTCCACCTACGGGTTAACCTACTCATTGTATTATTATAAGCTGTGGGCCCTTTTTAAGGCATAATTCCGTTGCCTAATCTTGATGGGGTGATGTAATCTCCCTAATTGGACCTTTGGTGTTGTCCATCTCAAGCCTGCCATACAGGGTTTAGTCACCGCCATCCGCTGCACGTTTTTTTTTGCGAGTTTACCGAGCCTGGAGACAGACCCGAATTCCTGATCTGGGGGGGCCGTCAACACCGGAAGTCGGCACGTTTCTCCAAGGACGCTAGACGTGGGGGAGGACGTCGGCGAAACGAATCAGGCTTGTGTTTTAAATTTTACCTATTATTGCCGTTAACTATTTTTGTATGCTCGCCAAACGGCAGCGTAGAGCCAATTTCTTGAGTAAAGAAGCCAATTAGGCATCGGGGGCTCATGTTTGTTACTTTTTTTTCTTTTCCCTTCAGGATATCAAGTAATTGTTTTATATATATTTAATGTTAAACTTTTATAAATGTTATCGTCGTCGGATGCGGCAGAGTTTTAAACTCGCCACTGTTGAAATATTGTTAGCGCTAAGCTTTGGTGATCATCAACGTTACGCGTACGAAACTCACCCGTGTGTAGTTAAGATTACTTTTGTAACTTTGTTACGTTTCAATTATCTTTAAGGCAACTCGATATTTATTTGGGCCCTAAATATTCTTTTTGTACTCGTCTGCGGTTATACATTTTATTTTCCGAATTATTTACAATTTTTAACATCCCTTTTTATTACGCATATTTACTTTTTACAATAAACTTGTTACTTACATTTACCACGTAATCTGTAGTTTCGTTATTGTTTTTTTTCCTGTTGTTACGCTGATTTCCCCCTATATTTACTATCTCCGAATTTCCCATTTTGACGGACGCCTCGACAGGGTAAATCTTAAAGCGGGTGGCGCCTTAGTTTTCGATCTTTGTTGTTAACCCACCCCCGTCTCCACTGAAGCCGGCGGGACCCTGAATGACAGGTAAGATCTTGGACCTTTCGGAGGAGTCAGCAGTAGTTTGGTTTTTTTTTTATATTTTTGGCGAGTAAGTTGGTTGGCGTCATAATTTGCTATTCTATTCACAATATTTTGAGGTTCACTAACAAAGAATCCATTAAATAAATTGGCTACCTTCAGGGGATCATCGACAGCTTGATCACCCACCTCACCAAGAGTGAAATATTTTTGTTATTTTTCTTTTCACGCGTAAAATCGATATAATGGACCATTCTCGACTTCGATTGCTAGAGTTAGGAATCCTATTAGAGAAATATAACGATTTTGTAGATCTGGAGTAGACTGGAGGGTCCTATAATACTGGAATAGCTGACTTAATTTAATGGGTAAAAGAAGTAAGAGACGAAATACAAAAGGCCAAGCGGTTACAGTGCTTCCGGAGACCGATCAGACGGCTCCCAAAAAAGAATGCACATTGCGCGATGCTCATTACGCAGTGCGCAGCGTAAAAAAATGCGAATGTAGGGAAAACCTACCTTTAGAGAACAAAGCGAAATACAAAGAATGCAACTCATACAGTTTCGTGTTTAGGAGTTTTATTTAGCGTTTACAACTCAACATGATTTGCTTGCTTGCCGATGAAACTGTGTGCCCAAAGGTGTAACTCGGGCATTCATTTGCGCAGTGTCGACAGTTACGCTCTATTGCACAAATGGCAGTGCGAGTTTCAAATTCAGACAAAAAAATGGTGAGTCAAACTATTGCATCTGTTTACATTGTAATATAAACATTATGTTTTGGCCAGTTGATCGAATGTAGTAGTAGAAACGCTACTCTGTGACCGCTAAACTAAAACACAAAAACATGAAAATGTATGAGTTTTGTTCCTTCAATTTCTCGCTTCGTTCTTAAAACTGCGGTGAAATCCAAGGTCGTGAATGACCGTTACGTTCTTCCCAACACTATCAGGTTGGTCAGTGTCGGGTCTCTTTCTATATTTTCTTCTTCCTTCCTATTTTAGTCGTTTTTATGTTTGAAGATTGCTATAGATTTATGATACAACTTGGTGCGATAATGTGAGAGGTGGACAGGACATTGGTGTCTTGGAATTGTAATTTCATATGATTTCAAAACACCCAGCTCCTGTCTTACATACTTCTGTCTCATAACATATCTACTTGAATTTGAAAAAAGCATTGATTGTCAATAACTTAGTTTGTAAACAATTTCCAAGATTCCAAAACAATATTACATTAAATTGACGTCCATTAAACGTAATTTCACGTCAGTTCTATCCTCCACTAGCTCAATGCGGAAAATCAAATTCGTGACACTTTCATGGGTACCACAAAAGTTGGATGGAGGTTCCCACAGATGCCTGATTATTTGTGCAGTTTTTCTAGAACTGTGAGAATAGAGTTGGACGCTCTCTAATGAAAATGCTTTACGTTTATTCAATACAAACATTTTATATAAAAACCGTGTGATGTAACATTAGAAAAGAAAACACTCGATTTTCTTTTTCTAGAATCTTTAACGATTTCAATAAAAGCGTTGATAAGTTTCATTCGACATTGTGTCCTATTGGGGTAACGCAATTTTTACGAGCAAACTTTCTTTATTGTCTGAGATGTCAAATCAAAATTTTAACCTATAGTAACTTAGAATATAAACGCTCTACGCCGATAAACTATTGAAAAGTGTCCCTAAAGCTATCGGGCAATTGAAGCAAATAAGTACTACTATCATACACACTGTAAATACCAAAAATTAACTCAATCGATGCCACCCCATTCGAGATACTAGTACAAGGGTGGAAAAATTGAATATTTTTAAATTAAATAATCACTCATTGATTAATTTCAGTATTATTTGTATAAATGTTTCAACCCTATATATAATAAAAGCAACGAAATGTACAAAAGCATTTTGTAAAATAATATTTAATTCCGTACACGCAGTTCGAAATTATTATTTTCGGTTTTTGAGGGGTGATTTTTTTGAAATGGGTTTAAGATGCCACTTTGACTTTTTATTATATAGGAGTGTATAAGTATATTTGGTTTTATTATATATTTCGTCAAGTTCTTTCAGTGAAATAATGCAAATTAAAAATAAAATCTCTTTGAGTGATCTTAGCAGCAGCATTGGGTTATTGACAATTTTAAGATTAAAATAATTATTCATTGATCGGATTCTGGATTATTTACATGTACATTTCGGCCCTAGTATCTATAAAAACATCGACATATAAAAAACAATATTATAACAATAAAATAATATTTAATTCCGTACGCGCTGTCCGAAGTTGAGTATTTTCTTCTTTTACAACATATAAATAATCCTGATACCAATCGATGATTTTCCTTTTTTATTTTTATTTTTTTATTTGTATCTTCTACCACACAGAAAAAAACTTAAAGAATATATAATGAACTCAAATATATACATTACTATATAACAAAAAATTAGGTATATAACAAAACACCCTTAGAAAGGAAAAATAACAATAACTTTCAACTGTGTGTACGGAAATTAATATTATTTTGTTTCTTTTTTTTATATTTCGATGTTCTTATAACTACTAGGGCTGAAATATGTAATCCTGAAATTGATGGATAAGCAATTATTTTAACCCTAAAATAAACAATAACAAATTGCTCCTACTAAGATCATTTTATTTTTTATTTACATGTTCTACCACACAGAAAAGAACTGAAAAAATATATAATAAACCTAAATGTATATAGTCTGATATAACAAAAAGCCAAATTGGCGCCTTAAACCAAACAAAAGAACCAGCCCTAAAAAGGGGAAAATAATGATAACTTTGAACAGAATGAACGGAATTAGTTCTTGTTTTTTTTTGCAAAATGCCCATAATCAGTGTTTACCTGTACATTTTTTTAAACGGGGTAGCTTAAGCAATTCCTGAGAAAAAAAGGTATTGATTTTTTCCACCCTTATGCTAATATCTTGAAAGGGGTAGCTAATTTTTGGTATTTACAGTATGTGTGACAGTAGTACTTATTTGTTTTAATTTCAGGCTTTAGGGACACTTTTCAATGATTTATCGGAGTAGAGTCTTTACAAAAACAACAACATACACGTTTAACATTACTTATGAATCTTATGATATATACATACATTATATATGACAATACCTAATTTCGTGAAAGAGTTGGAAAACTCAAAGATGCCCTTGAAACCCCCTGTTCTGAGTATTGGCAGTGCGTGGAAGAGTCACAAAG
This sequence comes from Protaetia brevitarsis, assembly GCA_004143645.1. NCBI lineage: Eukaryota > Metazoa > Arthropoda > Insecta > Coleoptera > Scarabaeidae > Protaetia > Protaetia brevitarsis. The sequence goes on from RXPK01000137.1 coordinate 2,965,038, forward strand.
GTGACTAATAGAGAATTCTCGGAGGAATAAAGCACCAAATTGCGTTGTTGTCCGCAATATGTACCTATTACCGCTGAGGTCGTATTAGGACCATCGTACACCTTCACGTAGTCGAAAGGACAGCTGAAACAATAACATTATTATTTATACAAATAATAAAATGCAGCGAGTATTATTGTTATCCATCGATTTGTTATTGTTATTCTATTTAAGTAAAAAAGAAAACGCAATGCCAATGTTACACTTTGAGTTACACTATTATTCGTATTAATAACGAATTCGATACGTAAAATTTGGTTAACAATAGTGCACACTAGTGATATGCTTAACGAGCGATTCTTGCAGTCGATTATATTAAATGAACAATCGATCGTTCATTAGTTTACCGAGAACTCGGAACTCGGCAGAGCGGAGATTCCGAAAACTATTGACATCTATGCGTCTATATGTATAATACACTGTGTACATTATGTACTTGACCGAGTAGATGAATAAAAAGCGTTGTATATAAATAAATTGGGCCATAAATAATCCAAAAGGTTTTGTGAAACGTGTAGACTAGTGTTGCGATGAACGTGGTTTCATTCGCCTGCATAGCTATGAGTAAATATTGCAGTGCGAAGCCACATAACGAATGAAGCGAAGTTTCCAAGTTTCTTTCACGATATGAACGGATATATTTCGTGAAAGGCAGGACCAAGCAGCTGCGTTCACGGCATGGCTTTTATAATAGGTTACAATTTAGTTTTTGGGCAAATGCCTTATTGACAATAACTTATTGATAAAATAAATAGTAAATTCTTTACATACAAACATGTTGCTACACGTTTATTCTCGTGAAAGCAATGTGAAAGATTTACTTCATGCACAAGCCCTTCATTCACGCAATGAATGAAGTAGACTGTTTGAAGTCGTATTATAAAGCGGACGATCTATCGTGAATGATGATGAAAGTTTCGTTCCCAACACTAGTGTAGACATATATTTTGGAATCTTTGCTTTGCTGTTTTTCGAGTTTTCGGTGCTAATGAACGATCGATGATCCATTTTTGATATAACCGAGTGCAAAAATCGCTCGTTAAGCACATCACTAGTGCACACTGCTATAACAGCGGCATAACTGACATATGATAACCGTATTGATCGCTTGAGCGACAGTATGGTTCGACATCGTATAATATGTCGAGATCAAAGAAGGATACCTCCTCGGCGATTTTTTTTTTGTAAAGATAATAGAAAACTGATTTGTTATTACGATCTGGCTGAATTTATTTCAGAACTTGACTGCATTTTCTTTAAATGATTAAATCATTTCCTTGTTCAGAAAATTGGAAGGAAAGATATTTTAAATGTTTAATTCAGTTTTTTTAATATTGCTGTTTGAACCGTTTAGATTGTCTTTTTAACAACGAGCTAGGCAAAGAGATGCATTTTTTAAGCGATAAAATTATTTTTTTTCATTGCATTGAGGGAAGAGGAAGCATTAAAAATGTTTTAAATAATAATTTCTTTACCACCAGGGGGGATGATTCTTTTAAATAACCATTTTCTTACATCAATCATTAGGGAAAAGCGGTATTAAAATGTTTTAGATAAATATTTCTCTACACCAGGATGAGGAGAGGGATGATTTTTTGAATATTTTTTCCACGTCATAATTAGAGAAAGGAAGCATTAAAAATGTTTGAAATTATTAAACAATAGTTTTTGAACGTCGGAATGGCAGTATTCAAAATGTTTGAAATTAGGTTTAATCCTCGTCTCCTATGCCCCCCCTCCCTCGTGATGCGCCATGTTCTGTTCTACTTGTGGATGATTACAATTGAAGGGTGCACGGAAATAACGATCAAAGTCCGTATTCATACATTAAGAGATAAATGAATTTTAAAGTTTGCGACTTAAAGGTTCAAAACAAAATTACATTATAGCAACTTTGATTTCTACGGACTACGACCGTTTTTGAAACAGTTTGAACGCGCATTATTATAATACTCAGAATTTCCTACAAAATGGCACCCTTATCTCATTTTCACAAAAAATGGACTTTGATCGTTATTCCCGTGCACCCTTCAATTGTAACCTGCGACACAACGCAAGATACACATTTAATATCGCTTTCATGTTATTTTTTTCTTTCAATTATTTTATAAAAATCCGACAATACTCTTTAAATTGTTTTCACAGTGACGTTTTACTAGGATAGCGTGAAGATGGCCAATAGAAACCGATACACGTAGCTACTTATAATAAACAAAATGGAATGAACTATATTCCTTTGATGCCTAAATGACTCCTCTGATAGCCGAGTGCCTTAAGGGGTCTCGACTATTGCGAGGGGTTGCGAGTTTTCTTTTTTTCCGAGGCTGCAAATGATTAAGAAGTTCTGCATAGATGCCTGATATAAACATTAAAGTTATTCGGCTTTAAAAAAAAATATCATGCCCCTCCCTACCTGATGTTCAAAAAAACATTTAATAATCTCATAAATTTTTAATGCTCTCTTACGTTATGTTGCAAAAACAAATAATTTAATCATTTATTTTTTATTGTTGCCTCTCTCCCGATATTGTACAAAAAGTAATTAATCATTGAGAATGCTCCCTCTTCACCATAATGCTAAAAAAAAAATATTTTACCATTTAAAACACTTTCCCCAAAAAAAAATACATAATTATTTTAAAAACGATTATCAAGCTATGTTTGGTGTTTCATGGGTTCATGACACTACACGCATGCACCCCTTTCGTTTGTAATTTTCGAAACACTTTCTGCCTATTAACCTGAAAGAGGTGTTAAAAATAAATATCCACCATAAATATTTTCCTCGCGTTGACAAAAAGAAATGGTCCCATATTTTTCCCCAAAATCTTTTTGTTGTTTAATTGAATTCACTGCTTTAAGCAGAACGCGACTGAATCGATTCGGCTCGGTCGGCTCGGGAAAGAGCAATCGGCAGTTTTTGATACATGTGAAGTTAAATGAAGGCCGCGCACTGGTTCGGTTCGGTAAGATCGGAACGGTGGACTCGGCTTGGCACGGCAGAGAATAGTCGAAGACGTAAAAACTGCCAAACGGTCCTATTGCTTTCTAGTACAGTTCACCACGGTAACGAAGGGATAAGCAGAATCTAGCTTCATTTGTTGAATATGTACTGCATGTTATGTAAATACTAGATAAAGAAATAAGCACTTTTGATTTTTGAATTACGTACATATTATAGAGTTATGAATTTTACATTTTTAAATCAATCCTGTGCTGTTAATATATATAATTAATAATATAAGTTTTACTAAACTAAATAAAATCAAGATTCTTATTAATTAATTTATTAAAGAGTAAATATAAAACATTTGGGCAATCTCTCAGGATTGTGTATCGTGTTGATAAATTGAATATTACTTGCAATAGTTTTTTTTCTAAGAAATTTAGAAACTACTTACAATTAATTTTTTCTTTTGGGATAGGAAGATTTTCGTTCTTCAAATGTTTATTTTAAACGTACTACTAACCTACTACTACTTACTTGTTTATTTGATTACTTGTTTTAGAACCAAGAATGGATTATCTTTATTCTTGAGTTTTTAATTTTGTAAAAGATATTTGCTTCACTCTTTAGAATTTTTAATTTTTTGGCACCTTTTCTCAATTATCGAGATTCATAGCTTCAATCCTATCTATATCCATTCAAACTTGTGAAGTGTATTAGTCTCAATCAAGAAAAACAATATTTTTTTTTAAATTAATTTTGAATTTGATGGTGTTATCGCTTTTACTAAAAAAATACAAACTCCTTATTTTATTTAAACAAAATGCCTTAAATTGGAGGTAAACTTATATATTTTATTTGTAGATACTATTATCTGTTTAACATGACTGTCAGTAAATGGCCTACATTCTACCACCAAATTTGGGTACTTAATGTTTTATACATTTTTTTTCTTGATCTTATTTCCTTTTATAAATTACTTAGTTTGTTTAAATTTTAATTTGATACATATTCTTTTAAGAATTAAATATTTATTACAATTTATTGTATATTAATATTCCCTGAGATTAAGATTCATCTCATAAGAATGTAATCAGTAATCAGTGAAATAGCGTAAGGATGAGTAATCAAATCAATATTAGGGTTTGAAAAAAAATATGATAGAAAATTAAACATTAAAAAATATAAAAATTTTGTTTACAGATTCAAAATTAAATTTACTTTTCGAATTATCGATAATTACTCATCACATTAAAAGGGGTTTAAGGTAATTGCATAATTCCCAATTGACACATATAGTCCGATTCAGAAGTCAGAAGAAAATTCATTCAAAATTTAAAAAGTGTTCAAGTAGGTGCCGATAAATAAACAAGCCGCTGATATCTTTGAACTTGGGTAAAATACGTTTCAGTGAAGACACAATTCTCTCCGTTTCATAGAAATTTAAAATCAAACGTTTCAGGATCGCCTTATCGATATCGTCAATCCCAGTTATTCGCTTAGGAATATTTATATATTTCTTCGGAAAACTACATTTGACACATTCACCACTGAATATTTTTTTTCACTCACAATTGTATAAATTGTCGACAATGACACCTCCGTAGCCTTCGCAGTTTCCAATTTCATAGTCAATAAATTTTCTTCCCAAAAACGATCTCTTAAACAGTTAATAACATTAGCAACAATTTCGCGACTTTGTGCACTAATGGCACGTCCGCCTAAATGAATTGATGTACGTTGCATTTTGGCCGGCGCTATAACTATACCGTAATAATCTGTGTACACTTTCATTATCAGTGAGTAACCAATAGCACAACTGTAACTGGCTTACCGTCTGCTTCTCTCATCAGCGGGCCAATGACACGTAAGCGTTGTTTCAGCTCCACCCTTTTTGCTAATGCGCAACTGTCACGAGCGATTTGTCGAGTTGTATATACCTACATTTACTATAGCGACACGATTTCTTTGCAGTATCGCACGCACGATAGTATTGTGTCATTTCATAAAACATATTTAATCTATTCAAAGAATTCAATCAAACAACGAAAAGATTTCGCAAAAAAAATATAGGACCTGTTTCTTTTTTTCTAACGTGAGTCAATGCGTACGATGACCTTTTGCGGATTAACAGGTAGGTTTATTATAAACATCAAATAGCTCGACAATCGGTTTCAAAATAATTAAATTAGTTTATCTCAACACTAACAATAAAAAGAGAAAGGAGAGGGCGAGAGTGAATTAAAAGTATTTTAAATGAAAGAATACTTTTTTTTCACAATACCTAGGGAAAGGAAGCATTAATTTTTTTAAGACTAAATTATTTTTCTTTTCAAAATAAGGAAAGAAAGAATTAGAAATCTTTCAAATTCTTAAAGGTTTTTTTTTTTAATATCAGGATTTGATAGTAGATTGTTGAGTTGTGCAAGTTAAAGTTTATAAAAAATGAAGATTTTTACGTATGCTAGTTCGATACGTGCATAAAAAATGCTTTTCTTTTTTACTTTGGCAGTTAGAGAAGTAATACAAATGTAGCGCGAATAAGTAAAAAATACTTACTGAGGTCCGCCAAAGAATAGATCAAAATCCCTGAATTCTAGCCTAACCCTCTGTCCAAGGGTGCCTAGGAACTTGTACGAACAAGTAAGTGCTTTCGGGTATGCGCCCGGATATGTCGGTGAAAGAATCACCCCCGTTTGCTTCGCTGCGCCGTTTACCAGAAAGCTACAGGGGGTGTTTGCTACCGGCGCACCAACTTCGTATTCCGCTGAAAAATAAGAAAATACAATTACTTTCACAAAATTTCCAATGATAATTCACGTTTGGATAGATCTTTGCGCTAGGGTGAATTGGCAACTATAAAAACATTAGGAACTTAGTCATTAGAAACGACACAATATTTAACGATAAATTACTATGATGTTGATAAATAGAAGCCGTCAAAATATTAATTACATGGACATAGGACATATCTCGCAATCCTGCATAACAATTAATCAGTGATGACAGTGATTTTTAAAAGTATCATAAAAAATGTTACCTCTATTTTCTTAACTGTATATTTTAATAGAAGTTTTGTTATTTACACAGTAAACCTCCGATCTACAAAATCTTCCACATTACATCGACTCACCAGATATATCAAAATTTGGATCTATAATAGACAACTCCTTTCCACTGCTTGATGCTGAAATTAAGAAAAAATAAACGTCAAGAGCTTTGTACCTTTAAGAGAAAAAAGTAGTTACAGAGTATATAACTAATTTTTGAAGAAAGAGCAAAAGGGTATTTTCAGCCTGTTTTCGAATAAATATTGCAATGTATAAATAGAAGGATATAATATTATAATAAAAAATTCCAAGTGCGGAAACATACTATAGACATCTAATGGCAGTAATAGTATATCGGGTGTCCACATTTAAATATACACTATTGATAACTTTGTTGTCTTTGGAGGTACAGAATCGGTCAAATAGACAAAGTAGTACTATTTTCCATGGAGGTGAAAACAGAGAGACCATTGAGCATCGCGTTCTCTAAATATTCGTCCAAAATTATTTTTTTTTATAAATGGAACACCCTGTATATTTCTTTTGCAATTTAAAAGAGAATCGCAAACTCAACAAAAAAGTCTTAGTACACTATTATAAAAAAATGTCAAATAAAGTAGTTACTGAGAAATCCTTATTTTTGTTTTGTTTGCCTGAAATCTATGTACCCATGGAAATAAAGCGCCACATTGTTTATTAGCTGTCAAATTATTTATATTTGTTGTTGTTAAAGTTATTGTGCGAAAAAAGTACTGTTTTTAACAAATTTTTCAATAGCATTTACTCATTTCGAAAAGTGTGACACATATGTTGGAGTTTACTTGCCGTTTAACAAAAATTCAGATAGAGCGCTCGAATGTTACATTCAGCAATTTCCTGACCGTGATGTACCAGCCCCGAAGATTAAGAAGCAACGAAACAGTTTTTATAAAGAAGAGGATAAAAAATGATTTTATATTATCACAAGAGACAGAAATAAATGTATTGGCATATTTTCAGGTACATTCAAATAACTCTATAAGGGATTTGTCCAGAGAATCAAGTATTTTTCGTAGTTCGATTCATAAAATTTTGAAAAAGGAAATAAATATTAGCCTGTTCAAACTCTACTTTTGGGTGACTATCAAAGACGATTAACTTTTGCTCAATGGTTTATCAGTGCTTTTGAAGAAAATCACAATTTCTTAAGACACATTTTATGGAGTGATGAATTTTATAATCGCGGGATGTTCAATAAAAGAAATAATCATTACTGGAGTCATGAAAACCCATTTGTTGTTTATCCTTGTAATCCCCAACACCGATTCAGTTTAAATGTTTGGTGTGGTATAATCGGATCCCGAACTGTTGGGCCTTTTTCTATCGGGGTTTTTTAACAGAAGAAAGATATGTGGCATTATTGACAGAAATTTTAGAAAATTTTCTGGATGAATTAAATTTGATAGACAGACAGATTATTTACTTTCAACAAAATGGAGCGCCCGCACATAATCGCCGTGACACAAGTGAGTTATTAGAAAGATTATTTGGAAATAGATGAATTGACACAAATGCACCTTGGGGGAGTTTCTTGGGTAGTTCTGTCAGATATACCAATTTGATTATTCATTATGTCGTTTTGTGTTCGTTTTGTCTTGTTTGTTGACGATGTATTATATTAACTGCTTGTAACATATGTTTGTTTATTTATGATTTTACATTATTTTAATCTATTTGACAAGTGTAAATTTTATTTTACGTAATAACAAAACACTGATAATTTCTGTAATTGGTTAATTGCAAATATATATTATTATTATTAATGGCCCTATTCAGTGGCACGCGCGTTCACCTAACATGACACCATTAATTTTTTTTTTCTTGTGGAGAGCAGCAAAAAATTAAGTGTACAAACATAGATATACAACAGTGGATGAGCTTCAGGAAAGAATTTCCAACATCATTGACGACATCGACGGTAGGAGCTACTCGTAATGTTCACAGAAGATTAATAAAATATATTGAAATGGAAGGAGGTGTCTTTGAACATTTAATTTGAGTAATTTTCTTGTCTATTTTTGTATTTATTTCTATTTGTTTATTAAATTAAAAGCTTTAATGAATGTGACGCTTCAATTTTCCATAGGTATATCAATTTCATGCAAACAAAGCAAAGATAAAGATTTCTCAGTATGTAACTACTTTATTTGACATTTTTTTATAATAGTGTAGCAAAACTTTTTTGTTCAGTTTGCGATTCTCTTTTAAATTGCAAAAAAATATATACAGGGCGTTCCATTAAAAAAATATTTTGAACGAACATCTAGAGAACGCGACGCTCAATTATTTTTCTGTTTTCACAATTGTAACCGCCATAAAAAATGGTACTACTTTGTCAATTTGACCGATTTTGTACAAAGACAACAAAGTTATCAATAGTGCACACTTAAGTGTGGACACCCGGTATAGATACTACAAGTATATATAAGTACAACTACTTATTAAATGCTGTAAAAAAAATTTCCTCAAAAAAAAATTTTTTCTGGCTAAACAGGTGTATTGACACGTCAACCAGATTTCTTCAATATTATGTCTGATATAGTTAAAATGATATCATGTTTGGAACTACGATACGAAACCAGAGCAAGAACAGAAACATTTAACCTATATAAACCACCAATGTTTCGTTGACCAGAGTTATACAAACATACATGCACGGTAGTAATTCTTTTATTCTTCCACTTACAGTGGTCAAGCTTTACTCTTAATTTAAAGAAGTCACTCTGCTTCTTCCCTGACAAGCCCCTGTCGTGCAAGATTCGAAAAAGAATATAAAGATTATATTCTTATACCTATATATCTCATCCTAGAATGAAACTTAATTTACATATTCAGAGTGTGTATAGATTAGTGCACCCGCACCGACATCCTTTGTTCAAAATTAAAATATTGTAGCATGCTTCATATGCCTTCACAAGCCTTTTAAAATTTAGACCATTAGTCAACATGTAGCGTTCATATTCCCTAGCTGTAGATAGAGATATCTGAAACAAGGAATTATAACACTGTTTTTCGTTCCTTCAAAGTTTTCTTTTCAACAAAAGATTTGATTTGAGCATTCCTTGCTTCACTTATCAGCCCGAAGAACAAATTTGGCAACATTATAAAGTAATAAATTTATTTTGGATGTGGCGATTAATATCCTCAAAAACAAAAACCGTATCCAGTTTTTGAAATTTGTTTGAAACGGTAATAAAATTTTGCAGTGTACCATATAACGATATTTAATATTCAGATACCTGAATGCAATGTTGTGAGACAACCATAAAGTTGTGGATTATTTAATGGATGTTATGCCATTTTCAGAGATAATCGTGAATAACGTTTGTATTTTTGGAATAAGTATGTATTTGAAAAATAATTAATTCGTGACCTATATTTATCACTGCTACTGGACCTATATTTATCATAGTATATATCAGCTAAATACGGATCTTTTACAGGTATAAAATACATAATTGGAAGCATAATGCCATTGTAATATCGGTGTACAGTATTTGTCTATTCTCATTGTATAAGTACATCTTGAGACAACGGAATATCTCTAAAACACTGCATCAAATCAAAAAAAGATCTTAATAAGATTTGTTATAATGTAGGGGGCTCACTAAATGGTGTCGAACTCGATCCCCCACCTCACCCTCCAGAGTGGGAGGGGGGACAACTTTGAAATCTTAAATGGGAACCCCCATTTTGTATTGCAGATTCGGATTCTATGCCATCAAGTATCTAGTTTTTGTTTGAACCTTTTTTTCGATTCGTAACAGATTACGCGGTAATCGCAAAAAAAATACATGATTGTGAACGGTCTAGAAAAAACACACAAAAACAGAAGCAAGCAAATATAATTTTGTGTTTTTTTTTTAATTTTAACATTAAATAACATTTCAAAAAGCCATTCAACAACGAAGAACGTTGTTATGAACGAATGTTATAGCTTCCATTACTGTTCAAACATTCAACACTAACTAATTTGTATTGGATTAATAATTAATAATCTAAATGGGGATAGGACAATGTGTAAGTATTCACAGCTTGTCAAGTAATGAATAAAGTACGGTTTTGTATCGCTGAATAGCATTCCAATTGCGAATAAATAAATGTATCGAAATGAAGGGGCACATTTCCGAACACATGGCTTTTTGAAATATTGGTTTATGTAAAATAAAAAAACACAAATCATGTTTGCTTGCTTCTCTTTTTGTGTATTTATTCTAGACGTTTACAATCACGTTTTTTTTGCGATTACAGCGCAATCTGTTACGAATCGAAAAAAAAAGGTTCAAACAAAAACTACATACTTGATGGCGTAGAATCTGCAATACAAAATGGGGGTTCCCATTTAAGATTTCAAAGTTGTCCGCCCTTCCACTCTGGAGGGGGTGAGGTGGCGGATCGGGTTCGGCACCATTCAGTGAGTCCCCTACATTATAACAAATCTTATTAAGATCTTTTTTTGATTTGATGCAATGTTTTAGAGATATTCCGTTGTCTCAAGATAAAAAACTCATCCTGTATAGTAGTAAATTAGTATATTTACTAATTTTATTTTGCGAAGAAGTTGAGAAAGCTAAAATACACAGTTTTTAGTGCAAAATATCTATTTGAGAAATTCTTAAAACCGTTTACTGAAAAACATTTATGTCCTTAGTTCTTAAATTTTCGATTTTTTTTTTTTCTAATTAATTTTGTATTTATACACTGTTAAACTTTAAACAAATATACTGCGACGCCCTTCTGAAAGTCTTGATTCGAAGCTGGATAGGATTCAAAAGCAAATATTTTTTTTTCTTTAAATTTTGACTAAACTCCATATTTCTTATACTCGGGGCGTATGAGTTGATTTAGTGATGTTTAAAACGTTAAGGACGAAGTATTTTTTTGAAACTTTGTAAAGTTATCGAAGGATTTTAAAATATGTCTTACCGAAACGTGTTTATCGCATCTCATATTATTTTCTAATTCTGACCCAAGGTTCGCAATTTCATTCACCAAACTTTAGTTTTTGATTTTAAGAATAAATATAAGTAATTTCATATTAATGCAAATAATATACTGTTTTATAATAAATCTGTTTCATATGTCTATTTGGAATTATCAATATCGTGTAAATTATATATTTTACTTAATTATTAAATCAACATGTTCACCAGTACTAGTTGCTACTCCCATTATATATATTTGCAGCTACACCTATAACCTCAAGTCTTTAAATTAAAATAGTTTTCCGATAGAGGAAACAATCTAAAACCTTTTAGAAGAGCAATCAGTGAATGTAACGAGCTGCGAGCCGACGGGACGGATTGGGCCGGGCCGATGTAATTGCCAAAATGCGCACCTCTAAAATAAAGACTCAGCGAAAAAGCACTGACACAGACAAATGCTGGTTTATGATCGGTTCGAATTTACGATTCTAAAATACGATTTTATAAACCGAAATCCATGCCATTAAAATGTGCGCTAGAGATATTTTTAATAAAACGAACAAACAGCACATTATGGTGGAAAACGAACCCCTTCGTTGCGATTGAAATTTTGTACAAAATCTAGAAAACAATATCTGATTTTGATTAATCTACCTCCTTTCTGATAAAAAACGTATTCAAAACGGACACCTCATATTTTTTTCTGTCAAATTTTCACCTGTGTATCAACTATATGAGATTAATAAACAGGTTTGACTATCATACTTATTGGCTAGAACTTATAGAAGCCCTATGCTTGGAGAGTTCTGATCTAATGCTGTCTGTATTTACACATTTATTGTTACATCCTAGAACCAACACACGCTCACCAGACAGACTGAGGATAAGGCCTGTTTCAGACGAGGCGGTTTAGTTGATTCAACTAAGTTGCTTTGTTTACTGTCAACTAGTTGATTGTTATTGAAAACCTATTGAAGCCGCCGAAGTGGCGCTAATTGACTCTGTGTGAAGGGGTTCATATCAGTATATTCCTTGACAACCGTCCGTTCAACTAGTGGAATCAACTAATCGCTTCGTCTGAAACAGGCCTAAGTAAGGCTGACTAGGAAATAAATAAGATTAGATAAGAATAAATTATGAAGTTATTTAAATATATGAAATAGAAAAAGTTCGCTATTATGTTGATAACGATTTTAGTACGATACCGTGCGTCACTTGTAGTCTTAGCCAGTTTTCAACACGCATCCTACAAGTATCGTTACAATACAACAATGAAAATAAAGAAAAGCAGAAGAGACACGAATTAAATTTTTGAATATATAAAATGGAAGAAATTTTTATACATAATTACAGTGTCATTACCATTAAATTGTTGTTAATATCAAAACGATAAATGAACTGAAACTATTTATTTTTGTAAAATTATTACGAATTAGGAAATCTTCGCTCTTGTAAATCGGAGATTTACCATGCATATAGTGAGTTAACTTACTGCTAATGTTATATTATGCGTGTTTCAACAACTTTAATGAAATTAATGTGAAAGGAAAGGGCATAATTAATCATAAACTTTACTCTCCATCAAAGTAGCTCTCATCTATAGCAATGCCTTTCTAAGAAAGGATACACAAGTCCTAGAATTTGCGAGTGGATGTCATTCTTTCAAATGGTCTATATTTCGTTACATTACGTCGCATACTGTCGCTAAATTTTTAATCGTTTCAGGACATCTCTAACAAGGAAACATAGGTAAGCGTGTTTCACCGATTTAAATAAAACTTCGTGGGTTTATAGAATGACGTATTGTAAGAATAACGGTAAGTTTATTAGCTGCTAAATCCCTCGTTTTCTGGAGTGGAGTGCTGTATCGACAACACTATTTTTGGCTAATTACTTTAACATCTCCAAAATTATAAAACGTCAAAAAAAGTTAAGATAAATATTTAATTGTTTTACTAGTACTAAATGATAGCAATAATAGTTTCTCTCACATAATTACTGTTTACCTGTAACAACCCCAGCCCCATAATCTTTTTTCAAATTTCAAAAATTTTTATTTGTTAAAAGAAATGCAAGAGGTACATTTACAGAGTGGATCATCACATTCACGTCGATTTATATATGAAAAATGGTAACATATTTTCAATTTTTCTTTGTTAAGGATTATACAGGTTCAGAAGGAGCATATTTCAAGATAGTTATAGATTTCTTATGCCTTTAAAATTTTTAAAATATCTAGCTTAAATATGCATGACAAGCGTGCCTCTTAAATTTTGGTCTACATTCTGAAGAATAGTTAATTATCTCGTAAACGAGTTGAGTTAGATATAAGAAGCCTAACACCAACTTGCCTTTATTTAGTCTGTACTATCAAAACATGTCATAATATACAGGATGTTCCATTTAATTTTTCACAACCTTGGTGTGTAATTTTTCTTTGAGTCACCCTGTATACTTCAAAATAATTTTGAAATGTGGTCCTTCTGAATAATCCTTAACCAAAAAAAAATTGAAAATATGTTACCACTTTTTTTATAGAAACCGACGCGAATGTAGTGGCCCACCCTGTATATGAATGAATTGTATATAACCCTCTTGTATTTTTTTAGTAAATAAATTTTTTTCAAATTTGTCCGGCGTAAACAATAATTGTGACTATTATCGCTATCCTATAGTACTATGGAAATAGTTAATTATTTATTTCAACTTTTTTTGATATGTCTTATAATTTTGGAGATATTAAAGCAAATAACAAAGGGTAGTGTTGGCGATAGGGCACCCCACTCCCCGAAAACGAAGGATTTAGCAACTTAATAAGAAACTTACCGTTGTTATTACAATACATCAGTCTATCAGTCTACCGGTAAGACACACTTACCTGTGTGTTGTATGTATATGTTCGCATGGCTATAATGGTGTGGAGTCAAGCATCATCGTATACAGAAATTAGGAGTATGTTCAAACGTACTGAAAAATAGATTCGATAAAATGTAGTAAATGCTTTTAAAATTTTACATGTTTGCTCCAGGAATATCTTCTATCTGATTTTTACTGATGATTTTATTCTCGATCACCCCAATAAGTAAACTTTTGTCAATACATTTGTTTTGGGCATATAATTCCTTTAAGAATGACATTGCCATGGACGACAGTTATTTTAACACAGTACGTATAAATAAAACTTAGCCTATTTATTTACCAAACTGTTTCCTATTTCTAAGTTTATTCTATTTCTATGTTCTTTTTAATTAGTACAATGTGTTAGAATTCGATTATTTAGAACAGTACTTGTCACGTGATGGTTAGATGCGCAAATGGACAAATGTTGTCTCACGATGGACATGGCGAAACAGCTGATTGTATTTAGCATAAAAAGTAAGGTACCAAAGCTCATAGCTGATTTAAAATACCCTAGAGTACCCTCTAATGAACTCGCTGGATGAAAATAAATTTTGCACGCATATTACACACATTATTTATTATTCTCCAAACAATCGAACCCTATTTACCGGGTGCATTTTTTATCCCAGACAACACGATATCACGCACTGCATCAACAAAAATGTTATGTAGGCAAGTTATTCGTCTTAAGGCAGGCGCGTATACAAGGGTGGAGGTAATTAGCCCCCGTCTCCCCCTTGAGCCAGCGAAACATTCGTAAATCAAAATCTCACAAGCAAAGACAAACACTCATTCTTCTTTTTTTTTCTTTTTTTCTGTAATTACCACATACCATGATGACACTATTCAAATTGTATCTAAAGAAAAAGCAGCAGCGAGATTACGAAATCTCGTATCGAGTAGATACGATTCTAGTGTACACGAACCGTAGGCATATTAAGAGGAAAACGTATATTAAATTTTTGGTTCATAATCACACCCTTCGGATAAAGATGGCGTACTTGAATCGTTTTGTACTTTCGCAATCCGGGGCAGACCTTCCTTTTAGTTAAAATAAAGATGCCCCTCTCCACCCCGCCCCCCCTTCCCCCTCCCTCTCCTCACCCTATGAATTCAAGTTGTATACGCGCCTACTTAAGGGGTCTATTCTACAACACCAATCGCGACCTTTCATCCTCCTCCTATATAGTAGGTGAATTTGAGGTTAATTTTCAAATTGCAAACAGAAAGGCTCTGCTCCAATAAGCCATTGAAAAGTTTTCCTAAAGCTATCGGGCTAAAATTCAAGCAAATGAGTACTACTGTCACACATACTGTAAATACCAAAAATTAGCTCAATCGATGCCACCCCATTCGAGATATTAACATAAAGGTGAAAAAAACTCAATATATTTTCCTCAAGAATTACTTAAGCTATCGCGTTCAAAAAAATTATATAATTTCCTTAGAAGACTAGCCGATGACCGAATATCCAGACACCTTTACGACTAGCAATGGCTGGTTAGGAAGGTGGGAAAAAACGTCACGGGATCAGATAGCTAACAATATGAGGAGAAAAACTATCAGCAGGCATAAACGTTATTGGGGGCATCACACGCCGTTTTAGAAAGTTAATAGACGAAGAAATTTATTCCATTGATCAAATTTATAATTGCGATGAAATGGATCTTAATTATAAAATTATGCCACCTAAAACATTAGCGTCAAGAAGTGAGTCTGCTGCGCCTGGTTATAAGAAGTCTAAAGAGCGTGTAACCATGCTTGCTTGCAGTAATGCATCCGGTAGACACCAGAGACTTGCACGAGTAAGTAAAAATGTAATCCATTAATAATCGGCGATTACCTTTCTCCGACGATGCGAGTAGGTGATCATTAAGACCGGCATCGTAGGAATCGGCATCGTCGCATCGCAAGAATCGTACGATACTTACTCGTAAGAATATGAAAATGAAGAACAAGTTGCAAATTGTTTTGGTAAAATGTATTTTAATAAGTACTTTAAAACTCTAAAACCATTTACACTGCTTTATTTGAATCAATAGTATTAAGTATGGTTTAACTAATATATGAAGGGCTGCCTTAAATTATTAATATAATTATGACACTTTTTCTACAAGTTTTATCTGAGAAACATCGGACCTCCAATAAAGACAGCCTGTGACAAAGTTTTCCCTAAGAAAAGACATCACAGAAGAGGACAACCAGTGTACTGGTGGTCTGAAGAAGTCGCTCTTGCAAGAAAGACATGCATACAAAATAAAAGAGCTATGGTTAGAGCAAACAAGAGATGCGACGAATCTAATAAGAACAACTGTCATAATGCGTATGTACGGAATAGGGCAGCTCTAAAGAAGGCAATATCGCAAGCGAAGAAAAAAGCTTGGGATGCGGTTATTAAAGACCTAGATTCAGATGTCTGGGGAAAGGGATATCAAATTGTGACGAAGAAGCTGAAGAAAATATCACCTACATCTCTGTCTGTGGAGAAACAAATGGAAGTGGCTAAGTCTCTTTTCCCAAGACACACTGAGATAAATTGGGCTAAGCTCATAGTGAATCAGGAGCAAATACCTCTCTTCACCTTAGAAGAGATACTAGCAGCCGCAAAGAAGATTAAGGGAAAGAAGGCTTCGGGACTGGTCCATCCATCTGGATGGATTTTCTCCTGAAATAATTAAGACGGTGGTTGAGGACCATCCGGAGAAATGTCTTACAGATATAAACAACGTGCTACGGAGTGGAATATTTTCCAAAGAGTGGAAGACAGGGAGACTTGTACTTCTGGAGAAGGAGAAAAAAGTCAACCAAGGGCATCCGGGTTATCGGCCCCTATCTATACTAAACGTACTAGGGAAACTCCTCGAACAACTTGTACTCACTAGACTAATGGAAGAGCTAGAAAGAAGTGGGGGGCTCGCTCCGCAACAGCATGGATTCAGAGAGGGCAAGTCCACAATAACGGCGCTAGGAAAAGTAAAAGAAATGGTGGAGAAGGCGACAGAGGGGCCCTTTAAGCAGAGGAAGCTATGCGCGCTTATAACAGTAGATGTTCAGAATGCCGGTAACTCGGTACCATGGGGAGGAATATTGGCGGAACTGAGCAAAAGAAAAATTGCTCCGTATATTTATAATATTGTTGCCAGCTACCTGGAGGAGAGGCGACTGATTATCGGAGACTCTGAAGAGATGTTGATCACCTGTGGAGTCCCTCAGGGCTCAGTGCTAGGGACCCACTCTGTGGAACCTCTACTATGACGGCATTCTAAAGATCTCTCTGCCGGGGGGAGTGAAACTAGTGGGATATGCAGGCGATCTCGCTGTGGTTGTAGTGCAGACAACATTGATACAGTACAGAACTTGGCGAACCACACTCTAAAGCGAATACTTCACTGGCTTGATTCCAAAAAACTCCAGATCGCCCCACATAAAACAGAAGCAGTTGTTTTAGTAGGCGGGCAAAAAGCATAAAGGTGAAAGTGCAAAACATCGAAATAGAGAGCCAAGAAACTATAAAATACTTGGGTATGTATCTCGGGAGAAACTGGAAGATGAGGGAACACATCAACAGAAAGGCGGAGAAAGCAACAAGGGCGTTAGCTACTGTTAGCAGATTTATGCCAAAAATAGGCGGACCACGTGAAAGAAGTAGGAAAATACTATCTTCGGGTAGCACTGTCAATAATGTTATATGGCGCTCCAATATGAATAAGAGCCATGGATAAAAAAGTATACAGAAACACATATCTCAGAGTGCAAAGAAAGGCAGCGATTTGCATAACAGGTGCATATAGAACTGTGTCTACGAAAGCTCTGCTCGTGATAGCTAGAACGCCGCCAATACATCTATTAGCTAAAGAAAGGGAGGACATATATACAAAAAGAGAAACCAGAAGTACCGCAAGGGATCGCCTACTAGACGCTTGGCAGGGTATTTGGGAGGAAGGGGATGGTACAGCATCCTGGACAATGGAATTAATAAAAGATGTAAGAGCCTGGTTCTTGAGAAAGCATGGAGAAGTCAACTATTTCAGAGATGTTTCCGCGCTTATCTACATCGCTTTAAAATTAGCAACACGGATGCATGTTTCTACTGTGGACAGAGCGACACTGTAGAACACACTTTTTTCATATGCAAAAGATGGGATAACGAAAGGAAAAGGGCTGTACAAAAAGTAGGAGAACTAACGAAGGAGAACCTAATTGAGAGGATGCTAGAAAATGAAGAGTGCTGGCAGGAAATAAATAAAATGGCTGAAAGTATTTTAGTGACAAAAGAAAAGGAAGAAAGAAGTATGAAGTAGACTAATGAGAAAGGAGTGCCCGAACAACTCAACCACCTCTCCTCGAAGTAATGCTCACGCAGTTCCGATGAGAGAAGATCGAGAAGGTTTCTAGAGGGGTTTTTTAGTTGGTGGAAATCCAACACTACTCAGTGAACCGGGCCACTGAGTGTCTTTGAAAGATTTTTCCCCTCCCTAAAAAAAAAAACACTCTTTCTACAAGATACAATAGTAAGAAAATATCTGATCGAAATTTAAATGATAAATATAATATGAGGTACTATATTATCTAGGTGTGTATAAAAAGAAAATAAAAATTTTCCAACTGCTCCTGACGATGCCCCCGAGTAGTAATCATACGATGCCACGATGCCGATTACCACTTATACTTGATATCCACGATTATGCATACTATAATACGCATCGTTATACTCGTCAAATGCATAAACATACCTATACTATTTGAGGAATTTGCGATCATAGTTGAATTTTTTTTTTCCAATAAAAGCATTGTTGTTGATTGATACTGCCCCATCACATCCTAATGAAAATGAACTTGTCAGGGGCGATATGAGTGATTTTTCTTCCTCCTAATGTAACTTGGCTACTTCAGCTCATGGATCAAAGCGTTTTAGAAAACTTTAAGCGTAATTACAGGCTAATATTACTAGAATCAATTTTGAAGAAAATAAATGAATGAAATTATGGTTTGATCGATAGTTTAAAACAAATAAATCTTAAGGATGTAGTGTGCTGGGCAATAGAATCTTGGAATAAAGAATCCACGATCCGAAAATCTTGGTCAAAAATAATTTCTTATGGAAATGAAAATACAAACCATATACATATATAACTTTATCAGATGTGAAGCGCATGGCTTTCGAATTAGCAATAGCTAATAACATCCATTTTCACACACAAAAGGTACCACAGGAAAAAATGGCTCACGGGCTTTCTAAAACGTCACTCTGAATTGTCCATTAGATCACCTCAAGGCATGTGCAATGCGCGAATACGAGGTTTCAACAAAGAAAACGTTGCTCCGTTTTTCCAACTTTATGAGAAGGAGTTAGAGAAAATGAATTTTGAGCCACACTTGGTGTTCAACGTCGATGAGACGGGCATTAGCGTGGTGCAACATAAAAGGAGTAAGATAATTTCTGCCAGAGGAAAGAAACAAGTACCAACACTGACATCAGCACGTGTACGAATGCGGTAGGGGCTTACCTACCCCCTTAATTGTGTGGCCTAGAAAAAATATGATACAGGAGTTAATGGATGGAGCACCGCCCGGCTCCATATACGCTTACCATCCATTAGGGTGGATACAGAAAGAGATTTTTACACAGTGGTTTGATCATTTTATAAAGTTTACATAAACCGACAGCATCTCGCGTCTGTGTATTAGTGCTTGATAGTAACTACACGCACACACGTAACCTCGAAATAATAAATAAAGCAAGGGACAACCATATTTCGATTGTTTGTTTGCCGCCGCATAGTACTCACCGTAGGCAACCACTACATGTGGGCTTCATGAATCCGTTTAAAACATATTACGCCCAAGAAATTGAAACTTGTTTGCGAAATCATCCTGACAGAATTGTAACGCCTTTTATCATTGCACGATTGTTTTGTGGGGCTTATGACCGAGCAGCTACAATGGAGGTCTCGGTTAATTCTTTTAAAAAAACAGGCTTATATCCCCTTAACAAACACATATTTCGGGATCATGATTTTACCATTTTTTGAAGATGTAAAGGATTCAGGAGCTTTACATAATTCAAACAAAGATTCTTCTCTAGTAGCTTCAAAATATTCTTCTCGGGGGGAACTATCTGGCCCAAGAACATCGAATATTTCTGAAGTTGAAGAAGTTCTTTCGGGGTCCTCAGCAGAACAATCTCATACAGCGACTGCTAGCTACTATATAAGACCAGTGCAAATAAAGTCTCTTCCAAAAATCTCGGCAAACATACCCAGTGCACGGACTGGAAGAGATGAGCTAATAACAAGTTTGGAAAACGAGTAAAGGTAAATCTCTCGTCAGCAACTTCATGAAAGTCACCAAGAAAGTAAAACCTAATAAGTTTAAGAATCTTCCGAGCTGTAGCAAGATAATAATGAAAAAGGCGGCAGAAGTTAGGGATTCGTCAAGTCATCAAAGTGATTGGGAAGTTGTTTACAACGATGAAAGTAATGAAGAAGACAATGACGCAGAGTGTCTATTTTGCACAAACCTGCATTCTCCAGACAAAGATGCTGAACAATGGGTAAAGTGCACAAAGTGTTACCGATGGGTGCACGAAGATTGCGGTGCAGATGATGAAAACTGCATTTGTCCTATGTGTAAAAAGAGGAAATGATATTGTCTTAAATACTTACAGATTATTCAAAAAATATGGCTTCCTACTAAAAACACCTAGTTTCTCAATATGAGACCCCATCTCTTATTAGGAACCTTGTTATTTATTACACAAATTTTGTATAATTTCGTTAAAATTTATTTTGTGCTAAATTTACAAACAAAATGGATTTTCTTTATTTATTCTTGATAGTAAACAGGTTTTTGTTCAATAAACGTCTTCAAATTCGTAAAAAAAGCCTTATTTAGCAAGTTATATATATTTTAAAAGGGGGCTCTGAGTTATTGCGCATCCATCTACGAGTGTTAAGTGTAACAAAATGCCTAGAATTCGAAGACCTCAACATTATCACCGTGTCAGTAAATATAACAGGGGTAAAATTGTTGTCTATCGAGATGTTGGTTTGGCCTATCGCGAAATTGGCCGCCGTGTTAATTGTACTGCAATGACGGTAATACGTCTGTGTCGTGTGGAAACAGAAGAAGGTAGAGAAACACGAATGAAACCAACTGGTCAACCGAGTCTTACCACAAAACGACAAGATCTGCGCTTCAGACAACTAGCTCTACGAGACCGTTTTGCTGCTACACGTTAAATCCCTCACCATTGGTTTGGGGAAGAAGGTAGATCTGTTACTATGCGTACACATATCGCCGCATTCGAGTCTTTGGACTTTTTCATACCGTCCACGATCAGTGCTTCCTCTGACGGAAGACCACAGTGGTCAACACTTAAAGTAGTGCAGAGAATCGTCAAATTGGGAGGCAGAATGGCATAATGTCGTCTTCAACGATAAATCACGATTCTGTCTAGGTATGCACGATGGCCGTAGGACCCTATTAAGAAGCATGTACACAGGACGTTGTGAGTAATGGCACTTCCCTTTACTCGGGGCACTACGGCAGCTGTAGTTATATTGATGATGTCAAACTACTGCCTTGTCTAGATTGCAGTCTGCTCGTCCTTTTTCAGTAAGACAACGCACGTCCTCATATTGCTCGTCGAACTATGGATTTTCTCCAAGAAGCAGGCGTTAATGTTTTGCCCCATTCACCGGACTTAAACCCCATTCAACCTCTTTACATCTTTACTTTACATTATCTTCCACAAACCCTGGCACACTTAATCCACGAACTGCCACAAGCAGAGATCGACCATCTCATTTTGTCGATGCCTAGACGTGTACAGGAGTGTACTCGGCTACGAGGTCGCCAAACACACTATTAATCTTTGTTCGTATTACATGTTAATAAAGTTTCTTGTAAATTTTATCGTTTCATTTTTGAAAAACTATCACACTGCCAAAAAATCAAATTGAATAAATTACTCCTAATATTCTAGATGTAACACTTATCCAAAGTCACTCAGTATAATAATCTGTACCAAACTTTAATTAGTTGCTTTTAGAATTATTAAAGAAAAAAAAAGTAGAATAAAATCATTCATGATATTTTCTACCATCTTTCGGCATTCACGTTATGCAATTAGAATAGTTCTATCGTTTTGCTACGCGTTTTTTTCTTTTTCCGACATGCATTTCCCCATAATAGAATAAGAGCACTTTTTGTATCTAGTTCTTCCATAATAAATGGTTCACTGCGTTCTTCGATCCGAAGTGCAATTTTCGTAATATCGTGTTGTCTCAAAATGAAAAAAAAAACACCCAGTATAATACTTCAAGATAATCATACATTTCTACTTTACAGCACTTACAGTCATTGATGAACTGGTATCTGCCACTAAATAAATCGCTAGTCGAAACGTTCTTATCTGTGTAGAAGGCGAGAGCGATCGCCCTATACAACGAAACTCTTCGCCTGGGAGGTATGGGACCGCAGTAGCGGCCTCCAAAAGGCGAATTGATCAGCTCTGCTGGGTCGGGCTGGGCCACCTCGGCATACACGTCCATATACTCATGAATACAGCTGTACATAAAAGGATAACAATCAAATATTAAATAGTAAAGCGAGCAACCATCATCTTGGTTATAGCTAAGGGCGCGGAAGAAAACGTAAGCGACGTGCGCATGCATACAAGATACCTTAACAGTAGTGACCATAAACATGGTAAATAAGAAATATATGAATGAAATGCATATACATACATATGTATGAGATATGAACCAGGTTTGTAACATAATATTCAAGCATTAAATTCAAATAAAATGGGATAAAAATATTTGACGCATGGATGCCTAAAAATTAATTTTTGAAACAGGATATTATTCATAGAATAACATATATAACAAAAGCAAAGAGTTCATTTTTCACAAAATTAAACATTAGGCTTTTTATTTGTTTTAATGTGTGTTTTATTGACCTCCAAAATATAAAAGCATTGGCGTTTATTTTGTAATTTTTGCCTTTATAACATATAAAGTCCTGATTGGGAAAAATACAAACAAATAAATCTTTAATACTGTTTATGAATAAACCTATTGACCAATTTTATCAATCTTTCAACCAGTGGCCTCCCATTTAACTCTCGTACCGTAAAGTTGTGTCTATACCTGAGAACAAGAAGTGAAATAACCATGAAAGAACGCCAATGGACGTCTTTCAAGATAAAGTCTGATGCTAACAATGGTCGTAGTTTCTTTGTATTTCCGAATGAATCTATTTTTGTAATCAAATTTCAAGAATTAACAATTGAGGAACTACAATAGAACAAGAATTAAGAAAGTGTATGGGATAAGAAGAACTATTATTGTTGTGCAGAGTGTTGAGTTCCCTAGGTCATTTTAAAACAATTTTCTTGTTATACTCATTTTACACCTTATCGCTATTTATCACAATAACTAACTAATTTTTCTTAAAAAAATATAAAATAATGTGATTTTGGTCTGAATTGCATTATACTAGTACACATTTTAATCCTCACATTTCACATTTCTTCACATTATAGACAACTCGATATTATTTAGTCCACGTCTGAAACTCTTATCTACTTGTGCACCTCCGAATATCGTTGTTGACAAACTACTGCAGGGTTGGATGGCTGTTGGAAGCTCTTTTCACTAAATTATGTTCATTATTGTTGGTTTTCATTGTAATTTAATAAGTTTTTAAAATTTGTAACCACTTAATACTTTCCAGATTTTCCTTTGTAAATATAAAGTTTTCTTACACGTGAATACAGAACCTTACATAATATTCTCTACCGACTTCGCAAAACTATGTAGGTACATATTAATGTGGACACATATGCTAGTTCCTAGGCAACGCCACTGAGTTTCCCGCTTCCCCGCTTCTCCGAACGCGTTTGTTCGTGCTTTAGTCATAACTCTTTAACCCTAATTACAAGTTAGTGTGTGTTTATTTAAAAAAGAATCACAACATATTTATTCCTCGAAGAATATTTTACACTCTAAAATATAGAAATAGAGATTTAGTTTCACAAAAACGAAAGAATGTGAATTCAATTATTTCAAAACACTTGCAAATGTATGTATCGCTTAAACAAACATTATTTTACTTGAATCGTGTTTTTTATTACTATAAGCTGTTCAGAAATATTTGTGATGAAATTAGAATAAAAAACGCATAAATTTGTAGATTTTTCTAATCTATTTTCCCTTTTCCTTTACAATATAAATCACTCCACACGTTTGAAAATTCCCGGCAACAGCTTTACAAGATGGCAGCTAGGCTTGAAGGTAATTAAAAACGAAAAAAGAACAAAGAATTTTGCGAGCTCGTCCTTACTGGTTGTATGCTGTGGCATTGCTACCTACCTACCTTTGCATCCTTAGGATAGAAAAATTACACGCTAACCTTTTATTGTAAGCGGTTAACTGATAATTCCAACAACTAAAATTGACCGATGTATAAAGGACACCTATTATCTGTGTTCTAAATTTGGACAGTAATCGATATTTTCATAGTTGGTGATTTACTGCATTTGGTAGTAATAGTTACCGTTTATTAACTATATATCAACTTATTTGAAACATTGGTGAAATTTCTCTCTGGGACACATTTTCAAATGTTCCTACTTCCGCTTTGGTTGAAACGATTTAAAAAAAGGACAAACGGGTGCAAACGATGCTCTTTCGAATAGCATTGGACGTTTTGCGTCCAATATCTCAAAAAATTGCCAAATTCCTCTCTTTGACATATTTTCACTTGGCTCTATTTCCGGTAGTGAAATGACGTTGTTGGCTTCTTATAATTGCTTGCTGAACATTTTTTAACCGTTTCTATTTTTTATCCTTTGAGGTACAAACGAAACTGATGGTGATACAAACAGGTAGTAACGAAATATAGTCGGACTGCATCACGTTTTTTTTTCTTTTTAAGCAACTTGCTTGCTAAGTTCGTCTTTACAACTCTTTTATTAACTGGACAGGTAACCGAAAGATAAATGCTATTAAAACAGGCTTCGTGGTGTAAAACTTGGCGTACGATAGCTATGAAAATGACTTTATTCAGTCGAAGAAACACTAAGACCTCTGGTAGACAGAAATTCGAGTTCGTTTCTAGTGTTATTCCCCTTTCATTGCTTTTGCTGCTATATTGATTTCTATAAATTGGTGCCATTTTGCTGTGGAGCCTATTTTAAATAATTTGTTTATAGATCCTGCTTTGGAAGACCTTAAAAAGCCGTTTTTGGGGATTTTTTTTTAGGACAGAAAAAAATGAGCAAGCCAAGTGAACTTTTTAGGGTATTTTATTGCATATTTGAACATTGAATTCGAGTTCGTTTCTAGTGTTATTCCCTTTCATTGCTTTTGCTGCTATTATTGATTTCTATAAATTGGTGCCATTTGCTGTGAACCTATTTTAAATAATTTGTTTATAGATCCTGCTTTGGAAGGCCTAAAAAAAACCTTTTTGGGGATTTTTTAGGACAGAAAAAAATGAGCAAGCCAAGTGAACTTTTTAGGGTATTTTATTGCATATTTGAACATTAAAGATTTTTTTTTAAGAGAGAAATATTTAAACGCAGCCGATTTTTATGCACATTTGTACAACACCTCGCAATTGCAGTCTGCAATCGGTGGGAAAGATGAAGCTCGTAATTTTCGTTTGAAACAAAAAAACAAAGAAAATTTTAACTGTCATGTATTTTCTTCTAGGTGAACTAAAAAAAACCCAAAAACTGTATAATTTAAAATTTTTTAATTTCAACTTGCTAAAAAAGTTGTTTAGAATTTTATTTTCATGAATCTTTTTAGTTCAAATAGAAGAGAACACAATTGAAGCTAACAAAAACCTTCGTTCGTTTTGATTGGTCGTCTGGTTTTCTTGCAATCACGCCCATCAGTTTAGAAAAATCGTAAAAACAAAAACTCGATAAAACGCGCTTTAAGGTGTACGATCAAAAAAAATGGTTAATTTTCGAGTACTTACAGTAATAGCACGCTAATCAGCTATTCAAAATATTATTATTTCGGGCGACCGTTGGAACTTTTTGAAGTACATAGTTCGGAGTGAGGGAGGAGCGGCGCTTCATCTGCCGAGCGCTCGTATATCTGCTCGACACCTCACTGCTATCTTTGAAAATATTGTGAATTAACCTCTATAACTTTTGACACATATTCTTAAATATATTAGGAATAGATTTGAGCAATAAAAAAAATCGATTTTTGGGCCAGGAGCAGGATCTCCCTTAAATAATGAATTTTGGATTGTTAATTGGTACAGTGGCTAGTTGCATGCAGTTAGGCCATTTTTACTGGACCTTTTTGCTACCTCCTATAAAATGGAACTTTTGTTGTACAGGTCCTGGGTAATCAGATAAAATGTGTTCTGCCATCTCATCCTGTATACAGTAAAAAAATACTTATTAATTTTAACTTTTCTCCTTATCAACACTCTTATCAACACTCTTATCAGTGTTGATAAGGAGTAATCACTAAGTTGTTTATTCGCCGCATAGAGAATAACGAATTGCGCTTATTGGTGATGACACACAATACATTATTCCTCAAATAAAATTATTCAAATACTTATTGGAATGATTTATTATGAAGCATTTATTCGAATAATGCCCAACTCTGCTTGACTGCTCCAAACATTTAATAAATCAAGTTCTAGATTAAAAATTTCAGTTGGGTTTTAGTAACTTGTGTAGAAATATCTGTATTTTTGTAGCAAAAAAAAACTCCTTTTCATTTTCTGAGTATTAAAACCTCCTAAAAAACAACATAAATCGTTTCTTATCGACTACGAAAGTAGTAGTCTATTGAATCAATTTTAATAAACTGTATCTAAGACAGCAAATGTATCACAACCTGCCATACTTATATTTGAAGCGATCGCTCTAAAATAGGCTGCCTTGGAATGCCCCAGTTCATTACATGTTTGTTTACGGCAAACATTAACAATTGAACATGTACAGGTGTCCCATGGAAGACTGGATCTTTGATTACAGCTCTCTTTTTTATTGTAAATAAAAATGCTACTTACTCCGTTATTTAAAATGGAACATCCTATATATTATTACATTTCCAAATTCTACGTAGAAAAATAACATCACATCAGTAAAACTAAAACCGATAAAATTATATACAGGCTGTCCAATATAGGGTTCAGTCCAAGGTAACTTGACTTTTTTTAAATAGTAGCCTATATCTTTGCTTATGCTAAATTTATCCTTAAGCAAAGCCCTCTCAAATCATACTAAATATTTGTGACAATTCACGCTGGATTCTGCAGATAATTATTTTTAAATAAATCCATTGATTTTTCCACTAATTTTCAAATCAGGTTTATGTAAACGTGACATTATTAAATAAAGCCGCAAATTAGTAAGCATATATCAGTATCAGATTATTATTTACAAAACTAATAACGCCTTCTTTGAAAATATAACGAAACTTAATGTCATTCGTCTACGATTAACTGAAGACAGTATTACCTATCTTTGGAAGACTATAGTAATTGTTTCCCACAATAATTAAAAGTCATAGCTATCAAAAAATAATTTGCTTTATAGAATACGCTTTCCCTGACTTCCTTCTAATTCTGGGCTACGTAAAGAAACTTGTGTATAAAAAAGAGCTGTCCCCAAAGGAAAATAGGGAAAATATGTAGAATGAGGGGGCATTTTCATTCATTTCGCTAGAATTGTTGCAAAAACTAACCTCATTATTATTTTAATGTTTGACTTTTATTTTGACGATTTAAGAAACAAAATACATACTATTTAAGTAATTAAGTAAATAACAGGGTTAGGCAAATGTGTGGGAACTCCTGATTTCTGGCTAAATTATGTATACTCTTAAAAAATAATCTTAAGAAAAGCTTTTGTAGTATTTTTATTCTAGTCTGTGACATACTTTGATTTCCAACAACATGTTTCGAGATATGACGTCATCGGTAGTTTTTTTTTTAAATGGATCACCTGTATCTTTTCACACTTTCAAATAGAAACTTTTACAAGAATTACAATGATATACGGCTTGGTGGGTGAGTAACTATTATTTATACAGGGTCAGGCAAATGTGTGGGAACACCGGATTTTTGGTTAAATTATGGGTCACTATGATATACGGTTTCAGATATTAAAATAAAGCGTTCCCTACTAACATCTTTAGTTCCATTACGATCAATCTTATCCACCATTTTCTGACAAAACTGAATCCTTGCATGAGGACCATCTTCATTTAATTCTCTTACTAAATGCACTTTATACGGATGAAACTTATTTTCATACAAGGAAAAAGGATCAGTAAAGAGAATACTCTTTACCGACCTCTCGCTAATATTGTAATATAAAGACACTTTTGTTAGTGGTCCTTTTTTTTTCTTTTTGGTCCTCCTTGAAGATTAATTAGAATATGCAATGAATTATCTTCATTTGTAGCAGTTTTAAGTTGACGGATTTTGGCCTATTTTAAACACTTCAAGTTTCATGAAACTTTTGCAACATCTTTGAGACTGTTGATTTTCAACACTTTCATCAAGGAATATGCATGCATCTTGAAAAGATCTCTACCTATCTCCCAAACCAACCGTCATTGACAAACTAATTCTTTTACGTTTTCTATTAGTTCGCTCATAATGAACAACTATTTTAGTATACGGAAACTATCTGTCAGTATTGACTATGACCGTCAGTAATACTGAGTAATACAAAAGAAAATATATCTTCTAAAATTTACATAAATATGCGAATATTCTTTATTCTCAGATCTGACAAATCTATCTGACAAAAAGACGTTAATAGATAGTCAACGCTTTATTTTAATATCTCAAACCGCATACCCACCAAGCCGTATATTATTGTAAGTCTTGAAAAAGTGTCTATTGGAAAATGTGAAGAGCTACAGGATGATCCTTTTAAAAACACCACTGATAACGTCATATCTCGAAACGTGATAACTGTTGAAAATGAAAGTATGCCATAGACTACAATAAAAATACTACAAAAACTTTTCTTAAGGTTATTTTTTTAATAAAACCCATAATTTAGCCAGAAATCAGGTGTTCCTACACATTTGCCTACCCCTGTATAACAAAACAAAAAAGAAAATAAATAAACAATCTCTGAGATATACGAAGAATAAGGTGTTACATACATAATTATTTGTTGACTGTTAACGTTTGACGTTTAACTATTATGCTAGTGAAGTAATTGTCATGCTCTGGGCCAGTAAAAGTAGATATTATAATTTTTGCTAATTACAATTAAATTTCGTTCTTTTTTCAAAAACTTGTCATTGGTTTTACATTTTATTATCAGATACTAACATATATTTACTAATTCGAGACTTTATTCAATTACTTATATAACGTTTATATAACATGCCGACATGAAAATTAATGGAAAATTATTTGGATTTATTTGAAATCATTAATTATCTACAAAATGCTGCATGCGGTATCATAAATGTTTAGTAGTATAAACTAAAAGGGTTTCGTGTAACGGTTAATTTAACATACAAATAACAACATTGTTATTCGAGATAGACATATAGTAGTTTATATAGTCATGATATTTTGCTGTGTAAATTAAAAATAAAATAATATACAGGGCGTTCCATTTAAAAAAAACGGAGTATGTGTTTTCCTACTTTTTGAACAGCCTGTATAGTCAGAGACATTTTTAGGTTATGCAGCACTAAGTTCTATAAAATTTGTATAGACACAATTTCTACAATAAAAAATAAGGTTACAATTAATGAACCAGTCGTTGGTGGGACACCCAAACTTATTTTGCGAACTATATTATTAATACTTACGTTAAAAAACATATATTCGTCCACGTGCAAAGATATACTTTACCGCCCTGAACCACTTGTAACTAACATGTTTTCTCCTTGCTATGCATCAAATAATCGTCAAGAAATAAGCAAGATTCTATGCATATCTGCAACGCATCTAAGGTCATTTGTAAATCTGTAAGCATGTATTGCAGATGTCTACATAACCTTACAAACGGTAAGAATGTGTACCTTAATATAACCTATCTAAATACATTGTAAGTACCAAAAAATTGTCTTCAGTACCTATTAATTGAAAACGAACGTATAGTATTTTTTAATACATATGTACACATATACATATCCGATGAAATATGCTGGGTGCTCTTTGTGATTGTGCTATACAGAAACTGTAAAACATGCAAGAAAACATATTAATTTATGTGTAATTATGCAAGTAACTATAGAAGGGGATTTCTCTAATACCTTACCTGTTTTCTTGATGTGCATCAACTAATTTCAATACCTATGTGCCCTATTCTGTCTTGTATGTGTATTAATTATTGTTGTTACTGTTATTAGCGTCAAGTAATATAAAAATATTGAAGCTAAATTTTTGGCTTACGATGGAAATACATGTGCCAATTTACACAATAATTAAATCTTAAAAGTTCGTGATTGAATAGTACATATCTTATAATATGTATGTCTTGATTGTCATGCAAAAGATACATAAAAACATTCCTTAGCTG
Source organism: Protaetia brevitarsis (assembly GCA_004143645.1). Taxonomy (NCBI): domain Eukaryota; kingdom Metazoa; phylum Arthropoda; class Insecta; order Coleoptera; family Scarabaeidae; genus Protaetia; species Protaetia brevitarsis. The sequence continues at coordinate 2,995,485 of RXPK01000137.1, forward strand.
TAGGTTGGATAAATTTGGTGTGCATGGAATGACATCGAAGAATCTGATTTTGTTAGTAAAAAACAATTTTTGTGAAACTATTGGATAAAAAATCTCCACCCTAAAATATTCCTATTAAACCAAAGCTATTTACTGTAATAATTTTTTTTCTCACTTAACGGGTAACGTACAAGTGATGTGAAAAGGAATAGAAAACAAAATGTACAGACCTAACTTTGAAATGTTTTCCACGTTTAAAAACTCACTGTACAGTCTCCTCAAAAGAAATATTAATCAATTAATAATAAATAAATAAAATAGATACCAGAATTCAGTTCACATATTTAATCATATCAATTTCATGACAGTTAGATGTTGATAACGCATATCCGGAGGAGTGATATGAATAAAATGCATGTAGTTAAAAATTTTCGTCATATCATCAGATTTAATGTCAAATAATTATGAAGACTAATCTTCTTATTTTCGTTTATAGTCAAATATTTGTTCATGTTTCTTGCGTATCTTTATTATCACTAAATTAACCCGATATCAGCCCAATACCAAGTTAAAATTAAATTTTCAGGTGTATTTCAGGGTGGTAACCTTTTTTGCTCAAAAGTTTAATTGTACGTGACATAAAATAAAAAAGTAATGTACAAATCATAAATCCTGCACTTCTAAGCTTTAACATAATTGTGAACCGCATTAAAGTGATGATCAGAAGCTCATGCTGAGTGCTTTGAAAGTCGGTTGAAGTTGAAGGTAAATCAAAATACAAGGATCGGCAATTAAGTACCTTCGGTCTAATTTATACGCATAATTTGTTTGCTAATTATATAGGCAAAGTATGTACCAGTCAGGTTTGACAATGCGAATAATGAATACTAATATGCCTTTAGAATAAATTATCTATGCATTGTCAATCGGTAAACCGTTTTCCTTTTTTTTTGCTAAACCAAGTTAAAATCAATAATAAATAATAACTGTATAATATACCGCACGCGTCACCCAAATACAAACAGTTATATACATCGTTATATGTATGAAGTGCATGCTGTTGTTCGTAGTAGATATGGTTTCTGCTGTATCTTAAACTAAAATAAAAAAAACCGCTAATCTTAAAACTAAAATTAAAAAAATAAAAATAATTGAACAAAATATGATTTATAATGTTTTATCTGAAAACTAATTGCTGACAATTCTTATATTTGATATTTCATCTTTCATCCAACATACAGGGTGTAACAGAAATACCATATAATGAAGCAATACGTAATAGCTGTAATTATATGCGATCAAAAAATCTTAATGAGCAGGAGTCTATCTGTAACCATTAGCAAATTTTTTAGTAATGTTGCTAAAGAACTAGATAGGCTACGGCATAACATTTAGATAATTAGTTAGTAGCGTAGCACGCTTATAAATGAATATTTTATGCTCTTTAGTAGTCTTACTCTTGGTTAGAATCATTAGGATTAAGTTATTATTAAGTATTAGAATAGGTACTGCTGTTGTTTTGTTTGTTTTTTTAGGTCATCATCTTTCCTGTTTCAACTTCGAATGTGTGGAAAAGGGAGCAGCTACGCCAGAACGGCAAGGCTGTCGGAATTCGAGGACACGCGGAGGCTGCTTCTTCGGCACTCAGAAGGATAATAATAATTTGCGGCTATCAGTAATAAGGTCTGGGACTTCTTCCCAGATCCTCCCAGAGTAAGATTTTTGCCATGGTTTTTCCTTACTCCGTGGCCATTGATTTTATATAAGTATATTATATATAATCAGTGTCCTTGGCGAATGCTGGGAGATAACGAAAGTCGTTGCATGGGCGCATTTAATAATAATTGATAGCTGACTGATTTACAGTAGACTCGCGATTATGTGAACTAATCACATTTCACATATTTTATCATTTCTCAAAAGTAGTATTCATATGGTCGCGAAGCTACTGTATTATATTTTTGTTATTAAGAATTATAGGAAAATTATTTAGTTAGAGTAGGATCATTTCAATTGTTATGGAACCCATATAGTACTTAGAATAGGTAGCCTCGTGTAGTACATTTTTAGGTGGAGCACGGGGTTGGGATGATTTGTAATAATTTAGTTTTTCATAAATAAAGTGTAACCATTAGCGGGATAAAAAATAAATTGTAAATGAGCTAGCGTTGAGCCTGTGCCTCGCGCGTAAACCTAGTTCCGAAAGCGCCGAATATATAACTGCTGCTCATTCTGCTGCTACTATCTTTATTATCGCCGCATAGAGTAGGTACGGGTCTTTGGGTAAAAATGCATAGCTGTATTTCGCATTACTTGACGGATTTCGTATTAATTAACAGTAGAAATGTAAGAAAATACAAATAAAATTAAATATAAAAGCGCATAGTAAAAGGACGAAGTTTTCATATCTACACATATCTGAAGAGAATTGCACCTAATTTATAATTGTTATGTTATTTAATTAAATAAATGTGGTAGACAGGAATGTGTGGTAATGTTTATTAGATGTATGCTCACGATTCAGCAAAAGCAAAAGAAAACTATTTAACTTTTTTACAACTATTGAATTCGAATATCCGGAGAAACTCCAAAGCCTTAACAAGGTATTAAAAATATCACTTACTTTTTAGAATAGTTCTTGAGAAATAAGCAATGTTGGTTTTTACTAAAAGGGAAAGTACGAAATACTTTAGGCGTTGCTATTTTGCCTCACTGGCCTTGATTTATTAAGGTAAAGTTGGATGAACTCTTATCGGCACACGGTTAGAATACTTTTAGAAGGTAATGTTATGAAATACGTAATATATACGGGATTCAGCAAGAATTTAAAGGTACATCTTCTTGTACCAGGCTTGGACTAAATAATTTTTGGATGCTAAATTTTTGTTTTCTTGTTTCTTAATCATAGAATCAGCTTTCTACGAATCTCTGCTTTGTATCTCGTACAGGGTGAGTCAACGATAGAGTAAAGGTCATTATTTAGTTTGTTTCAGAAATTACGGAAAAGCGTTAGTTTCCAAGGTTTTAGATAATGTTAAGGTGCACGTTTAAAATTATTTTTAAGTATACAGGGTTGTTCAAAAAAAATGTGGCGAATATAACATTATATTTTTGTAATGAAACACCCAATTTTTTAATTTGTTTTTAGATTCTGCATGAAATTCTATAACTTTTCTGTTAATGATGTTATATACCTAAACCTAGTAGTTTTTCTATTTTATTTTTTTTAGAAAAACATGTGGTTTTACTCTTATAGAAAATTCACAGTTCCGTCATTGTCTGTGAATATGGAATACTCATATTTGGTACAAATATGTAGAACGTGGACGGCAAAAAGGATATATGTAAAGAAATTTGAGCGAAATGCTACAGGGCGTTCAGAATAAATTTATACAACTACACTATTTTAAATTGAAAAATATCATTTTTTTAAATGGCACACCCTGTATATTATTATTTTTTCCGATAGATATTACAAAACACTTTTAACCTTTAGTGACATTTTTGCCTGCCTAGCCCGCTTTGAAGTACTGCAAAATGAGTGTTTCTGGACGGAGGGCAAAAAAATAATTTTGAAAAATGTCACTAAAGGTTGGTCACACTAGATTCCACATGACAGATGTGTAATAAATTGTCATTAAGCTACTGTTCAACCAAGCTAAGATGAACTGGTGTTTTCACTGCACTTATTATTGATAAAATAAATATTAAACTAGAAAGAAAATTACAGAAGAAGATTTGTTCTCGGAAGCGTCAGAATACTAAGGTATGTAACATGTGTGCCAACTTGTACTGTCAACTCCCTTGTGGCAAAATTTCTTTTCTATTTTCCATTCAAAATTAAGATTTGTCGGCCCAAAAAACATTGTGTATCACACGATCAGAAACTCTTTTGGTATACGTACTTGTAGGCCTCGGCTATCGCCCCGGCCCACAATCGTACTCATACTCGCAAAATTGTAGTTTCTGACCTAGTGATACAAATAACTATTTCTTTGATTCAGACAAATCCTTATGTAACAATAACAGACATATTTCTTTGTTTTGAAAAGGTAATTATTATACTTTACCGTAAACACTAAATACTTCTTTTCGATGAACTATATTACATCAAATGAGGAAATCTTTCTATTAATGCAGTCTGCGAGAATTTTCTGTAAACTGATATGGCATAGATTTATGGAGTTTTGCATATAGCTATATGCTTTTCAATTAGCTTACTATTGGGAACTCGTAAACAGTGAGAGATAAAATTAATAAATGAGATCAGGTTAATAGCTGTTTCCCTAAAAAAAACCTTTTTTAGAAAAACTTTTCAACATAGATTAACATTTATAATATAACACTGTTTATATGATTATTGAGAAAGTTGGATTCATTTCATTGCAAGTTTGATCTTGCTAAGTCAGAACATTGCAAGCAATAACGGGGGTACAACGTAAAGATGGATAATTATTAAACTTACTTACGCAAGTAACATGAGCCGTACCGAGAGATGACCATGGGAAGAGTTCGCATCATCACGTGCAGCTGATAAGCGGAACAGCAACTTGTTTTATTTTACATGTAGTTTTAAGTTAATCGTATTGTAGACACAGAATATATTGTTGCTTCTTATTTGCGTAAATAAAAACATTTGTTTTTAAAAAACTCGAGAAGAATCATTTATGTCATATTTCCTTTTTGTTATTTTTCTTATGTTAAAATATTCATTATTATTATTATTATTATTATCGTTACACAGCGTATATATTAAATTAGGTACTATTTTCCTTGTATTTTGATTTACTTTCACGATCAAAATTTATTTCATTTTTTGTTTTGATATTGGTGTTCCTAATAGTATGGGGGTTAGTTTTTAACAGTACAAATAAAGGACCATTACGAGAAAATGGGTCGTGGTACTCACGCAGGGAGGTCTCCCACTGCAGCTCCACTGTTGAAGCAGTAACACAAGAACAATCAGTCAACATCACGTGGCAGAGCATCACACGTGCAATGACACAAATGATTACGAAGGCACGGGCAGGATATCTAAACACCGCTGCCAATGCGGAAGATATCACATCCTTGCTGCATTATCAAGAATTTTAATTTTATATAAGCTAATATTAAATAAAATAAAAATATTTTTGACAGGGTGGACGCGAATCTTTCATAACGTTGTAAAGTGTTTGCTTTAAAAAGAAACAAAAATCTCGGAGCAAATATTGTTTCAGTATAGAAGTTTTCATTAAAGTGCTAAAGACGATATATTTTAAGAAAATCTTATATCACACTAACAATAACTGCAGCAGAGATGTGTAGTTACTTAAGTTTCTTCTTATTTTTTTTTTTCTGATAGATACACAAATAAAGAACAATCATCTTGCAATTTCTATTAAACAATCCGGCCAAATTCATAACACACAGACATACATAATAACAAATGCGTTTTATTCGACTACATCAACCTCTACGTATAAAAGCGCAATATCTTACAAATCATTAACCTAACACTAATTGTAATTAAGTATCTTGTGTTAGATCCTGTGAGTGGTGTAAAATATATTCAACATAATATTTTTTATTTTGCGATTTTCTCTGTATAATTCTGCCGAAACAATGCAATATTTGAATTTCATCGCTAAAGAAAATTAATTCCTTCTATTTTAATGAAACTTGACACAGTTTTAGATATAACGGAAGTGTAACACAACGCTACCGTTCGACTAACAAACCCTGCAAGGAGGCCCTTGCCTTTGGAAAATCGATGCATATTTCATTTTTGTTGCCTACTCTATATTAAACGAATTTTTTTTTGCTAATTGTAAGTCTAAATTCCATTATTAGAAAATTTCCACATTTAATTGCATTTTATACTTATTATTTCAATATAATACACAAGAATTATGCGAAAACTTAACTAAAGACAAGAAGAGAGAGTTCCTATATCGCGTAATTGTCCAAAAAAATTAACTGTTAGCCCAATAGTTTGTTCAGTTAGCATATAAAAGAACCGCGAACATTTTAAAATTTTGTGGAAATTAGACGAAACAAACAAAGAAAATGATATGAAGTGATTTTAAAACAGCATATTTTTCGATATCTAGACACGTTGACAAATACGAATCTCCACTTTTAACAATATTATAATATAGCGCATGCGCCTGCTTTAGTTTTGAATTATTTAGGTTTCCTGCTGCGCCGACAGACGCCGCTACCTCTTCAGATCGTAGATCACGAAAATGCTCATAGAGCTAGCTATTATAGTTTGTCGCGTTAATTCGCAATGGAAATTTCTTGAGGCGAATACACTAGAAAATTCAGGAAAGCTCCAGATTATTCCAGACTCAAGCGCCCCAAATATAAACACGCGCACAAGCGAGATCGAGTCAAATTTTATCGGAGAGTTGCAGCGCGAAAGCCGAAGTGAGTTACGAGCAAACAGGGTGAAAATAAAGAAATAGTGAATATAATTAACTGGAAAATTAAGTAAAATAGTTTTTAGTAGTGTAATTTTACTTTTATAGACCTTTAAATGTAAAAATACATACTTTTTTTAAATATATCGCTAGTGTGATCATTTGAATCCCGGAAACGCGACAATAAGAAGCTAACATTTTTTATATTAACAATAGTAATGTCAAATAAAATACAAGGAGCAAAGGCTCTGCTCCGATAAGCCATTGAAAAGTGCCCCTAAAGCTATCGGGCTGAAATTAAAGCAAATGAATACTACTGCCACACATACTGTAAATATCAAAAATTAGCTCAATCCATGCCACCCCATTCGAGATATTAGCATAAGGGTGGAAAAATTCAATATTTTTTTTTCTCAGGAATTATTAAGCTATCACGTTCAAAAAAAAATATGTAAGTAAACACTGATTGTGGGCATTCTGTACAAAATCAAGAACTAATTCCCTCCACTCAGTTCAAAGTTATCACTATTTCCCCTTTGAGAGGTGTTTTTTTTAGTTTGGTTTAAGGTGAAAACTTAACTTTTTGTTATATTAGACTGTATATATTTAGGTTTACTACATATTTTTTTTTCAGTTTTTTCTGTGTGGTAGAACATGTAAGTAAAAAATAAAATCTCTTTGAATGATCTTAATAAGGGCAATTTGTTATTATTTATTTTAGGGTTAAAATAATTGTTCATCCATCAATTTCAGGATTATCTGTATGTATGTTTGAGCCCTAGTATTTATAAAAGTATTGAAATATAAAAAAGAAAATTATAACAACAAAATAATATTTATTTCCGTAATTTGCTTTAATTTCAGCCCGATGTTCCCAGGTAACCAATGATGTTCACAGTACGTAAAATACTGTTATTCAATGAAAGAAAAGTACCCAGGATAGCTTTAGGGGCACTTTCCAATGGTTTATCGGAGCAGAGCCTTTAAAATCATCATCATAACTAAAGAGAAATTACTACGCTCATAATGTTTTAGAAATGATTTATATAAGAGAGAACAAATGTGTAAATGATCGTACTGATATCACTATTTTATCCCAAAATCTACGCCCACGTAAACTTTAGATTTATTCCCTGTATTTTATTTGAATTACAATTGTTAATATAAAAAAAATGTTAGTTTCTTATAATATTGTTAAAAATAGATGTTCGTATTTATCAACATGCCTTGATATCGAAAAATATGCTGTTTTAAAATCATTTCATTTCATTTTCGTTGTCGTTCTCCTCCCATCTACATAAAATTTTAAAATGTTTCTGTTTCTTTTATATGTTAACTAAGTAAATTATATGGCTAACAGTTAGTTATTTTTGGCAATTGTTCAATAAACAGTAGAAATTTGATTCTGTATTAAATACTAGGTAATTAGTATAACTACATCAAACTATAATTATATCAAACCTCTTCCAGTAATTGAAAAAGGTAGGAAAATAAAGCACTATGAGAACGTTTTACCGTATAAGATGTGAATCATTTGTAAATCAGCCACATTTCCAAAAAATAATTTGTAGAAATATCTTATTGTTGCTAACACCCTAACCGACGCAATATAAACATTGTTTGAATTGAGCTTTAGAAATATATTTAGTCATAAAAGTTATCGAAAATATTTGGAGAACTTCCGTATTCATGAATTTTTATTTTGTAAGCAGTGTGCCTACACATTCCAAAATACTAGTAATACAATTTTTATTATGTGAACCAAAATTTACCTCGAATTTTTTTTGATTGTAGTTCTTGAACTAAGCGACTTAGTTAATTACATTATATCCGAAATCTAATAAAGAAATACATATTTTTGAAAAAAATTATTTCACATTCAGAAACTTTATTTGAATTGAGTATAGTAACTTAAGATTAATGTTAATGCTTTCTTTCAAGCGATCAAACTATTTCTTTAAAATAATATCTTTTATTCAAATAAAGCTTAGCTTAACAGCAAAAAAAATTGTTTGGATATGATATCAAGTACGACTTTCTTAAAGAATCTATTTATTTAACACAAAGCGAGTACAGTTACAGACATAGTGGTAATGAATTTATGTCAAAATTTTGTTTCTTAAATCATCACGTCATGTTGTTCTATATATAATAGCAAGTTTTGGCCTATAGTAGCACATACGTCAAATATATTCTACGAGTACAGAAATTGCCTTGAAGATGGGCTTCTCTAACTTTCCATACCGGATATAAGTTTTCTGTATGATAGATATAGCTGACATAGAAATATTAGCTATTACTTGCCAAATAAATATTTCTTAGAAACCATTATCAAAATGGCTCTTGATTTTTGCGTTATGAAGGGCAACGGAGTGCAATGTTTTTGACTGTTTTTTTGGTCAATTTGTTAACACCTGCAATTTCATATTTACCGAAAATCTACGAAGGCAAAATCCTGACGTGGACAACAGCTGGAGGCTTTATATAATATGCTTAATAAAAATATTTTGGTCCGATAAACAAATTATTAAACATTAAACTAAATATATGCTTTTTTCATTTCAAATTATTTCGTATCTTACAATCAAACAAATATTTTATTGAGTATTAATTGTAGAGTAATTCAACCAAACCTGCTTTACTATTCCAAATAAAGAAATTTCACTTTGCGACTGATACTCATTATTTCCGACCGATTATCACTTGTGCATCAGTATCTTGGAGCAAAAGAAGTAATCTAGCTACCGCGAGAATTAACCTCTAGAAAGCGGAAAGATTGGCATGCGTATGCATAACTGGGACTATGAGAACTTACCTAAACAGCTATCGAAAGTAGTATTAGATCTTACCCCTCTCCATATTGTGGTAAAGGGCATGGCTACAAGAATCACACTCAGAATGGACAAGGAAGAAACGGTTAGGTATAGGTTTCAATCTCCTGATGACGATCAAACCTGGGTCATGCCCTGAGATGACGTCAAAAAAATTCAGCTTTGTGAAAGAATTCACCACAAAGCTTAGTAACAAGAGCGAGTGGGATCATAACGCCATCTTGAAAATGAATAGAAATGCTATCAAACGGTACACTGATGGCTCCAAAACGGCAGAGGGAACTGGAATAGGAATATATGGGCCAAGTACTTCGAAAGCTTTGGAAATTTACCCAAGTATCTTCCAGACACAAATACACGCTATTGAAAGATGCGTCCAGTTCAATATTGATAGAAATTATCGAAAGCAGGAGATTATCATCATGTTTGACAGTCAAGCAGCCATCAAGGCGCTGAGCTCACATGAAATCAGTTCCAAGATGGTCTGGGAATGCCTAGGGAAATTAAACGGGCTAGGCAAAGGAATAAAGTAACCCTCCTGTGGGTTATGGGTCACACAGGAATGGAAGGAAACGATATGACGGATAATCTCGCAAAAAGGGCCGTATTCCAAAGCCGTATTTGTAAGGCCTGAACCCGTTTGCGGGACAAGTAGCAGTACAATACCGAAGAAACTGAAAAGAGAAATGGAGCAGAGAAAGTCTAATTATCGGACAATCTCCAGGGAATGAGAACAAACTAAAATTCTTCTGGGAACCTATAACCAGAAGAGGTTTACAGAATGCATCAACCTGAGTAAGAACAATGTTCGCATATTAACAGGAATACTTTCAGGCCATTGCAAACTGAAAGGTACTTGAGTAAGCTAGGATTCGCAAAAGAATCTGAATGCAGATTTTGTGGGGAACAGGAAACTTCTATCCATTTCCTCTCAAATTGCGTAGCACTGTGCAACTCAAGGGCGTTGCACCTGAGAGCACGTGAAATCGAAGAAGGAGGATCAATATTTGTTTAAAATGGTTTTCTTTTTCTCAGGACCTAATAAGTATTCCTTTGCTACTATTTAAAAGAATAATTTGTTTGGATTATTGCATATTTATTAAGGACAAAGAAAGCTTTCTCTGTGTACAGCGTAGTATGCTCGAAGCTAATTGAAAAGTTGGATATGCATTACTAGAAAAGATGTTATCTATTGATGTCTTATAAACAGCATGTGTAATATGTTCTTGCTTAATGGGCAGTAAAAGTGTATATGCAAATGGTGAATCAATTAGATGCACACGTATCTATTGAGTCCTAGAGATATGTAAGATAACGGCAGAGTAAACAAATCTGATGCATCCGCTAGTACTTGTTACTACCATATAATTGATATTGATTCGAATTGTAACGGATTTACGTCTACATTTAATCTGGATTCGGTAGGTTTAATTGAACGCACAGATGTTTGTATGCATAGATGATCATGATTTTAATTATAATCGATACGTATTGTTTATCGCATAACAATTGAGATGAAATTAATGTTACATTTTCCAAAAAAAAAAAAATTATCTAATATTTCTTTTCTACTGCCATCATAGTTCCGAAAGTATATAGAGAAGGGGAAAGTAAAATATTGGCAGTTCTTCTGTCAATATTTCTGCAACTATTTTGCGCATACCACTCCAAAAACCATCGTGTGATGAAGACACGGAAGGTCATAAACAAGAAGTGACACACATATGTCCAGGTGTTGTTCAACGTAGAAATGAAAGTAGCAGACCCTTTTGAGGTGCGTCATCTACAAATTGAATTTCTTAGAAAGAGGTCAAGCTTAGAGTGCTATCAACATGCATTGTTTATATCGTTTTTCTTTCTATCTTTGTGTTCTGATAGATGTCTAAGTTTTTTGTTTTTTTGGTGAAAAGTATATGGAGCTATCCCCAATTAAAACGAAGTTCTTAATATTTTAATTTCTTCTTTTTCTTGGTTCTTAGGACGTAAAAATACGGAAATGTACATTAACAACAAGGCTTCGCTTTAATTCCAAAAGGTTTTCCTAGTATACATATAGAAAAACAATATAAATTGTAAATGGTGTCAATTATAAATATTTTTTTTTAAATAAATGACAAAATCATAATTGTTTTGTTTACTAGGATTTTGAAGATACCATTATGTTTTATTTAAAGATTGCGTTTCAATATAGTATGTTTTGATTCTTTGTTGTTAGTAGAATATGAAAAATTGAATTTTGTAATGAAATAGATCTTTAAAAAAATTGTAGTAAGCTATAAAATGAAGTTATATAGTTTTGTGAAATATTGTATGTCTGTTTTATCATTAACTGCGTTTTTATGTTTATAAATTTGAATTATTTCAAGTATATTACGTGTTTTTAAATTTTGTTCTTTGTTTAAAATTGTTTTATTGTAAAAATCAAATGTATGATTTTGAGTTATTTCATGTTTTTTAAGGCTCTAAGGTTTTTATTATATTTGTGTCCTTTTATTCTATTTTCCAAATATTGCATGGTTTCACCAATATATTCACCATTACAATTTTGACAGTCCATTTTATAAAGTGTGTGATGTATTATGTTTTCAATTTTTATTTTAATTTTGTAATTGTATGGTTTGAAAATTTGATTTATTCTTTTGGATAAATGTTCAACATTTTTATAAATTTTGTAATAGTTTGCCTATTATTTATATTTTTTGTTGATTTATTATAAAAAAGAAAAATTTTTTGTTTGAATATTTTATTTATATAAAGCCGCCTATATGCAGCTGTATATAGGAGCCCGTTTTATCTAGAACTGTGTACACCACCTTAAATACTGTTCAATAAATAAACCACTTTCCAAATTACAAGTTAATTTAAAAGGATTAAGAAATAAGTAAGAACAGACATTATGTTGAATATATGTGTTTTATGTTATAAAGTTAATCGAGTGTACAGTAAATAACTTCCGTGCAGATGTTTTTATTACTTAATCTGCATCTTAAGTCGCTTAAAGCATGTATCCAAATATACATAAGTAATATGTGGTATTACATAAAGGCAAGTACCATCTACTGTATGCTCGATATAACATATGATCAAAGTTTCCCGGCAGACACGATATGGTTTATAAAAATGTGTGCTTTTCCTTAATTTACATTTGTAAAATTGTCTAAATGATAAATGCATAGCGTCCCATATTTCTTTTTCTTCCTAACAATTAAATTATGTAAACACGAATGCAAATAAAACTTAATTTATTAATTTAGCATGCGCCACTATTTACATACGCAGACGTTTCATTAATAATACCGACTCTAACAAACAAAAGTTTTGATCTTATGTTACAATATATCTAGGTACAGGATTTGTCAAAAACGTGGTAATTATTAAGTAGTTATGTACGCTTTATTATTGACTTTGTGGCTATAAAGCGAATTAATAATGTCTGTACCTGTATGATTTACAGATATTTACAAATTGGGTTGGCAGTTAATCTAACTGTTATTGTTATGTTTGAAATTACATATTTACATCTTCGAACAAGCTACTAAGAGAGTACAGACTTCCAATATATTTTATATGAATGACCAATTAAATGATCTTGATTATAATCAATCGAATTAGTTTCAAAATTTTAAAGAACCCGTAACCACCATTGGAACATTCTGCAAACAGTTTTCATATCGTAACATCATGTTCGATATAGAAAATAAATTTGAATAAGGTATATATCGCCCATTCGTGATATTCGTAAAATATCCAGGTTCTATTATTTTAAACTTTTGGGATGTTATAACACCAAAAATAAAAAAAATAACTTCCTTCTCATAAAAAGAGGTTAGAAACAATTCTACTATAACTACATTAAACGCTTATTGTATCAACTTTAACCACCATTTCAATTTTGATGATACCAGAGCTTTTGAAGTTGAACCCATCCCCACAAAGCATTTATTTTTACAGATGTGTTTGATAAATAAATATTTTAATTCTATTAATTTTAAGAAAGATATTTATGCATTCATTTATATAATACTGACTGTTATTTAATCATTTAATTTTGATTAACAGTATATTTACTTTGTCCTTTTAGTTTTGAACAACTGTGTATGTTGTTTTCATTTTTACAAAGAACATTATTTTCTCCGTTTTTTGTCTAACACTACATTCTGTGGTATTTTTGACTTGTTCTCTATATTGGCTTGCTCATTATGTACTTGAATTGTTAAACGAAAAGTTTTCAATTTTTCTAAATGCAACTCGTCGTATTTTAAGGCTTCTTTCTTTGCTACGTGGTTTTTTGTTGTACTATCCTAGATGAAAACAAAAAGATATATATACATTGCTTTACATTCCTTACGGAATCTTAGCCGCTTCTAAGAGCTCTTCCGACAGATATTCAGGTAATGGTGGTTCGTCATTCCACCGCCCTTTCTACTTGCTGTTTCATAGGTTCTTTTGTCTTCTTGGCTTCTTCGCAAATTTTTCTCCACTGTCTCCTATTCTTGATTTCTAATTTCCATCCCGTAATTCCCATTGTTCTAACATCTTGCATAACTTGGGCCTCCCACCGTGTTTTTGGTTTGCCTCTAGGTCTATTATCGCATGGTTTCCAATTAGTAATTTTCCTTAATAACGACTCTTCTCTTTCCCTATTTATATGACCGTACCATCTCATTCTTTGCGACTTTATTATTTTGACAATCTTCTCTTCCTAGTATTTTGTTTACTTCCCAATTCATTAATGCTCTATATTCTTCTTCATATATATCTTCCGCATTAGCTTTCTCTCGAAAGTTCTTAATTGGTTTTCTTCCTTGTTTGTTAAACACATAGTTTCCGCAGCGTATAGCACCAGCTGTCTTATCACAGTTTTATATATTTTCAATTTGGTTTTTCTTCTGATGTTTTTACTTGCCATTAATAGTTTATGTTTATAGCACGCCTTATATCCTAATTGAATTCTATGATCGATTTCTTACCTCCTTTCGTTTCTATTATTCGTATAATTGTCCTTAGGTATTTAAAAGATTTAACTTTTTCAAACTTGTATTGTAGTCCTTCCTTCCTTGCTACCTCCATATATTTTGTCTTTTCCTGGTTAATCTCCAAACCTCTTTTTCCTGCTTCATTACTTAAGCTTAATAGTGCTATTTCTAATATCCTTCTGTCTCTTGCCACAATTGTCAAGTCATCTGCAAAGGCTACTACTTGCACAGATCTATTTATTATTACACCTTCTAAACCACACGCTCGTACAGTTCCCTCAATAGTTATATTAAACAAAGCCGTGGACAAACCATCAACTTGCCCCACTCCTCGATAGATGTTTATTGGTCTGGATGTTCCTTCATAGGTTTTGACTGCCGCTGTAGAGTCTTCCATTGTTGTTTTGATCAGTTTTAGGATTTTTCCCAGTATTCCCAATTTCTTTGCATCTTTTAAGATGACACTTTTTCTTAAGCTACCAAAGGATCTTTTAAAATCCACAAAAATTATGTGTAACACAATAATATCCTCTTCATAGCTCTTCTCTATAATTTAAGTACATATATATTGCGTTCACGGTTGACTTTCCTTTCCTAAATCCGTTCTGATACTCTCCAATTGCTCTTTCGGTATATATATATTGCATATACAAACAAAAATAAATTGTTGAAATATTGGCATAACAAAAAATTAAAAGAAATATATTGATGTAGATTCAGCTATCCATCCCTAGCTGAAAATCCTATGGAATTATTTTTATACATATATATTTTTCCAAAGTAGTTTTATATAGGGGAGGGTGGGGCAAGATGGGGCCACGAGGCATGATTGGGACATCGTCTTATCTACAAAACGGCAGTAAGCATCTGTCAAATAATAGCAGTCCTAATATTGACAAGTGCTGTTTTATGTTTGTTGTAATGTAGGAAACTTTACTAGTCGTAATAACAAAGTTATTGCTGTTTGTGCGTGAACTTTGCAATTTCCAGAATTTCATTATTATTTTGATGGTGAGTTCAACAAGTATCGGAAGCATAAGTAAATTATTTACAACTACACTTTTTTGTGCTTATTAATTGACATGTATTGCATGTATTTTCTATAGTGTGTTATTTATTTATTTCAAATATTTAATATGTTATTATAACATAACCAGAAAATGCCCCAAAGAGGCAAGATGGGGCTATTGATATGGGGCAACATGGGGATATCATTATCTCACTCTTCAGTCTGATCCGTTATGCCTGGATATGCCATTATGCTTTCTCGAAGACATAATGCGTATTTCTCATGTTAGGAATAAAGTACAGGTTCAATCAAAGCGTAAGGGAAAGACAACAATCCTTACAAGCACTACGTATAAAAATCTGCTACAAGAAAATAGAAGTCTGGACAATCCCTAAGGCAACTAGAAGTGCTGAGGAAGAGTTAAAGGAAAAAAATGACAAAGAAGAAAACAGAAGAATCAAGAAGCCAAATTTTGTAAGGAAAGTAAAGAGATAGATTTTTAGAAAACGTCAAGTAAATAATCAAGTTCTCCTGTTGAGGAAGATGACGCTCAATGTTAGTATTGTAAGGGGAAGTATTGATACAATGCCATGGATGGCGAGGTTGGGTACATAGCTGTGCGAATAACGTGGATGAGTTCGTCTTCTATTGTCTCAATTGTGAAGATTAAGTTTAATATTCTCATCGTTATTGTATTTTTTTTTATTTTAAGTAGTTCGGCTCTAAAGAATTTAAGCTTTGTTCCTGCATGTTTTTAAGAATATTTTAAGAATCTATTTGTTTCACCTATTACCTAGATTTATGGTACGACCCATTCTTAACTCACCTGGAACCCCATCTTGCTCCACCATGGGGGCAAGATGGGGTTCCAGTCTTTGCCCCCATGGTGGGGCAAGATGGTGTATTTACACATTCCGTTCCAAAATTTTTTCACAACATCAAGAGTACCCATCGAAAAATTGTAAATTCATGC
>RXPK01000138.1:0-98902 GCA_004143645.1 Protaetia brevitarsis
TGAAATTAAAAAAAAAGAATATATACATGAAGTAAATCAATCACAATGTTAAGTTAATTAAAATATTAATGATAATAGATAGATAGCATAGATAGATTAGATAATTTTATTGTGCGTGGACAAAAAAATCGTATGCACATGCAGATTAAATTAACAAAGAAATTAAACATTAAACAGACAAAGATATTAAACATTGCAACAAACAAAGATACAAGTACAGGTCGGAGGCAGGACACACGCTACTCTACACCACAGTAGTTATATACAATGAATTCCTGTATTTCTAGTAGGATTATAATTAATAAGTTTTAATTCTTTTTGGCAACATTATGTCATTAAGATCTTTCCATTTAATAGGAGTAATTAAAGTTTTAAAGAAGTATATTCTAAAATGACTTATGTTTTTGGTTAGGTCTAAATTGTGGGTTAGGATATAGTTTTTTCTGGTATCGTACACCGTCTGCGGATAGTAAGAGTCCAGTTATTCTGCAGTAGATCAGACATGTAAAATTATGATTAGTAATCGTTTAAATTCGGAATTTTTGAAAAAAGGTCTGCAAGAATCTCTATTGTGATGTTTGAAATTATTCGATTGCTCTCTTTTGTAAGAGCATATCTCTCCACGTTGCGACCCCCCCCTCCCCCCAGAGGAGGACACCATAGCTCGCAACGGATGGAAAGAGCATGATATGCCATCAACAAAGCATCTTGGTAATAACATCTACTAAATTCTTAAAATGTATTGACAGTGATAAGCGAGCGGCTAGGGCATCCACATGTGCTCCCCACGTTAATTTTCCGTCCAAGGCAAACCGAGATTCTTGACAGGTGCGTTATTCGATGATTATACAGGATTTAGTTAAGACAATTTTTTTGTTTGTCTCTGTTGAGGCAAATTTAATACTTGCAAATAAGATTCAGCTTGCTAAGGGTGGCAAAAAGTGGTGGGGAAATGGCATTTTTTCATTTCCTCAGTTTCTTGAAAAATGAGACATTATTATTGTTTTTAAGTATGAATAGATCTGTATTTCACACTAATATAACAAGGAATAGTACAAGGTCTGTAATCGAATAACGGGAAGAAGAAAAAATCGTTAAGAGGTCATTATTGATCGCTACTGTTTATGTGTAAGAAAAATTGAAAAATTTACTATTTGGGAGAACTGAGGAAATCGCATTTTGTAAAACAGTGGGCCATCCTATAAAATTTATGATTTATGCCATCATGAAGTGTTAGATTTTTCGAAGATGGGCACAGACTTTTAAGAAAAATAATTATTATGTGAATTTATCCATGCTGATAGCCTACTGTAACTGCATTTTATTATAACAAAATACCGAAATTTCTGTATAAATGATAAAAACGCAATCTTATTAACATTCACAAATAGTTTGTATAGTAAATAAAGTAATATGTGTATTGTTATTATCAGAGATTAATAATACAGAAATTGCTAAATCAAAATATTTTATTAGGGAAGCATATCGAGTATTTAATGCTCATCACTTGTGTTATGCCTTGCTCATCGTCAATTATGTCCCCTCTACGTTTTTATCAGTTATCTTTTCAGTCTATGTGTTCCTCTCCTCACACTTTTCTCTAATTATTTTTTTCATCTAGCTTCACGACAAACCATAGGTCTCGTCCAAATATAAATTGAATTTAAAAAAGTCAATGTGCAAAATCAGTACAGTTGGAGGCATGTGATGACAATATTCTTCGGATAGATTTTTTATATCTCTCTAGAGGAAAATCTAATATTTAGGTGAAATATTAGTAGCTCAGCCTTTTGGGATCTAGTATTGGCTATATGGATTTGACGACTGCAGATCACATGGAATATATATTTTTCTTGCAGACTACTTTTCTTATTTCTAAAGATCATTTTTAGGTTATGTACTGCACAAAACAGTCGATATCACGAAAAGATTGCCTTTCTAGCAAATAGCTAATAATAATTGTCGCAATAACTTTTTTGTTGACATATTTAACACCTTCCATGTATATTTTGACAAAAATGTAGCGTTTGTACTCGCAATAAGTGCCTTTTAATTAACTTACACAACAGGCGGCTGGCTATTTCAAGTTTTTCCTTGATTTTTCAATTTCAGTAACAGGATAAATAACCAACATGGACATTGCCCCATTCTCATCACCTGTGTTCTCTCATATATCTACAACAGTGCTTTTTCTATAAAACAAATATATAATCTAGGTAGATAGGCAGCACGATCAGTCTCGAGCCTCTCATTCTCCTTAGAAAAAAAAAATATCTGATTCCATTTCACGCTCGTTTATGTTATTTTGTCTGTTATGTTCAAAATGACATACGACTTCCATATGCCTTGGTTTTGATCGGCAATTCCCGTTCCGCGTTGACACGACATTTCTGTTTTTAGGCGGCAAATACAAATTTATCAACTTTTTTTAATAAAATTGAAATAAGTGTACCGATACAAAAATAAAATACAAAAAAGAAACAATAAAAATAAAGTTTTTTTTTAATTTCTATATGATTCAATAATAATAATAGTAATATATCTCTTCTAAAAAGGAATTTCGCTGCTCATATACACAAAATGACTAAAATACACCCGACTCGTGATTCACTCGACCTTGACCACGTGATATATCCCCATTGTTTACACAAAAATATACGAAGTATATCATATTTTGCCCGAAACAATTTTGAAACAGGCCTGCGCCATCTAAACATTTAAAAGATTGTTAATCATCGCACAACCTCTTTGACAGAAATTGAAATTTTTTATGTTGTACGCCCGCCTTAAGAGTCCTTCATAGATCAATTAAAGTTTGTTCTCTTTTCTTATGACTTATAAAACGGTAGTATTAGTATAACGATTAGCTATAATATTAAATGGAATTATATGTGAATCTAGTTAGAATATCGTATTTTACTGAAATTAAAAATTATAAATCCCGGACATTTGTTCTGAAAAACAGAGAAAACATCATCGCTATAAATATTAGAATTTCCCGCCAACTTTACATATAACTTGTACAAAATATGCACGAAATTAGCACCCATTATTATTTGATCCTATAGTATGCTCGTACGCATAAATATCTTCCTAACATTCCAAACCGACCGATGTCTACGTTGTTGTTCCCGAATCTAATTAAAAGCGAACCGCATCGCCCCAGTAGACTCCTCAGTTCTATTATATTGTTTGTTTGTTCTGCGGCCCTCTGGTAACAATTACGCCTCTGGGTGATATTGCGGTGCGCCGCATTTTCTCGAGTAGCAGACGTAACGGTTATGCCTCACATCAAAGTGGGCTTCTTTAAGTTGATTGATGATTTGGGAAAGTTTAAATAGCCAAACTTTACGATGTTTTTCGTATGTCTGGCGACTCATTCCGTTAATACTTGTCTCTTCTATATCGTCTCGTCTGATACATACGTGCCTTGCTGGTGTGGATGGCTGGGCTTAAAAGCAGCAATCCAGTTCATTTTCAAATGGTGCATCATTTCCACTATTCTGTGTTTTTTTTTGTTTTGGGAGGATATACTGGGTGTTCAAAATTTATTGTCGTATTTCAGTGGTCTGTTGCGCATTGATGAAAATTTTAATAATCAAACTGGTTCAAGGCGTTATATCGGATGGGATTATGATTTACATAAGGTAAAATTATCTGCATTTGTAGCAGGGCGTCTCGTAATCTCAGTTTGTCTACTTTCGATCAAAAATCACGTGATCTAATAGTTAGACGAACTGTATGATTGTACAGAAGTTATGAAATTCTGTTGTGACTACATCCCCCACTGCCTACTACTAAAAAATTCGTTTGTCAATGTTATTGGTTTTCAGTTTTTTTCTTATTTTTTTTTTTTGTTTGATAATTTAATTCACTAATCCTTTCAAATCCCATTTTTAGTCTCCCAAAAGAAAGCACATTAGGTTTCTTTTTTGCTTTTATATATATCCATGAAACAGAAAACAAAATTGCAGCCATTTTTCTCAGCACCTGCCCCATACTAATTATTTTTATTTTGGTAATCTTCGTTTTGTACAAACACCTTAATTACTTTCATTAAACACGATTGCACGACACGTCAAAAAAATTATTGTTTCTGATAGGTAGATAGATAGATATGTTTATTCATTATACTAAAAACATTACAAGAAACGTCAAATAAATTTATGAAGTTAAATAACCTTTAATACTTAATAAAAAGTACTTACTTCTATACTTAACCTCAAATTAAAATAAAATAACAGTACTAAAACACTTACTAAACTAATTCACTTAAATACTACTATTTATTTTCACCGACTTCGCCGACAGCATACAATAACGCCCTCTATTAGCAGTTTCATTATCTAGGTGCATGGCTCTACAAAGATGGCGCTATCTGCCGGCACAGCGGAAAACCAAAATTCAAAAACAGGCGCGCACTAGGCACTACACTAATAATTAAAAATCAATGAAAATCAGCATAATAATCTCAAAAAAGTAAAACAAATCTACATAAAATCATGCTTTCACTAAAGTGCAAAGCACTATATTCATTTCAATGATGCAAACATATGCAGGGTGTTCTATTTAAAAAAACAAATGAGGTATCCCCAAATTAAGTTGCCTGAATTTTCAGTTTAGTGGCGAACAACCTGTATATTAAACTTGAGGTATCAACACGTCTGAAAGTGTAAATAGATCTGCACTAAGATATGTTCAAATTTGATTCATATATTCCAAATGGTAATAAAAATACAACCGCCTTTCTCATATACTGGCAGTGAAATATTTTTTATAAAATCAAAGATATCTTGGAAATTAACGAATTTAAATTTAAAGCATGTCTTGTTTGTTCAAAATTTACTGATATTTCTAAGAATGGTATAATAATGGGGGTTTTGTATTTAAGCAAACAATCGAAGACTAGATGGAGGTTACGAAAAACCCTATACAAATGTCGATAATTTGTCGGTATAGAAAAGTCATAATCCCACAACAATTTAAAAAAAAACAACTTTTTTGTATCTGTAACCGCCCGCAAGTAATTACCATCCAGTGAAACACCCTATATATAAATGTAGCTTTCGAGAATTCAACTTTTGCGTCATATACTCTCACCCCACAATTGACACCATTTCGTTGAAAAACTAACGTTTCAGTTAGAGTAACTATAAAAATAGTTAAATTAGGTTCCTTGAAGAAATCTGGACACCAGTTTGGCTTAAAAAAATTAAAAACTAATTGCTGAGATTTTTTTCCCTCTGACAGTAATTCTCAAAGCGACAATTGATTACTCTCGCCAAAGAAAATGGTTTAATGTGAGACGCGGTTTTACAAGAGATTCGGATTTTATCTTAAGACAAGTAATGGTCGAGAAATCGCTTATCTAACGCCGTATACAGCGGAAATGCGTCTGAACTGAACGATTCTGCCTTTAACTTCTCTCGGAAGATATATTTAAAACATTGAAAAGCCGGGATGGAGATTCGGATTTTATCTTAAGACAAGTAATGGTGGAGAAATCACTTATCTAACGCCGTGTGCAGCGGAAGTACCTCGCAAAACAGAACGATTTTGCCTTTAACTTCCCTCGGAAGGTATATTTATAACATTGAAAAGCCGGGATCGGTAAAGGTAGGCTATACTTGACTGATTCCTGGGCATAGTATAATTGGATGGAAATAGCATAACTGATAATTTAGGTAGAAGAGCAATGTAAGGATTATATTTCTGGGGAATTCAGGAGTTCGACATATTTGATGTAACATGTTCCTAAAATGAATACACAGATTTTCAAATGATAAAGTTGAGATTCCGCTTAACAAAGAATGGTAAACTGAGAATTATACAACTGGTGCAATAAACGTGGAAAAATAATCTAAAAATTGTAAACTGAAATTGTAATAAACATTTTTAAATACTAAGGGTAAATAAAATCAATACGAGTGGTCCGTCCGGAAAAGACTTCTTAATATCTAACCCACACTGAGCGTTCACAAATAATAGCACTTTAGCATTGTTTTAGGTAAAACTTGTCTCGCCGTGAAATCCCATAAATTTTCTATGATATTCAAGTCTGGAGAAAGGGCAGGCCATTCCAGGACATCGATATTATTGTTGTTCATCCATGTGTTGATTATTCTGTGTGTGAATCTGGCTTTATTTTTCTTCATTAATTTTTTTTCATAGTGAAATCTATTGTAATGGAAAACACCAACACCGTATTAGCGATTTGTCTTTGGAGTTACTGCAAGTACTTTTGAGCAGTCTGTCTTCTAGTCTCACTGCTTCTCGACTTAAAATCTCACCCCAAACCATTACTGATCCAGCTCGGCTATGACGACGTGATAAACATCGTTCTGCCAACCTCAAATCGTGAAAATTGTGTTGAAAGACATCAGCTCCCTCCAAATTAAACTTCTTTTCATCACTGAAGACAACTGTTTTCCACTCATTCTCACCACATTCTCAGCGTATAATTGCGGGGAAATTCGAATCGAGCTTGTTTATGATGCTCCAGCAGAGGAGGTTCTTGCGCAGTTTTTTTTTTCCTTTTCAAATGTGGACATTTCCTTATTACCCTTTGGATGGTTCGTACGGAAGCATGACTTCCAATTGTGTCCCTAAATTGTAAAGCTGCGGCCCAAGAATTAGATGCCATTCGTAAAATCGTATGACGCTCTCTTGCTATTGTGAATTTCCGATTATTGCCATAGTTTTCCGTGTTCTTAGAGGTAAATGTTAACTACCCACGTGCTTCGTCCAATTTTTCTAGCTATTTCTCGATTCGAGCCAGCCTTCTTCCTCTTTCTTCTAACCATAAAGTTCTTTTCGACTGATCAATACTCATAGGTCGTGGCTACGTCTGTCACAAATTAGACAAACTTATATAATTGAGCCAATATTCTTGAACTTCGTTCTGCTAAGCAACGTAGTTTTCATTTATTTTACGGCTTCCAGCTATGATTAAAATATATATATATATATATATATATATTGTGAGAGTAATCAAGAAATGACACTCAAACTTTTGAAAATGTCCCAAATATTAGCGTTTCGAAATCTTGGGGCAAAGTTGTAAACCTTGTTAAAATGTGTGATCTTAGTATTTCTTTACTGTAAGATATGTCAAAACTGTAACATTAAAGAACAGAGAAATACAAATAGTGTTTTATAAAAAGAAAATATATTACATTGAAATAAAGAGATAAAGAAAATTATGTAAAATATCTTATGCATTAAAGAATGCCCTGACAAAATGAAGTGAGTGTGTTAAAATGTTAGATAATGGTTTATTTTAATAATCTAGAAATTTACAAGTTACATAATGTATGTATATAAATGCGCAGTTTAAGAAAACAAAGCCAAATATATGCAACCCATGACTTTTCTCTAGCTTAACCAAACCACAATGTGTTAATTAGCACCCTTTTTTTTTTTTAATTGTTGCAGGTTGAAGGGCATGTTCAGCCACCTCCAGCCTTGACTGTTCTCAACATAGAGTCGTTCAAAAACATACCTAGTCATAAGAAGAGTGGGCAACTCCACCACGTGAATAAAGAAATAGTTGCAAGACGACTCAATTTACCAAAGATGACGTGCTCTTTTATATTTCTGTAGTTATTATTTTATAGCTTCATCGTTATAGAGCTAAATATAAGAATAATGTACGTAAAGAATTTGTCACCAAAGTAATTTAGTATAATAGTAATTTATTTTTGTATTTATTGTAAAATTCCTTAATAAGTGTTCGAATCTGGTTTCGATATTTCAGTGTCAAATATATATAAAAAGAAAAATAAAATAAAAACCCGTTTCGCTTTTTATTTTTATTAATTAATTTATTTTAAAATAATTAAAATACAATGTAGTTTTTGTTTTATCACATTCAGGTGAGTTTTTTTTTTTATCATAATACTGATTATTGTTTTGCCAAAAATTGAAAGTACACAATTATTTCAACAATTTCTGCCACGATTCCTTTATTGTTATTGCCCACGTAGATTCTATCTTAATCTTCGCATTTGGTAAATTCCTGATATGTCTCTATGATCACCAGACGTTGAATTTCGGTCAATAACTTGCTGACGCTCTTCACCTTCCTCATGCTCTCCAGCTTGACTTTCACAGCCAAAGCGTAGGGGACTATCGCCACCAACATGAAGAACCCCATATAGGTACACTTTGCACCAGTTGCAGAGGAGGCCGTGGGATCCGAAGGCCACGGCCAGGCCCAGGAATCTGAAGAAGGCGCGATTCGCGAAAGCCGCTTCCCAGTTATCCGTGTAGAGTCCTGTTAGAAGTGCTGTAATTTTTTTTTTTTTGTTATATTTAAAGAAAAAAAATTGCCGGGTGCGATCGACGGTTCACTCACTGTAATTGAGCATCTCCCAGATGGCGTTGCACACGCCCCAGGCGGCAGAGATTACGTAAAAAAGGCGGGGTCTCACTGATAGGTTTCCAAGATCATTTGGACCATCAAAAGGCATATGTGGAAGGTAAATCCTACGGCTGCAAATTGGAAGGATAATAACATGCTTTTTTTTTTTAATCATTGCTAATAGTGCATGCATTGAAAAGAGAAAACTAAGAATAAGAAATTATAGACGAAGATTAGTTGAGAAGATTTAAGAAAATAACTTTGGAAGAATAATGGGGACTGATCCCATCTACTTTACGGATTTAAGAACAGCTTTTGAAGCGTCGAAACTCTTGGGAGTGTTTTAGCCATTGTATAATGCCACGTTACTAGCACTCTGACAGTTTGGTATGTCATCACATGTATGCAAAAAATACTCTAATGAATACAAAATAACTTTATTTCATTACTGTCAGAGTATATCTTTGTTTATACAGTGAGGTTTCGTAAATTGCGTTGTACGTTTTCGACATGAAAAACGATTGTTAGAAGTTTATCAGGAGTTCCATTGGTTGACTTTAACGTGAGTAGTTTTATTTTTAAATCTTTGCTGCCATTTTTGTAATTCTTGAGATTTTGAGTTTGATTTCTGTGAATAATTTTGTCCATCGAGGAATTCATTGTATATAATGTTTATTATATTGATGTGTGCACATTATAGATATAAGATCATTTCATTATTTTTGTGCAGGCAGATATATTTTAGTTGTAATTTTCTCAATTATAGTTTAAAGAGTTAATTTTTCCGTTTTTCTATTTTGCTGTTTCGTTTTTAGTTATCAATCACCTCGGTGGGTGAATAGAAGCATTGTTCTTGCATTTAGTTTTCATTTTTGTAAATTTTTAGTGTTTGTCCACGAAATTTATTTTATTTGTTGAAACTACTGATTGAATTGGAAAATTCAAGGTTATCTTCTGAATAAGCTAATCTTTTGCTTGTATAGGAAAATAGCATTGTTCCTAGTGCAATGTGTGATTAAGATCAGTTGCAGTTTTTTTAATTTAGTCCAGGACCTCAGTTTCACGGTTTTTTTTTTCTGCACAAATTGTAATTAACCTTTTTTTGTATTAATAAATTTTGATTGTTAATTATCTTCGTTGGGTTAAAAATTCTGTTCTTTTATTTTTTTAATTAAACTTTTTCAATTTTTCGGGTAGCTAAGAAAGTCAGATTTCTTTCACTCACAGTTTACTTTTCGTGGTTAGATTCAAGTTTTTTCAAAGTAACGTGGGTACCCCAATAATTAACCTTGGATAAGTTGGTAAAAATTTTAAATATCGTAAAACTGTTTGCATTGCCATAAAAGTAATAGAAATATCTTCCAAATGAGCTCGTATATGAAATTATTTCCCATTTCAAATTTTAAGGATAAAAAAATCACAAATTGTCTAATTTCATCTCGTTTTTGCTTCATTGCTCTATCACACACTTTCAAAATTTATGAAGGGGGGGGGGGGGGGGCCACAATTTACGACCTCACTGTATAATCAATTTGCTAGGCAGCACTTACCGGACTGCTTCAATATAAATATATACATTGAGATCGAGAATAATTCTCCTGATCCTACACTACTTTCCGCGATGCGCAAATCAATATTTTCATCCAATGATTGTAATGAATTAGTAATACAGCGTCTCCTCAAATTTTACTATTAAAATTGACATATGTTTCTACAAAGCATGCGTTTCGTGTTTTGATTTGCTTATTTAGACATTCCGTATTGTTAATTTACATATGGTCTTGCTCAAGACTACGCCTTCATTTTGCAGTGAGAGCGTAACGCTTGTTTTTTTTTTTTTGGCAAATTGCCATTTACAGCTGAACCAATGATAAATTTATTTTGGAGGCAACTTCCTGACTAATTTGCCGAAGTGCAAATTGATAATGAAACTCTTCCTTCACACATTCAATCGGGTTGTCCATCGCTTTAGAGGAACGGAAGTATTTTGAGCCATTGTATATTTCAAGCGATTATTTACAATTAAAAGATTTAATCACAATGTCTATTGATCCACTCAACCCTAGCACAAGCTTATATTGTATACGCCTGCTTGGAACGGAAAAACTCACTTTAAGGGAAAAAAATCGGAATCTAAATAGTTCGCTATAGCATCTCTTTCGAAAAATTTCATAAATGTTAAGAAGTAAAATAGCCAGTCTCCTCATTATACATATGACTACATAAAACATTGATCTCAACCATTGGTATTATTTGTGTATTACCATTAACAATTTGTTTGAATTTATTTAATCAAGCTTCACTACACTGTAAAAAAAGTTGCAGTAAAATTACATGTAAAATCGTTGGTAACAAAGTTGCCTACAATTTTGCAGGTAAATTTGCTTCATAAGGTAAAATTCTCTCATCTAGTAAATGTGTTTTCAAAGATTGTACTGTAAAATTCGTATGTAATATTTATATGAACTCTATATTTACACGAACACTGAAGTAATTTTCATATGTATTTTTATAAAGAGAGCAAGCAACTTACCTAATTCTTTTATAGCACCTAATAGGTCATACTGAATCGCTCAATCAGGGATCAAGAAATGAACACGCTTACGCGAAACCTACGATTGTTTGTGACGTACATGATATCATTGAGCAATAATAAGTTCGACAAACGAATAGAATTACCTACGCGCACAGATAAATAATCCAATAACCATCACACTTGCGGCGTATTGAATTTCGTATTTTCCATGATATCCATCGTTTTACCCGAAAATCAAGTAAAAACAAATAAATAACAAAAATCCTCATATTTTTTGACAGCAAAATTAATAGTTCAACTAGTAAAATTACTTTTAAAGTGCAACTAAATCACCCAAAAAAAATGTCAATTTTACACTTTTAAGTAAATTTGAGAGAAAATACAAAATTGTACATGTTTTTTCCTGATTTTCTTTTGAATTTTTGTTACATCGTAAACTTACATGAAAAAGCTATAAATTTTACCGAAATTTCTTTTTCCATGTTAAATATCCTAAAAAAAAAACATGTAAAACAAAACTAACATGATTTATTGTGGTAAATTCACACCGTTTATTACATGTAATATCCCTGAATTACATGGCAGAATTACTGTAATTTTTTACAGTCGTAGTTACTGTTCTTTGTCGTATTATGTAGTAACAATTTAAGCAAAAGAAAAATTTAAGAAATATAGTTTCGTGAATATCCAGAAAATGCAATTCTCAATTGTATTCGAGTTTCACCATTACGATACCACTAACATCCCAGATATGCCCCCCATTTAACCGACATTTCACTTTGCAAAAAAAAAAAAATAAGGACAAATCAGCAATTACGTACCTATGAGATAATATCTCCTAATGCTTCTCAGAAGCATACTTAAGGTGCAGGCTGCGACGGATTGCAATAACCCCATGCAGAGGAACACCAAATTCAATCTGTGGATGCCTAAGGTGCATACGACGTAAGACTGCAAGATATCGTTTCGTGGAAATAAAATTTCAAAATTAATTCGTCTTCAAAACGACTCTATCTCCCAATAGTAATACGTTAGGAGGTAGAGTCGTTTTGAAGAATTTATTCGTTATTTACCTTGCTGAAATCGGAATACATAAAACTCTGCTCTAACCCGATGAAAAAGGCCAGAGGAGCAGCCAGCTGTAGTTTGACGTCTTTGAACGAATCCCTGACAGCCTTCAAAGCGGCCGAACCTTCAGATCTCTCTAAGGGATCTTGGCGTACGTACATCTTTATTTTATCCAATCCTAGGACACTTATGACCACAGCCAACAAGGATAGGAAAATGTACAGGCTCACCAGTATTATGGCAGTATTTTTAGGCAGTATAAAAAAGTTTCTATTCGTAGAGTTCCCACTAGTTAGTTGATAACTCGAAGGACAAGCTTGCGCCCCGCATAATCTATCACCAATTTCATCCACGTCGAAAATATCATCTAAATAATTGTTATAGTCGTCTAGAGTGGCCGTTTGTGGATTTTCCAGGGTTTTGGAGCAATTGGATCTATCGAAATCCAGAGTGCAATTCGTGATATTACCACCACCCAATTGGAATAAATCCGTCTTGGAAGTGTTATTATTATTATTATTTTCGATTAAAACGGTGCTATTGATAGATGCTGGAAGTGCGTAAAAGCTATAAGTTATCACCACGGCTGATAGAATAAGACACTAGAATGAAGCCAAAATCGTGCGCCGCTTGAAACGCCCGGGAGACTCGCCGTATTATGCAAGTCTTCCTCAGCAGTTTCATGTCCTCATCGTCCTCGGGGAAAATATAACTTAATTTCGACGAAATAGTCATGAGGAACGTGACCCTCGCCATGGAAATGGGCCCTAACATGACGCCCAGTAAGACATATCCAGGAATCAAGATGTATAGAATCGGATAAAGATGCAAGGCATAAAATATTGCGAAGGCCACACAGCCCAGCGCCATGGTGCAGTTATTCCCTAACTTCTGGACGAATGAAGGCCCAATGATCACCGATAATGCAGCGGCGAAATGCAGAATCATCAGAAGCGTCGAACCGATATTTATCGTGATGGGAAACCTCTGATCTCGTAAAGGGGTTATCCAAATGGAAACGCTACCTTGCAAAGCCAGAAACGGCAGGAAAGTAGATGTTAAAAGCATATGACAGACGCAGGAAACTAATAGATTCTTCGTCAGGACTTTCCTGCTGTAAATAGGACCTGCCCTTCCGCTAGTATTCCTCACAACTGCTATTAACTTTCTAACAGACGTAGCACCGATTGAACTGTTGATTGAATCACGTCTTCTGATGCTATGCGTCAAGTTCCTGGTTGATCTATTGGAAATCGGTGAATAGGTAGCCATTTGCTACAAAGACGCCGAATTTAAAAAAAAAACGCTGAGTGGTTTAAACTCCTAGTAGGTACTTACTTCTAGCATCAGATCGTCGACATTCGAGGGCTGATGATTGGCAGGCTTTTTCAATTTCGTGTTCTTGCAGTAACCGGAATGCCTGTGCAGAATCTTGTTCTTCTCTTCTTGCGAGAGGATTCCTTGCCCCACGTGGTTGGCTTGCCCCATCACAGATGCTGGTTTGTGGGCGGTGTTGCAATAGTCATCTCGTCCTAAATCGCTGAGGTTGGGAAGACTACCCATGGTGTGAATCGGGTTGCACTGACAGGGATTCAAACGGTGAGGGAATTATTTTGCGAAATTACTGCTCGGAGTGACTGGGTTTTTTCCCTATTCTTGTTTTGGTGGGGGCATAGTTTTTGGACCTGGAAAATAGCAAGCGATTGGTTCTAAGCACGCTATCTCTAAATGTGAGGAAAAATTAAGGTGTGTTTTAGTTATCTCACAATTTTAGTCTTTTGCTTCATCTTCTATACTTTTTTATTCACGTGCAATAATATGCAATAATTAGAAGTCTACACATTCCTGTCAATTACACTAGTTGACAAGATTTTTGTCCCAAGCACAAAAATTGCCTGATACTCAAATACTACTACTACAAACGAGCAGTATTTCAAGTGTAAAGTAGGTAATGAAGATAAAAGCTGGGCTCCACATATTTGCTGTATTACGTATGTCAGACTTCTTACAGCGTGGGCAAAAGGTAAACGGCATATGCCTTTTGCTATTCCTATGCTTTGGAGGGAACCATCAGATCAGATTACCGATTGCTTTTTTTGGTCTTACAAATATAAGTGATATGACTTCTAAATACAAACATACTGTAAAATACCTAAGATTCCATCTGCACTGAGACCAGTACCTCACACTCCCGAATTCCCTATGCCCAAACCTCCACAAAACATGACACTAAGCGATAATGGAAGTCCTGATGACGAAGAAAGTTTTGCAGACGACAATATGGATTTGGATACAACATTTGAACCAGATTAGTCTTGTTGTGTGTCGCATCTTCTAAGTCAAGAAGACCTCAACGACCTCGTCAGCGATTTAAAGTTGTCTAAGAAGCAAGCCGAACTTCTACGTTCCAGATTAAAAGATTGGAATCTTCTTCGAAGTGGAGAAAAAGGTTGCTCTTTTTCGTAATCACCATGCAGAATTTGAGAATTTCTTGTCTATGGAAAAAGGACTTGTATTTTCTAATGACGTCCATTCTATTATGAAGACGTTTGGGCATGAATATAATACAGATGAGTGGCGCTTGTCTATCGACTCTTCCAAATTAAATTTGAAAGCGGTACTACTCCACAGTGGAAATAAGTTCCCCTCTATTCCTTTGACTCATGCAAGCGATTTGAAAGAATCTTATGACAAAATGAAGCAAAATGCAACTCGGTTACCCAAATTATTGTTGTTTGTGGTTGTTGGTGGTTTTCCGTGAGTTAAAGTAGTGGTCCACTAGTTTATTAGGGTATTGAATGTGGCCGAAGAAATGGAAAGAACAGGCTTCCCAGATTACCTTTATGACATTTAACCCCTCTGAGTATCAAGTCATTATCACATGTTTGCTCCAGCTCAGTTTTCTGTCAAAAGTGAAGGTCACTTTGTATAAACTATTTTGTGTTCATTACCCATATAAATGAATTATTTTTTTTTACTAATTCATTCAAATATAGCACGAGTCTTTATGTAATCAATCTGGCATGTTGATTTTATGGTTAGAAAAATGAAAAAACATCATTCGTTGCGGTATTGGCACTAATTGACCGTTTATCGTCTAGTAATAATTAATAATCACGCTTGATTTTATTGCATTTTATACTAAAGAGTACTGATTTATATAATTTCCCATATTAAAACTTCGTTTACGAATAAATGTTTCAAATAATCCAATAAATACGTTTAGATACGTTTAATATTATTCCCATTTTTTAATTAAATAATAATTGAATTCATATCACAAAACATATTATTCGAATCATTCATTAACATATTCAAAGATTTTGTAACGATTTATTTTATGTACCACCTTGTCGGTTTGCAATTGTTTATACATATGTATGTAGTATCTAGTACATAATAACAATTATTATTGAATATCTTATACTTATAGGTATGTTTATTTCTGACCTTCATCTGGTGACAGAAGAAAAAAAATGAAAGTCAATGTCAACATCGCAAACACATGTCCAACGTAAGAGAATTCAGATTGGACCACAGGTATGTATCTAACTACCTAATTGCAATACATTAACATTACGTAAAACACGTGGTAACTTCAAGTAATGTTTATTTAACGAGTGATTGATTGTAACATTTTATAGCTTGTATCTGATTCTTATCATTAAATTTTATGAGATTTTCAAGATATTTTTTACTGACTATATAGTTTACTGCAGTTTAATCAATAGATGTGTTTTTTTTATTTTTTTTAATTAAAAGTATTTTGTCTGCCTACAAATAATATTCCATGGAGATTTTTCTTGTATTCTATATTTAGACAATGTACTTACATAGGTAGATATATGATTTAAGAATTGCGGCTGATCTCATGACTCATGAATTGGTAAAATCTAATGGATTTTCCAAAGGTGGAACCAGACATGACAATAACTCAAACAGGAACTGGCTTGTTTAGTAAAAGTAAAACATAATACAGTTTGTGTCATAACAAAGTGGAATCGAGGAATTTTATTTTTTAGGAAAAATGTTCTGTTAAATTAATCTTAGTTTACCTTCATTATACATGTACATACTTTGCTTGATTCAATCACTTAATTAATTAAAAATGTTTTGACAAAAATACTCCAAACTGTGATACTGGTAATGCTGCAAACTTCTCCTAGAAACACTGAACTGATGATGATAGCTTTGCTATCGAAACGTACGTCTCTTTAAATAATTCAGTGTTTTTGCTGATGATGATAGCTTTGCCATCGAAACGTACTTCCAGTTTAATGCAGTTTGTGGTGAGAGGTCTAGGAGAAGTTTGCAGAAAAAATGTTTTTTGTAAGAGTTACTTAGGATGAAGTGCTCTATAATTCAAAATTATTTTAACATATACAGAGCGTTCCATTTTGTCGGTACGTTATGCAATTCTATTTTTTCAAATTGAACGTACTGTATATTATGGCATTTTTGAATTCTTTGGCTTAAAACGAATCACAATTATCTAACCGGATGGACTACCACGTGACCAACGACGTTCACAAAAATAGTGTATTTTTTTTTGTTTTTACTGTTTCTTGTCCATGCTTATTGTTTACGTTCTGTCATCTGATATAATTGTGTTTTTTAAGACTGTTGCCCAGATAACAATTTAAGGTTTACACAAGCTTTTTTTGAAGGTTGTCCCGACAAAGGAAAAAAGCTTGTCATGGCAAGGGTGTAAGCTTGTTGCAAGGTTATGACAAGGTTGCTACTTGACACAGGGCAAGGTTTTGCGTAAGTTTGTCTGTAAAAGCATATGACAAGGTTAGAATGACAAGGTTTTAATAAACTTGTCTGTAAAAGCATATTACAAGGTTAAAATGACAATGTTGAGCCAAGCTTTAGAGAGAGCCTGTACAAACCTTGATAAAAGCTTGTAACAATAAAAACAAAATAGGAATTGTTTACTATGAATTTCGGAATACACGAAGTCACCGTACCATGATATAATTACCTTGGCACAACGTTGCATTAACCTTTTACTGTTAAGCTTGTCGCGACAATGCAAAGTTAAGCAAGTGACAAGCTTGTCGTAAGCTTACATGTTATCTGAGTGAACCGAACGCTCAATATTTGCCTGGTGAAAATGGCATTCACGGATAAACAAAACAGGTTCATTGTAATGGCGCATTTTCCAAGTGTTACCCAGGAATAAGACGACCACGAAGTCACAGTATAAATCTAATTGTAAGTAGTAGTTTCACTTAGTGCTGGCACCTTTGATCTTTTGTTTATCAATTTAAGGGACTACGCGATGGCGCTTTGGTTGCAACTATATAGTAATTGCAAAGTGGGTACGAAATAACCTATATACTGGAACGGATGTGACAATTGACACAAATCGCACAACGTCTGTCACCAATAACGTTGCTAAGAACAGAATGACAGAATGGAACGGCTTTCTAGGTTAGATTTTTGTTTGTAAACAAATTCAAATAGTTTTAGTTACAATTTCACCCACCTATGCGACACTGGGAAGTTCCCTGGTGGGATAAAAGTTTGAAATCCATGTTTCCGACGATGTGAAACGACTGCTTAGATGTATATACTGTGATGTAGTACCGGTACAGTACCTATACCTGACAGATGCATTTTATTTGTCACTACCAATCTGATATATTGAATAAATGGAATCATGGCTGGCTAGAGAATAAATTTTATTGACATTTTGTCTATTGCTAACTATTCCTTATTACGCAAGATGGTCACAAAATAAGTAAACGCATATTGAGACGGCTTACTTGCTATTTAATTTTTCTATTCTACATCAAGTTTTGTTGTTATTTACATAGACATATACTACCGGCCATTGAAGTTAGTACAACTAGTAAATTCCTGCTAACCAAATAAAAATTACGAGAATTCGAAAGAAAATAAAAATGTTTTCGTAGAAACAAATAACAACACTTTAAGGCGTCTATCTTCCGCGAAGGACCTGAGCGTTTCCAGTCTTGGAATGTTCCGGTGTCTCGGTAGCGACGAATAGTAGATTGTACATTTTGTCACTCTAAATTTTCATACGCACAGAATGTCCATCTTCGTGTAATGTGACAATAGTAGATCTGTTTTCTACACTTATCCATTTTTTAAATACTATTTTCACAAACACCGCAATTGAACAATCGTATCATAACTGATTTACTAATAGAATAATTCACAACAAGTACGATATCAATTATTCCTATATCATGTTATTAGTGGGAGACCTTTAGCAGACACCCACGTGGAATTTTACGATCCCATTACGTTGTCCCATTTCTCTATTGTAAACATACTTATCGGCGTTCCTTTAAATATAGTTTATAATAGTTTTATTACCTGCTATTAGGATAGATTAAATTTTCTCTTTAATAGACTTACTGTAGTGATGATTTCCATCTTAAATACTTTGTTATTATGCTTACTTCATTGTAGAAATTTTTACAATAATGTTAAAAGTATTAAATATTGAAAAAAATGATTTTTAAAAATTGTATTAGTTCCCCTAACTTCAATGGCCAAGAAGAAAATGTGAAATATATCTTTATAACAATAATAATAACTCAGCACTACAGGCCTTGAAGGCCCTTGGCTAGAGTGCCGGAACACACCGAGCCACTGAGAAGTGTTGTCCGAATGGTGTGACCCAACCAACAACCAGTACCGCATATTGCTGCTTGACTTTCAAGATTGGCAATGATGCACCCTTCCTTCTCAGCCGTACTGCCGGCATCTTTATAACAATGCAATAGAGTATTTGCAACATGTCCACAGCATTCCACTACTTTATGGCAAGTATATAAGGCACAGTTGTTATTATATATATCAGCACCGCTATCAAAAGAAACAGAGCAAGACCACCTTGAATGAGACATAGGACACAGAAATACGGAGGGAAACCCACTATAGTTATAACGCACGTGACATAAAATACCAGTGACTTTCACATGTAAACGCAATTTTTTTTAACGTGGATCTAGGTATACACACAGTATATAGCTTTAACCTTAAAATACCCGCCCACATAGTAATTGCGTTTAATTGTGGCGTATTCTTTATTGTATCGTAATATCTATAGAAATATATATATCTATAAAAGTTCTTTATCAAATAATATTTATAGTGTAATATTTACCAAAACAGGAAGAAATTGCGTGTAGATCTAGGAATATAATTTAATTTATATATTTGTTTTTCTTTTCTCATTTCTTCCCACACATTTACGATTCACTCATCTACGTTGTAAAAACATATAAAAAAAAATATTATAATTAGTATTAGAATAAACAGAATTTACATAATTCTAAAACCAACAGCGGAATTATTTAAACAAACGACTTGAAACGCAGAACAAAACAGGTAATTAAAGAATGAAGTAATTTATTTTATAATACCTTCTCTTTTATTTGTAATATACGCTTAATCAAACAATAGCGGCAAGAAAAAAAATATGTGCTTATATATGTAACTACTATATACATGGATACCTATACTGAATAAATATATAAAAAAAAAATAGAATGAATCGTATGGAGTTTGGGCAATTTTGTCAAATACTACGAAGGTCGACCGGCCTCAGTCATGGCTATTGACTTTGAGTGTATCGGCAAAATAGACAGTGAATTGTGGATATTGAATTTCACGGCTACTTTTTTTTTATAGCATAAGGTATTTGGTATTTTTTCTTGTTAAAAAGTCCGTAATTGTAACCAGCGAAATGATTTTACTACATAATTCACGAAACCTGTCCATTAAAAGTTTTTAACTTTGCAATGACATCTCGATTTTGAAACTATGGAATTAAACACAGTTGTCTATGATCTCTTAGGATAGGAAAAATAATGTCATCTATGTCCCACTTCTAATTACATCGAAAGTCATGGCCACCTTTGATATTTTAAATAGAAACCTATACACAGAGATTCAAAATGATTGTCAAATCCGCTCCTATAGATAGTAACAGGGTGTAGGTATATGCCGCGTGTTTGTAATGAAGGTTTGAACTAAGTCAGTGTTGGAACATAAGAAAGTAAACGGATCTGTCATAAATAAGGAAAACGTAATCTATATTTGAACTCGTATTATATAAACGACTATGGATTGGTGTTTCTGATTGTAAAAATTAAATGTAATTAACTTAACTTTACTAAATTATGATTTTACAATTCAGTACTAACTGGTGTTTAACTAAATTTATTTATTACTTTAAATTATAACATACAATTAGTATAATTATTAAGTGACAAAACTGCATCTCTCAGTTCTTCTATGGTATGCATGCGGTTTCTATAGATCCTATTTTTTTAGATAGCCGAACATGGAGTAATCTAATGGGGTTAGATCAGGCGATATTGGTGGCCATCTTTGTGCTCTAGCGAACCTGTCAGCAAAAAACTGTTGAAGATATTGGCAGGTTTGTCGAGCAGTATGTGCTGGAGCATTATCGTGCTGAAAATAACCTGCTTCAAGCTCATTTTCTTGTAACTCGGCAATAAACAATTCCAACATCTGTTGGTAACGTTGGGCTGTTTAACAGTTCCTCGAAGAAAATTGGCCTATTATTCGTTGCCTGGACTAGCTAACCAAACTCCAACTTTTACGGGATACAATTGCGTTTCTCGAAATTCGTGGTGGATTTTCTGCAGACCAGATACAATAGTTTTTTGTAAATTGATATAGTCTGTTAGATAAACCAGGCTTCATCAGAGAAAATGATTTGTTTAGCAAGTCATCGTCCTTAAATTGTTATTAAACCAATGACAATATTTCAATCGCCTGTCGTGATCTAATGGTAATAATTCCTGTAGCCCGTAGAACTTTATAGGGATGAAATGTAACTTTTTTTTGACAGCTCAATTGCGCTGAAGTGTATGATAACCCTAATAAATTATAAAATGTAATAAACTATTTCACTTAATGTTAATATTGATTTTTTACCTGTTTGTTGAGCTGATTGCCACAGATAATTCCCTTATTTTCTTACAGTATTCAGAAATACTATTGGTTGGTGATATTAGATGTAAATATAAACGATTTGAAAAAAATTATAAGATAATTAATCAAAAGATACTACAACACAGCCACGCCAATGTCGCTAAATGTCCAGAAAATTCATTTAATGTATGAAATTTGTATGTAGCTAACTTCGCTCATTAAATTGGTAATAAGTATAGACAATTTTTTCCGGAAACAGTTTTTTTCTTACGAATCATTTTGAATCACATGGTATTTGTTAGTGCATTTTTAGATTCTACTAGGAATTTTGGGAGCCATTTTATAAAACATCTACTTACTAATCGTCACTCGTTTCCTAGTTATTTTGTTTCGTGAAAAAAAGCTCAAAAAAAAATAATATGCTGTAAATGCGTACAACGGCTATATCGTAAAAGATAGAGAGTTTTTATGTTGTCTGCACTGAGAAAAATGAGCTAAGTAAAGTGTTTACTTGATAAAAAATTATTTACGATAGATAAAGTTTTACTTGGAACTATTCTCGTTAATTAATACCTGCAACTAAACCCAGTTTCCTGAATGCAAGTTGTTACTGTAAATAGTGCTTTTATTAATGGCTATTACACAGCGTACCTGACAATTGTTTGTGGTTAGTAACGTATTGTGACTACTACAGCACATGGTTAGTAGAAGTAACAACAATGCTGATCGCTATTAAACTCATGTATTTTCTTAAATAGGTAACAACTTGCCACAATATGATTATTCGAGTTTTGCTGCCACCCGTGATTGTTTTACTATTCCTGATTGGCTAATGCGGCGGAGTAATGAAATAGTCCCCGAGATGCTACGCGCGCAGGCGCGGGCTACCGTCAAGTGAGAGTTACGGACGTGGGAAAAGGTCGTCGAAAAAGGACGGCCAAGGAGTACGGCCATTGTAAGCCAGTTGGAACGCAAATATGTATATTAAAATACCGGGTGGGTTAACTCAAGACCCATCCGTATAAAGAATCCCAGCGAAAGAAGAAGTACCGAACCTATAAGCAATCGGATGTTTCAAGATTGCAATTTTATAACACGTGGTGGGATATTTGAATTCCCACCATTGTGATGATATCTGCGCCCGCTGATGAAGTTAAAGTGTGCATGCCGTCGCTAGCTGAGTGATTCCACAGTCCAAGTGCCACCTGCAATTAGGGATACCCCGACGAAGTAGCCGTTTTCGAGGCGATCACCGGACATAATCGCCACGTACGCCGGCAGAGGATCAACTCGCCGAGACATTGCCCAGTGTAAAGAATCAACAGAAACCGCAAGTTTACCGCCTAGGTATATTTCTTTGTTTGTTATTAGTTGTAACTTCAAAGCCATATTTCTCCTTGTCCTTTGTTTAGATTTCAATAATTTCAATACCTAAATAACGTTTCAAGAGGGCCCCATTTACCTTATCTTTTATTATTGCTTTGTTCATTTTTTCATTATTAAGGAATATATTTTATGAGTCATTACGTTGTAAATTGTTTAAAAAAAAACTGTTGTTAAAGTGAAACCAATATCTTTCATTCATATCAGGTAGTCACTGTGTTTGTCCTATACAAAATAAAACTATTACTAATAATACTGCTTTTTTTTCTTAAGTAATAAATATTATGTACCATCTTTAGCAAAATAAATGCGAATTTAATCTTCAATTATTAACACAATCGAAGCTACAGCACACTGAATAGTAATTAAAAATTATTTGCAAACAATTTTGAATTACGCATTGCTCGATACGCAGTACTTATAGTTGCGGTTGCATAAATAATCGAAGATTTGTGGAACTTTTTTTTTGTACTTTATCAGTTATTCACACAGAGTACACAGTAAGCTACTTAATAAATATTCACTAAACTTCCTCGTTTCCTACACTACCCATAAGTTGAACAACAAATTTAAGGTATGTATATTATATATTTATAGCAAACCATTACCTTCTATATATCAGGTATTTAGTGAACGTGCATTAATGATACTCTTTCCTTATCACAACTAATCTAAATAGCTTGTATTAATTATGGAGCTGTTATAGAATAGTTCACTCACAGCAATACACCTAGTACTAAGACAAGGGCAAATCTTTGCTTACTGCAACTACATATATTCTTTGGCTTAACTACTTCAGTTTAATTATCATAAGTAACTTCATAAGTTACAGGTAAAAAGCAGACCGTAAGTAACTTAGATTGCTTCTTGTTAGTATCAGTGTTTAGGATCTCTTTTTTACTAGTGCTAAGTAATCTGTGCTTTTGGCCCCGTATCCAGCTGAACTTTTTACTTACGATAATTGTATTTTTATTTATGATTATTAAATTTTTTTCTCAGGGTAGATATCGTTGCAAAGTCAAAAATTTTTAATGGACGGGTTCCGGAAATCACTCTATATATTAAAATAATTTGAGAGAACACTTGATATTAAGTAAATTTTACTTAAAACATTTTCGAATTACGTGATTGACTATAAAGTAAGATTGCCTGATGCTAAATAAATGACACTCCCTGAGATTTCTGGAAGACAAATTCCTTTTTATAACATTTAAAGTATTTCCAAAAAAAACAAATTCGGAATTAAAACAAATTAAATCTTGTTGACTGAAAAGATCAAGTTCTGGGAATAATCCTACAAAATTTCCAAACTATTCAGATATTCTTCCACCTTTCGAAGAATATGGAAATACAACGACTTCAAATATCCACAATATTAGGTACTTTTTTTCTGCTTGATGATTATTATTATTAACACTAAAACTAAAGACGACTTATTACTAAATTCATATGAAATATTTGTATGTATAGGTAAACGAAATTCAAAAATTTCCACTTTTATGCTAAATAATTGTGTGCGACTATCAAGATTCTAAGAATGCAAATCTTCGTCAGAAACAAGTCGTTAAAGACATACAATAACAAAATAATAAAACTATAATATCGTGATGGTTTATAAACGCGTTAATTAAAACAGAACCACAGCAAACTTTAGATGCTACGAAAAGAAATCCCCACATAACATGAATAACGGAAGATTTTTTTCTGCGAATTTAAAAATCTCAGCAATTTTTTTTTTACAATGTATGTAATGGCGTCAATCTTTTTTTTTTTCTAAGAGAATGCGAGATATGAAGTTCACAAGTTTTTCACATACATAAATAACATCATAGGAACACATGAAAAAAAAAATACGAAAGAATGTGTTTTTGTAGAAAACTATGAGAGTCAATAAAACACCTATATTTGATCCTTCTCAACAAGTAAACCATTTTTCCTTTTTATTCCGAAAATATACATATGATGAAATCCATTATTTCAGCGTTCATAACAGTGTATTTAATTATAATTTTAAAAAATTAATCATAAAAAAACACAATGAATAATTAATTAATTAGAAAGATAAAAAATTTCCATCTAAAAATTCGCTCTGAAATCACACAATCAAGGTTATATATATAAAGATTTAAGTCGTACGTTGCAAAAGGTATATTATACAAATTAACGTTTATAATTCACGCACCAGATCGTATTTTGTGTATTGGATTACGGCGTTTTGAGATACGTATCGCCTTACGACAACTATAATACGACCTTTTTTTCTGTCTGTTTAGTAACGTCGTTTTCATTAATGTCACCGCTTTAACTGATACATATATATATTAATACGTAGTTAAATAGTCACGACATTAACAAATGCTTTACGGAAATGGAATAGATTTTTTTCTGTTTTATTTGTAAGAGATATTCACGTTGTTCAAGCATTTTATTTGGAGGCCCTATTAGTAATCGGATTTCGATAACGAATTTTTTTTTCCTATAATTACTATAAGGTGTTATTGCGTGATTGTGCGTATGGTATTATGAGTTTCTCTTTCAAATTGTTATCTGGAATATTGCGAAAACATAGCAGTTCTAAGGGCGTATTGTTTTATTGTCGCAATAGCGTATGAATCACAATAATTACTTGTTAAAAGTTTTAGTTATTAACACTACCATAGATAACTTGGTGGTTCAATTTTCGCACAGATATTGTACCTTTATTTAGATTGGCTTACGCGCAATATACTACTTACCCACTTGGCAAGTAATGTTGCAGATATCCCAGTAATATTACATTATTTACTAGACAGCGATGTTAAACAAAAACATGTTACTGAAATTTTGCAGCAACATTCAATAATGATAGAAATATTGCAGGCCATTACAGTAACATTTCAATGTAATCAGGAAAAAATATTTTAAAACAATGTCGCAAAAACAAAGACTTTGTTGTCAGAAATGTTGAGGTAATATTTAGTTGTAACATTGCCATATTTTACAAAATTTACATTTTATAAAGTGTAAGATAGGTACGTATATATGTTTCTGCAAATTTAGAATTTTTAAAACACAAAACTAATGGAGCAAATTTTCTCTATAAAGTAAATAATGGTGATGAAATTTTTTAACATTTTTTTGTAGCCTATAATAATCATGTTAGTGGGATTGTGGTTGCGCACTGCGCACTTGTAAAAGTTAGTATCGCTTGCCATCACAAGTTTTCTCGTACCGCGCATACACGAGTTGGCGTGAACCTGTGAACCCCCTCTTTCACAATATACAGTAATCGTGACTGGACAGGGCGTGGATAGGACCATCTTGGGATTGTGCGTCGCAATTGTTTTGATGAGAAAAAATTCCTGTCAATAATGAATCAACATTATCAGGAAAGTTTTATTTATAATGCTAAAGTAGGTATGTCGATCCTTTCAAATTCATCGAAGATCTTTAAGACAGATATGTATTATGTATATCATAACCTTTATATGTTATAGTAAAACCTACCTGTTGTGCTATAAGGATGAGCAATGTCACGTAATGTCATTCTTAGAATTGATAGTAATTCTTGATCAAATACAAATTTTACAATAATCATAAACAGATTTTCTGATCTCTATTTTTGACGGTGTCTTTTTTTTTTAATTTCAGAGAATTAGAAAAAAAATGTTGTACTCACAGATACAGAATACGAAATAACTGTCATGGAATGGTTTCGTTATGCAAAACAAAGATTTGATGGAAAAACAGCAAAATGTTCAAAGGAATAAAATGCATTCGGGGCGTTTTTCTTATATGTTGTAAGTTTTTGTTTAGATTCTATTCATGTTAATTTATGTGCCCCAGAATCTGTTTCCAATACTGAAGTTTATTAAAATGGAATTTAATGTACTTTTTTTTATAATCAATAAATGCCTTTATTGTCTTCTGTAAGCAGCATTTTACTTTTTAAAGTATTTATTAATGTATTTCGTTATTTAAATAGCTATTATATATATATTCATAGTATTACTATTTACTTTTTACATAGAACTATATGATATATGATTGACCATTTTAATGTATCTGCAAAAATAACTACAAAAAAAGACTTATAATGTTATATTATAAAAATGTCTTATCCATTATATTTTTCTGGCATTAATGTTTAATGTTAATATTGTAATTTTAGTAAGTGAAGATAAATTCGTATAAACAGAGGGGTCCGATCTATCGAGGGTAACATGAAATTATAATATTAACATTGAATTTCAATAAGACTGATTGAGATTCCGTTTTATATTAATTAATATACACTCTCGATAACCTCAACATCATGTTTCTTGTATAATGCAGCAAGAACTTTTGGAGCAAATAAAAGATCCTAATAGAAACATTAGCGTAGATATATTTATAGAGACATTTAATTGCCACACTGTATCAATATTTCTCTTTAACATATGAGAAATGTTACGGAAGAGCTATACTTCAACATTAATCGTCATGTTAAAGTAATGTTACTCGAAGACCTCGTATTAACATTACTGGGAAATATTGTTTCGTAACATCGCTTAGGCGGACATTAAACAGTCGTAGAAATGTTACTGCATGTTGTACATTGTATATATTTTTGTAACATTTCGCGTTAACAAGAGATACATTAGACGACGTTATAGTCATGTTATTTTGCCAAGTGGGTACTATTTATAGATCGTCTGTTGGTAATTTTGACGTATTTATTGATTTGTCAACTCAGTTACATATTAGAATAATTTTTTTGGCAAAACTTTGATCATTAGTGGTGATTTCAATTTACAACTACTTGAATCGTTTTTATCAGACAGATCTCAATTTGTAAAATATAATAATAGTTCTTCCAATATTACAAATATCAAGCATGGTGTACCACAGGATCCGTTCTGGACCATGTCTGTTTTTAATTTACATCAATGACCTACGAGCATTGTGATATTAACATCGATTTTTTTCTATTTGCTGATGATACCACAGCTATTAACTCTGACTTCTCAGAAGTGGGTCTCAGTGCCAGTACTGAGAACATGGATACTGCTATAAATAATTGGTTTTTAGCCAATAAATTGTGTGTGTGAATCCAACCAAACTAGTGACGCAGATACTGTCACTGAG
Source organism: Protaetia brevitarsis (assembly GCA_004143645.1). Taxonomy (NCBI): domain Eukaryota; kingdom Metazoa; phylum Arthropoda; class Insecta; order Coleoptera; family Scarabaeidae; genus Protaetia; species Protaetia brevitarsis. Next base: position 27,399 of record RXPK01000138.1, read on the forward strand.
ACCAACTGGGGAATCACCTAATTAAACCTGTAAGGCTACTCGCTGTATTGTTGGATTCGAAGTTAACTTGGAAGAATCATATCGATGATCTGTGTACGAGACTCTCAAGCAAAATTTTCTTGATTAGAACTTTAAAGAATAAACTATCCCCTAATTATTTAATAACAGTGTATTTTTCATTTTTTCATTCAGTTATGAGCTATGCCATTTTAATTTGGGGTCATTCCAGTCATTTATTCAAAGAATTGAAACTGCAAAGAAGATGTATCAGATTGGTTGCGAATTTGGAGTATAGAGCTGATTGCAGAGAAACTTTTATTAAACTTAAAGTTTTAACTACGCCTCATGTGTATATATCTTGGAATGTGTCACTTTTATAAAAGAAAATTTTGATAATTACACTCTTAATAGTGATTTCCATAACTACCCTACTAGACTTAACGAAAATATTGGATGATTACGTCAATTAAGACTGAAAAGAAGTCAAAATAGCATCAATTATTTTGCCATCAAATTTTTCAATGTCATACTCAACTCCATAAAAAAATTATCATTAATATCCTTCAAAAATACTATGAAAAAATACTTAATTTCGAAAAGCTTTTATTCAGTTGAAGATTTTGAATATTAAATTTTAGCGCCAATGATGTTCTGATTTGAATTTAAATCCATCTTTGTAACTATTTGCTGTGACGTATGTAAGCACTTCGTGTACTAGCATTGATAAACTTTATTATTATTATTATTATTTATTATTAAATGAAGAATATATTAAGATCCAAATATGTAAAAATATACAGGGTGTTCAATTTAAAATAAATAGATGGTGACTTCCGGTGTAACAGAAAGCGCAAGCAATATGAAAATATTTTATTTAAAGAGAATGTAACTCATTATATCTAATTCTAAATTTTCAAATTTCTATTTTGGCTTAGAACCCTATAAACTTCTAACGAACGCTGTCACTGAGACACCTTGTATATCTATTATTACTGACTATAATAAACCGATGTAGCAAAAACTTGTATTAGAAATGAAGGTAATTCTAAGTCTCCCATATATGATATCTCCTTCGCAATTGTATTTCTGTGTTGTCTACATATTAGAGAACTGTCCGCAAGCTTTATTTCTTAACTGTACATATACTTCATTTACTATAACAGACGAGGTACGTCATTACTTGCAATTTCGGGCCATGCAATATCATATTATTAAAATAACCAACTAACATATAACTTATTCATGTTCAATTAAAGATACTATGTTGGTGCCTACTGCTTTTAAATTGCATGCTTGTCACATCTTCCCAATGTATTCCCACCAATTTAGTTATAGCTGTCAACTGTCAAAGGGTTATATTCTGCATTTGCAGTAAAGTGTGGGAATTTGCGTTTATACTTGGTATATATTTATTTAAAATAAATAGTTATTACAACTAAACCATGCCGAAACTATTGTGTAAACAATCGAAGGAGTTATTAGTTTCGTTAATCGTGTATTTCGACGCAGAACGCGGGAACAACGGGCCATTACCCCCGTTAACTTTCGTGCGAGGAGTATAAAATCCATATATTTTTAATGTCATATTCTTTACAGTATTTCGTTTTAGAGAGTAACGAGTGTTCTAAACATTCATGTTCCAACATAGCAAAATTATCATGAGTAAACAAGGAATTACATCCACTAACCCAAACGAAATGCATACGAAATAAATGTTTGTAAAAATTGATTATTCTACTCATTGTCAATGTGCTATTGGAAACACAATTTATGACATGTACGAAAACAGTGAGTATATACAAATATTGTTTACAGAAGTGGTCCTTTCACATACATTTTTCAGACTAACATAACACATTAAACATTTTGAACAGTATTCTTAAAGAAAAAGACATTTCTATGGTTGAAACACATTGTTGCGGTATATATTATTTGTTCTCAAAGAAAAGGAAGTGAAACGATGGATGAGAAATGGCAGATCGGAGGATGCATACAATTGTATAAAGCAGACTGAATTAAATTAGTCTGGAAATTTGACGTACTTGCTGTACAACATATTGGAAACGAAATTTAGAAGTAGTAAATCAGAGGGATTGGTTTTGATAGAGAAGAAACTTGCATACTAATTGTTACTGTGAATACTTTAAGCGATAATGGTCCCGATTAAATTTATTGTACTCACTTGTGCTTTATTGTTATTTTTTTCCACTGCTATCATAATTAACATACTTTAAATCCTGGTTTTCAGAAAGAATCATCACTAATATTAACGGTAAATGTTATTTTTAAGAGTTTGTTTATTCACCTGTCAAAAGTGTTTGACAGTTAAATAACCTAACGGTTTGTTTACGTTTTGACGAACAGAAAATTTGCAACATGGTCGTGACGTCATAGCAAACTGACTCACGTAGTACCTTGTCTGTTATAATAAATGAACTATAACTACAGTTTAATATGGGACAGGTTGTATGTCCGCAATCAATGTCATATTTATATAAAACCTAGGAAACAGTAATTACAATACAACAATATTTAATAGGTTAGCTAAATGATTGTAAATATATCATTAATACTAGATGTATATGTTATAAGTATGAATGCAAATACATTGTAGAGAATGGATGGAAGCAAGGTCACCACATTTAATACAGGAAATTAAATCGTGAATTAATTGCGATCTGGCTATTATTTAGGTCTCAATTGTGGGTTTCAACAAAATAATTTTAAGCGAATGCTGACTACATAGTTACACTATTAATTAGCCAGATGTAATTTACTAACGATTTCACACAATATGGTCGAATTTATTAAAATTATCTAACTTCATTACAGCATCAATTACTTATTATATTCCTAATCTAATTATGATGCATCTACATGAATTAATAATATTCTATAATGATTCTACCTAGAATGTTCCCAAGATTATCATGTTTTCTAATGAGGTAATTGTTAAAATTGACAGACTGTTCCTCAGAAACAAATATTATATATATATTTTTTTTTGATAATCACTGATGCTTTAAGAACCAAAAAAAAAACTGTTTACGTAGTGTTTTATGATTAGCAAATTAGCGCTGAATTTATTAATTGAGAAAATCTTAGTGATAATGGTTATACAGGGTGGACAACTACATTCGCGTCGGTTGATATAAAAAAAAGTGGTAACATATCTTTCCATCAATCAATCAATTTTTTTTTATTAGGAATTATACAGGTTCAGAAGATCCACATTTCAAAATTATTTTGAAGTATATGACTCAAAGAAAAATTACACACCAAAGTTGTGAAAAATTAAATGGAACACCCTGTATATTATGACATATTTTGATAGTACAGACTAAATAAAGGCAAGTTAGTGTTAGGTTTCTTATGTCTAACTCAACTCTTTTACGAGATAATTAACTATTCTTCAAAATGTAGACCAAAATTTAAGAGGCACGCCTGTCATGCATATTTAAGCTAGATATTTTAAACTGTATTTATTTTTTAAATAAAGCATTACACTTGATAATAAAATAAAAGTAATGCAAAAAATTATACAGGATGAACAAAAACATACTTTTACTTTTCACTATCAATAAAGGCGAGTAACTTTCCTATTTTAAATGGGACACCCAGTATTTATTACCTTATTTAGATATACATACAGGATATATAAAAAAACAAATTCTAAAATGGTGTGAAGCAGAAATGATTTTGATTTAAAATAATTGATAATTAAGAGTGAAAGAAAATCAGAGCAAGTTTATTAATCAACGATTTTTAACAATTTTTTTTTTTCTTGAAACTCTTGCGATAGAAGGAATACTTACGAATTGTATCAACGCCTTCTTATAAATACAGGACTCAGAATTGGAATCTCACCAAATATATATGTTATATAAGTACGTATAAAAAACAAATCTTGAACACACTTTTGGTTGAAAAGGCTTGAGTATATTCCCTCCTCAGATATCTCCTGGTCTCTTCTCTGCAAGCACTTAAGAATCACTGTTGTCACTAACACAGCACATTTTAGAAGTCTCCAACGTCAACACGACTGTTATAAGCTTCTTCTGTTGCTTTCAGGGTTGATTAATGTGGTTCATGGTCACAGGCAGGGGCGCAGTCTCAATCAACGTGTTGGGAAAATCAATATTCGTTCGGGATGGAAGGGGTTTGATTCTCGGTAGGAAAACAGGAGTTTGTTCATTTGTTTTATTAATGTATTCGCCGCGATAATTCGTACATGGTTTATAAGTTGGTTATCAAAATTGCTGTGGGGTTGATCGCGAATAAAAATTAATAAGGTAAAGTCGGGAGATCTCATCTGGCCAATGTAATGGTTTATTATCACATTGCCAAAAAATCAAGTCAAATATATTGAGTATATTTATTTATACACACCAAGGATGCTAATAGCTATAACTTAACATCAATTCAGGCCACTGAAGAGTATGAAATATTAATTTATAAATACGTACTATTTAAATAAAAAAGCAAATAAAAGATGCGCCACTGTATCTACCCCACCAGATTCACAATGCGAATCATTAACCCTCCCAATTGTACAGCTCTTACCAAAAAAAAGTTAACGACCTACGCGAAAATATATGTGGCGAACGCTTTTAGGATGAACTATACATAGCTTTTACTACGACTACGGCTTATCGATGTAAACAGATGTTATGTTGTATGATTCGTTGTGTATTTATCCGACACAGGATTTATTGTTTTTATAATTTAGTTTTTGTTATTAAGACATAAACAAGCACACGTTGAAATAATATTTTTATGTATTCCTTGGGAAAATAGATTTTCTGTTTCTGAATGTTGTTATTGATTTATTAGAATACCTTATTTCGCATATATACGCCTAATATGGAATATAGTGGATAGACAAGTTTCCTTCTTTCATTTTCGTAATTTTTTAATTATAACATTTAGCAATAAGTGAATTTGAATATAAATAAAATATATAGTTTTCAATAGTAAATGCAAGCACGTACTTTGCTAGTAACGTATCATATACACATGTGATACTGTAATAACAAAATGTTCTCACTATAAATTTATTTTATTGTTTTATCTAATTATAACATTTGCATAATAAATTCATTTCTTCAATCTTGAAGCATCCAATGTCACCAGTCCTCATTATTTTCGATTACTTCCTAGAAGTTTCTCATGGTTTATCTGCATTTTCTGGAATGAAGTCTTTATATATGTATGAATGTATATTCTGCTTTAATGCAGCTCAAACATTTTTAATAGGACTTAAGTCCGGACTATTTAGAGGCTAGGTCAATATTTGTTAAATAAATGTTTTCGGAACGTATCCATTCTTGCACAATTTGCGATTTCTGCACGGGACAGTTATCGTGATGAAACACAAAATTGTCCCCATATTTACCGATAGCATCATGAGATTTATAAGGATGCCTTGATTTCTGCAACACCTACTGCTTTTATTTCAACTATTCAGTATTCTAATTTTTTTACTATTAAAAATATAAGAGAGATCCAATATTAGTGTTGAGATATACAATCGTAGACAAGAGTTAATTCCAATTTATTTTTCAGTATTATGTTGTAAAAAAGCAATAAAAAGCTAACTATTTAGGAAGTATTGATAGATAATAAAAAAAAATAAAGTTATGCAAAATTTTAATTGAAATGTTTTATTATTTTTTTTTTATGAAAGAATATGCGTATGACATTTGTGCGTAACTGTATATATTTTAGTTATGCGAGGTTTCAATGAAAAATATGTTTATACATACGTTATAAGAGGTGAATATCAGATAAACACAAATGCTTCCCTTTGTGGTTTTTGCCGCAAACTTATTGCGACTTAAACTGAATGGATACCCTTATTTGAAAACTAATAATAATAAATCAAGGTCGTCAAAACAACTTTCCTAGACAATTTACCGAACATAAAATATAAATTTATCCAATACGAGTAAACATTACGTATGTGGGCTACTCTTCGGCTGGCATGAATAAAATTACCTCCAATAAACACAGTTGTATGTATAGTTGTACCTGAGAATATATAATCAAAATCGCGATTCAGATTGTTAACCTTTTTGTGGGAGGAGCTGTACATAAATAAGATTTAAAATTACCGTCGACTCTAATTCGTTCACTACATCATTAAGAATGCCAATATTATTATCAAACTTCCTTTGAATGTCTTTATTCTGGAAGAACACATAGAGATATCCCAATAAATTTTGATCCTCTAGAATTTTGAACTTCAACTGTCATAATATTCCCATTACTTTTATTCCTTAATAATAATTGCCTTAATTTATTAGGGGTAACTACGACAGCCGCTCTAATTGAATTATCATTATCCTTTACATAAAACGTTTTATTTTTAAAGCTCCGGTAACACTAGTTTACAAAATGAATTTTTTTTCATGTACATTTGATGAGAGATAGATTTCCTTATGTATTTTCTTCCGCTGAATTCGAAAATCAAGGTTAAATTTTTTTTTATGGAACAGTTCTTGAGATATTGTAATTTTTTCATTTTTTCGACCTTTTTTCACTTGACAAATCATATCTCGAGCTAGAAATGTCCGATTGGTTCGTTCTTGGTACCCAAATCCAAGGTATTAAGATGACGAATAAGTATGTATAATCGGATCTTTGATGGGTAAAGCGGTTCAAAATATATCGATGAAAATAGGGCACATTTTCAAAAAAATCATATTTTACAGTGATTCTGTGCCGACAAAAAAGTACAAATCGTTAAAAAAACGTCTGGTTTCTGTTCATGTACGTAAAGATGATACTTCTACGTAAGAACTAAGACCAATCAGAAGAAAATCGACCGAAAAATGACAAAGTTATAAGCAATTGAGTGAATAAATCCAAATCCGATATTTTCCGAATATTTTATTTTTTTCGACAATTTATTGGGTGTAAACGCTTGCAATACATTCTTGACATTTTTGTGTGTTAGAAATAGTTGTGGCTCTTGCTTTGTCTTCGGTTGCTTAGGAAGGCGTCTTCGATGGTCCACACGTAAAGAAATTGGTAAAAAGCATAGATTTTCCAAAATATTTAACACCCGTTGAAAACGAGGCCTGGAATTCATTTCAGCGGGTTGTTACCAATTTTCTTGGGAACAATAAAAGCCCTAACTACGAGGAAATTATTACCGATTTGCTGAAGAACTACAACAAGAATGGGTACGGAAGCCATTGAATTATATATCATTCCTGATGTTTCTATTGTATTGTTTTTACCATTTAATTTATTTCTTACAGGTGAAATATGTCTTAAAAATCCATCTTGCATCGCATTTGAATTTCTTTTCCGGACAATCTTGGTGACGTAAGTGACGAACACGTAAAAGTATCATCTTTACGTACATGAACAGAAACCAGACGTTTTTTTAACGATTTGTACTTTTCTGTCGGCACAGAATCACCGTAAAATATGATTTTTTTTAAAATGTGCCCTATTTTCATCGATATATTTTGAACCGCTTTACCAATCAAAGATCCGATTATAGATATTTGTTCGTAGCAATTTCACCAACAAATTAAGACCATTGAGCGGCGCTACCAAGGATTTTGGGATGAAGCAATGTTGGGAGACTATGTATGGTTTCTCACTAGAGAAACGGATCCCAAAAGCTACCGAAGACAAAGCAAGAGCCACAACTATTTCTAACACACAAAAATGTCAAGAATGTATTGCAAGCGTTTACACCAATAAATTGTCGAAAAAAATAAAATATCGGAAAATATCGGATTTGGATTTATTCACTCAATTGCTTATAACTTTGTCATTTTTCGGTCGATTTTCTTCTGATTGGTCTTAGTTCTTACGTAGAAGTATCATCTTTACGTACATGAACAGAAACTAGACGTTTTTTTAACGATTTGTACTTTTTTGTCGGCACAGAATCACTGTAAAATATGATTTTTTTGAAAATGTGCCCTATTTCATCGAGTATATTTTGAACCGCTTACCCATCAAAGATGCGATTATACATACTTATTCGTCAATCTTAAGACCTTGCATTGGGTACCAAGAATGAACCAATCGGACATTTTCTAGCCTCGAGATATGATTTGTCAAGTGAAAAGGTCGAAAAAATGAAAAAAATTAACAATATCTCAAGAAACTGTTCCATAAAAAAAAATTTTAACCTTGAGTTCGAATTCAGCGGAAGAAAATACATATGGAAATCTATCTCTCATCAAATGTACATTTTCGGTGTAAACTAGTGTAATTGGCACAGTTTCGCTTTAACAATATACGGTCCCTGATTAAACACCATATTAATATTATTCCTAAACTTTTTTTACGCTAAATTGTATATCGCTCTTCTCCCTCTTCCTAAAATTAATTTTGTATACTGTTACATGCTAGTGATCACTTCATAATTGATAACAATGATAACACACAAATTAATCCAGTGAAATTTTATTATAGGCATCCTGTCAAGGAAATGTAACTCCTAATACGTTTGCACTCTATTTTAATCAACATAATAAGAATATAATGCTATACATTACAGTAAGTGCGATGGTTTATTAAGATTAAAAATCAATTATACGAAATAAATTTAACCGCTTGAAGAAGGTTCACGGGCCAAGCAAGTTTGACACGCTTTATGGGGGTTTTACAGGCCAAATTGGCTTGAGAGATTGCCTGTTTCACTACAAAAAAAAAAAAAAACGGTTAGGTTAGACCCATGTCTGATTTTTTTCACCCTGTTCGCACCTCTAACCGAGATGCCAATGAAATGTGAAGATAGTGTATATTTTTACAATAATTCTACTGTTTGAATACGATTCACAGGCAATTGCAAACGATTATTCCTCAACCTTTACTGTCATACGCTAGACATATTTACATAAAATATGACATCGAAATTGAATTAAACGATATTCAGTTATATAACACTTTACGTATAGAATAACTCCGAGCACAAAAAGCACTTCTCACTGTTTTGACGTACTAACAGTATATTTTTATATACTTACTCAATGTATTTCGTATAAAAATGTCTTGCTTCAGGCAAATGCGCCGATGTAATTTGGGAAAATTACTTCCGAATGCGGTGTCAAGCCGTCGTCAAGCCGCCAATTTTGTGGTTCTACAATTACTACGAAAATAATAAGACAGCGTAATTCGTATGTTACAACGTGCTACGAAAAATTAATGATGTTTGCGAGTGTTCTTATAAAGAACTTTTAAGAACACATGGTAACTTATATTCTTAAGTTATAAAGAACTTGCATATAAGAACAAATTTATATATTTTTTGCAGCTTTTTACTTTGATTCTTGGAATCAATTGAAATGCTTTTCCATTTACTTGATGCATTTCATCGCTTGCTTTTGTTAATTATTTACTATGACTATTATAAGCATACTCAGTGATGTTAGAAGGGTTAATCTGTTCAACTTGAACAGTCTGGCAATCTGATAGTTTTACATCTAGAATAAAACAATAACATTGCAAACAGGCCTTAGCCCTCTTGCAGACGAGAATAAATTGACTTTATTGTTATACAATACAATATATAAAAAAAAATAAAAAAATAAAAATAAACAATAATTATAGCAATCCGAAGGCGAATTTCAGTAAAAACAACTGGTGTATTAACCTTCCTTATATAAATTAGGGTATGTAAAAGAAAATAAGATGCCTGCCCTAAAGTCGATAATACAATGCAACAGAAAAAAAGGCACAAAATCAAAACAAATTAGTACATTGCAACATATTGTAACAAGCGCCAATTTTTTTGTGGTTTCGTTAGGTGCTCCTGGATGGCGCTCGCGTAGCTGAAAAAGGAATTACGTACGAGGTTCGAAAGAGGAATGACAGAGGGCAGTACCGGGTCGAAGATTCGTGATTATTCTCTTCTCGTAGTCCCGACGCGAAATAAAAATAAGGCGACGCTATTGGCCGGAGTCAGTCAGTCAGTCGATAGGAGTTGAGTTGTGCGAATAAGCGAATAGCGAGTGGAGATAAATACCAGCGAATTAGTACGTGAGAAATAAATAAATCATTTACATAAATTAATATAAATTAATGGGTCATGGACGTCACACCTAAATCTTATTTTGTTATAGAGATATGGTGGTGATTTATACCTCATAATTTTATGAAAGAGACACAGCATAAAAAATTCCCTACAGTAGTACATATTCAACCTTCCGGCCTCAGGCAATTAATAAGATACATGACCAAAGTTACGTAGATTGATAACACACCTCAGACATGCATTCTGCACTTTCTGTATTCTACCCACAGTAAAAGCTATCCAACGAACTATGGAAAACTGAAGAACAGTAGTTAAAATGTGACAAAACAAAAATATGACAGGCTATAATCTCTTCAAGTTCATATATGCAATCTGTATATACTTACATATTTGATCTGTATATCGAAAGGAATTATCCAGATAAACCCCTAAATTTTTAACTTTATCAACAATAGGTAGACGCAAATTGTGAACCCTAATATCCAATACATTGCTTAAATTGCGACAATTTTTTTTTTGATCCAAACAACGTTATTTGAAATTTAATAGGATTTATCTAAAGACAGTGTTCAACAGAAGCGGTGTATAAACGAGCGAGGTCATCATTGATATTATTCACAGCAGTTCACAAATTCGATGGTAAAAAAGAACAATATAAGTGTATATCGTCTGCATAGACATAATATTGATAATATTTCTTCACAGAGGACAACAATTTATGAGTATAGATTGTAAATAACATGGGGCCCAAAATTGATCCCTGAGGAACTCCCTGCGAGAATGTGAGGCAACTAGAAGTAACACCATTAAGCCTCACTACCTCTCTGCGATTATTAAGATAACTATCACGAAGTGACACCGCACCACCCGAGAAGGCAATACGCTTTAGCACAGATGAGAGGATACTATAGTTAATTGCATCAAATGCTTTCGTGCAATACAATAATATAAGACGCGACACGAGACTCTGGTCCGTATTAGCAGACATTAAATCATCCATAACTGACAATAAAGCAGTCTCACAGCTGTAACCCCTGCGAAATCCAGATTAAGTAAAAGGTAAAACATTAACACTATTAAGGCAGCCTTTAAGTTGATATGCAGTCACTTTCTCAAACATTTTTTTGACATTACAGGCAGAAGACTCATAGGCCGCAAGTCCTTCAACTGCGTAGGATGCCCACCTTTAGGCGAGGGACACACTACAGCGAGCTTCCAAGATTCCGGGAACACAGCTTCACTGATGCAAAAGTCAAGTATGTGCGTTAAGTATGGTAAAATCGTGGTGTGCAGAAACTTTGCAGGGAAAAATTGGGGATGCAACCCAAAAATATTGCTTTGGATGTATACAGCGATAGTGAGACCGATCATCACCTATGCATCAGTAGCATGGAGCAAAAGAACTAATCTGGCCACCGCGAGAATTAACTTCTCGAATGTGTATGCATAATGGGGGCTATGAGAACCTGCCCAACAGCAGGTATTGAAGTAGTATTGGATCTTGCCCCCCTCCACATTGTAGTAGAGGGCGTGGCGAAAAGAACCGCACTAAGAATGGTCAAGGAAGGAATGATTAGGCATAGGCCTCAATCTCCTGACGGTGATCAAACCTGGGATATGCCCCGGGATGATATGTTAAAAAAATTTAGCTTTGTGAAGGAATTCACCACAAAGCTAAATAACAGGAGCGAGTGGGATCATAACACCATTTTGAACTTGAATAGAAATGCCATCAAATGGTATACTGATGGCTCCAAAACGGCAGAAGGAACTGGAATAGGAATATATGGGCCTAGAACTACATATTTCGAAAGCTTGGGGAAAATACCCAGGTATATTTCAGGCGGAAATACACGCTATTGGAAGATGTGTTCAGTTCATTATGGATAGGAACTATCGGAAGCAGGAGATTATCATCGTGTCTGATAGTCAAGCAGCCATCAAGGCGCTGAACTCATATGAAATCAGCTCCAAGATGGTCTGGGAATGCCTAGGGAAAGTAAATGAGCTAGGCAGAAGAAACAAAGTAACCCTCCTGTGTGTTCCAGGTCATACAGGAATGGAAGGAAACGAAATAACGGATAACCTCGCAAAAAAAGGGGCTGGAATGCCTTTTGTAGGGCCTGAACCCTTTTGCGGGTTAAGTAGCAGTACAATACTGAAGAAATAAAAATGGAAATGGAGCAGAGAAAATCCAGTTACTGGGAAAATCTCCAAGGAATGAGGCAAAGTAAAATTCTTCTGGGAACTTATAACCAGAAGAGGTTTACAGAATGCATCAACCTGAGTAAGAAGAATGTTCGCATATTAACAGGAATACTTTCAGGCCATTGTAGACTGAAAGGACACCTGAGTAAGCTTGGATTGGAGAAAGATCCTGAATGCAGATTTTGTGGGGGAACAGGACGAAACATCCATCCACCTCCTCTCAAACTGCGTAGCACTGTGCAACTCGAGGGCATTGCACCTGGGAACATGTGAAATCGAAGAGGGAGACTGGGGCTCTCTGACATCCTACACTTTCTAAAAGGAATAGGATTGGAAGGCCAGCTGTAAAGAAGGAAGAATAGGGGACACAATAGATCTTTTAGGTCGCAGTGTAACACCACCCTTCTATTTACATACATACATACATACATGGTAAAATCGTGAGGCAACACATTCTTATCATCATAATACTGATATTATCATGGCCATCGGACGTAGATTTCATATTTTTAATAATATTAAAAATAGTTCTAATATCGACAGTCTTGAAAGCTAAATTATGAGCAGCTACATGAGAGTTTAATATGAGGTATATTGCTGGTATTGTGTGGGATCTGATTAACAAAGTAGTCACTTATCTCATTAACATTACATAAGTCAGGAGGCAGTTCAACAGCGTTTACTACCTATACCAAATTGTCTCAGATTCCTCCACAGTGAAGAAGAATCCCTAGATCGAGTCGATTGTTCAAAGAAAGCTTTTTGCTCAAATTGAACTGTTTTGTTAATGAGGATTCTCAGCGACTTGGGTATAATAATTCCAGTCCCCCGGCAAAACAACAGACGGTTGTCAACGAATATCGCGATATTTTTTTTTCCCAAAAAAATTGTCAAACAGTAAAAGTTCGAATTCTTGTCATAGCCTGCTTTCTGCTCATTCTGATGCCAAAAAATCAAGTTGAATAAATTATTCCTTCTGGGTGTAACACTTTTAATGTCACTGAGTATATATATAACATACCAGAAAAATAACAATAATCTACATAAAATAATATCACAGCCAATTAGACAAGATTTTATTTACGCATATAACGCTAGTGCTAAAATTGAAAGTAATACTTTACGTATGTAAAATAGCTAATAACGACCTCGCTATACAAAGCCGATCATATAAAGAAATGCATATTTATTCATATCATATTAATTTAATCACATGTTTATTGCAAGTATGTTATCCTTGTTAACTTACTACAAGAAATTTCTACCATTTCCCAGAAAAACCGGCCAGATCTTTTTTTCGCATCCGTCAAACCCGCCTATACAGTCGCTACCACAAAAACAGGTTCTAATTTAATGGGGAATGTGATCTGTGAGTGTTCTGGAATTCCCAGAGAGTTGGGGCTACTGAATTTCCGATGCACATAGAGAATTATATATTTGCAGAGCAAATATAGTTGTGCGAATGTACAAATTAACATCTTTCCTTGTAATTCAATCTGTATTTGTTTCCAAGACGTTTCGCTTGACATCGAAAACTTGTTTTCTATTAGTTAACGGTATAATCTTGACCTTCACGCGATTTGATATTTGGCAAATGTTATTGGCTTCTAAAAACTGTAATAAATACTACATATATGGACTTCTAAATTCCCATATCTTTACTCTTATAGTTTATCATACGTATGAGGTAAATTTAAGAAAGCATTGAGTTGTAGTTAACATTTGCTTTCGCTTATTGATAATAAAGTTAAAGCCATTTGGAAAATCATAAATAGCGAAACCAGACGTACCATTTCACAAATGTAAATTCTTCAATGTCTTTAAGAGTGGTGACACTAACATGCATGTGAAAATTATCGTCCTATAAGTATTTTATCGACCGTGTCAAAAATTTTCGAACAAGCCATTGCTTCTACACACAAAAAAATAATTACTCAATTTGAACATAAATACATCACGTTGAATATAACGTAACTTCCTATATAAGCAAGAAAATGACGTATTTATATTGAGAATAAAATTTGTGTCAGCTATTCCAAACCCCGTGAATTTGTTAGACGAAACAATTTTTTAGTTTCAATGTAATCGAATATACTAAATCATTATGAACATATAATATTTTCACCACAAATATAATACTTTAGATTTGAGTAAATAGATTTTCTCAACTGCGAAACTATCATATTTATGCCTTAATAATGTTATGTACATTTTGATAGAAGTATATAAAAGTATTATTTGAAGTATTTGCATATTTGCTTCCAACCCCCTAATAATAAGTATATTGAAACTGATAATACTTCCTGCTTATTCTAAGCATGTTCTACTATATTCAAGGGTAATAATTACCTACTAATTTTTGTGTCTGTAACACCAAAAAACCTCGGTAGGCGGAAAATTAATAAATAAGAAATATTATGTAATTAAATAAATTTACTGTCATACTTCATTAGTTTTACAATGTTTGGGAGAAGGTAGCGTATCGGGGTACTCCAGGAGTGCGCACGGGATATTGATGCGTAGATATATAGATGTTATGCGTATCCGTCGTTGCGACTGGTGTTCTCGGGATACTTCCCTCTCAATGCCTGGGCCTGGTATCTAGTCGGCGTTGGTTACTGATATAATTTCAATCAGTATAATAATTTGCTGGTATTACCTACTAAAAACTAATAACTAGTAAATACCTACATATATTTGTTAATGTACACACCTACCATGTTCATATATTATCGACACAATGGCGCTGACTCTTAAGTATATATTCAAAGTTTTTTAAACCAGTAATCCTTTAATATGAGATAACACGTACAACGTACTTACCTTCGAATATTTTAATGGTAGCATCTGCGCATCAGCCCCCATTCCACCCCATTCTCTAAGTAGCTGTGAAACGGCTGGGGTATCTATTTAGATTTACTTACACTCACAATCAACAACACTGTTCGCTGGTCAATCAAAAAGTGACGCCAAGTAAAGCGTATGTATATGCAAAACCCACTAAACCCCCCTAAAAAAGAGGGAACCAATGACAGATAAGTTTTAGTGCAATAAATGGTGGGGTAAAATTCAATTATTAATCGGTTAATTTCAATTTGATTATTCATGTTTTCAGTACACAAACATTTAATGATTTTATATAGTAATTCATTATAACCAAACGTACAAGGGATTTTATTTTTGAATCTACAGACTTTCTCACTATGATTGCATAGATTTATTCGCTTACAACAATACAATGTTCATTTGGAGGAAGTCATATTCAATACAAATATTTATACCATTTGTTCTAAGAGTATATGATGTTTTCAGAGAATTTACTCTTATGTTCTAACCAACAAGATTTAGTTCATTTAAATATATATTAAGTTTCGATTTCTGTAATAAATAATATTCAATAATAATATTCAAATTGAATAAAAATATTCAAATTGATAATAGATTTTTTGTGTGTAGTAGGATGGCAACTTATCCGAAGAAAAAAAAGGAATTACCATCACTTCAAACAAACGGTATTCGAAAAGGGAGCTCACTGTAAAACAGAATATTAACCGTTATCCAGTTTATACATAAAGCATTTGAAGATGGTATGTATGCTGAAATAAAGCTATTAGATCTTAGCAAGGCATTTGACTCTGTGAGTCCGGCAAACCCCCTATGTAAGCTGCAATTGTTTGTGCAGTTACTGAAGTCATACCTGCATGGCAGGCAGCAGGTTACCAAATGGAACGAAAGCCTTCCTTCAGTCTCAGAAATAAAATATGGCGTAGCTCAAGGATCGATACTCGGACCGTTGTTGTTTCTCATTTATATTAATGTTCGTTCCAATTAACAATGAAAATGGTTCCTTTAATATTACTAGAAGGTTGGTACGTTCCTTTTTTCATTCAACTAAAAATGCAGTTAGATAAACAAATCTGAAACATTAAATCAAATTACGTTTTGGGTTGTAGAAATTGAACAATATCAGTACGATAGTAGGACATCTATTTCGTAGCAATTGTCTCCTTATATAGCACAGCAAATACGTTAAATATTGACATGTAATACAGAAATTGTCCCATAGATGGCGTTTCTCATATTTCACTCCAGTAACACAACATCTTTATTACAAATAGAGTGACAGGTATGTTTGTAAATATATTAATCTGGTATATTTAGCAGATAAACGTCTAATAGGAGCTGTGATCGTTAAAAGGGCGACTTCCTTAACTGCATACCCCAATATGCAGAACAAACACTTAGCGTGCTTACAATATCGACCGCAATGTTGTCAATGTTAAAACAAGATTAAATATTATATATATAGTTCGTTGAATTAAATATTCATTTAAATGGAATATTCGAAATTTGATAGATTGAAGCACAATATATATTCGAACTAACTAAGAGGATTTGGTTGATTTGACTTAAATTTTGGTTATCATAACTGAATTGTTTCAACAATTATTTTTCACGTGATACGTTTCAAAGGGTTGCATTGAACTCTTACTAGTACTAGTCTAACTACTCTTACTTGTACTAACAACAAATACCTAATAATTTTTTTCTCGTTCCTGCAACAAAAAAAAAATGGTTCGTCATATACGACCAAAAATTTTTTTTTAGAAACAACAATTCCTAATGTAGAAACAGTTTCAACATTTTTATATGCATTGTATTTTTTATTAGTTTTGATAAACAAAAAAGGTCAAATTAATTGTAAATAATGTTTAACATTAAATCGTATATACTTCCTAGATTTCATTTATTTTAATTTTATTAATTCTAATATTTGCCTAATTGTAAATTTATGTCCACATTAACACATTATCCTTGAAGGAAAACTACATTTTGTATGCAATGACTAATTAACAGTATCTAAACTAATTAATTTTTAACAAAAATTACTAATCCCACCCATAAAAACACAAATATTTTCTTAACAATCCTTAAAATTGAAAAAAAAAACAATGTAAAATAAAACAATTATATTTTAAACAATTCATTCTTTTACAACCGACAAATAATAAGTATTTTTACATATTGATGTAGATACCTACCTTATACATACTCCGAGTATGTCCTTCTAAGATTGCCCTGGCAAAACTGGAAGGCCATTCAGAAGAAAACTAAAACTCCCAAGCGAAGTCCAGACAGTTGCCTGCGAATTTTTGAACTGCCCGCAGAATCATTGTCTGTACTCCAAGATGTTGTAAAACGGAATACGATGGCGTCTTATTAGAAATAGGAAAAGCAGAATATATGTTTAGTGTGTATTTTTTAAGCAGTTGTGATATTAATTTTAGCTCATATAAGTTGTTAATAGTGGTTTAGTGACTTTTTATTCGGTTTAAGAAGGATTTTCTTGATAGCATCAGTAAGTCGTTGTTTTTTATATGTAATAAATATGTATAATATTTTTTATAGTATGTACAAGTAAAATCAGGTGTTGTTAATATATCTAATTTTATTTGGGATTGAATGAGACAATGATTATTAAATCTGAATTACTGTTTTCAATGTTTCGTTAATGCTCATCAATATACTCATTCAAGCTTTAAATATTTACTTAATAATTAATACATAACTCTCTTCGCTTTGTAATTTATTCGCAAACGCATTTCAAATTGAAATTAATAGTTCTTACCACTTCTTTCCTAACAAAAATCTTAGATCAATTGTTTCAAATGTTTTGAATAGAATTAAAAAATATTAAAAATTATAGGCTACTTTGTTGCCATGACATAAAAGGGTTTTGCTTTCTCTACAGTAGTAATATCAATTTAATTAACAAATGCATATAGTAATTATATACCCAAACAAATCTCCCAATATTTTTAAAAATAATCATCTTATATAGCTACCTAAATTTATCCCCAATGAATGTACATTAATTATTGAGGTTGGAACACATTTTAGAATGCACTGTTGCAAATATTCGAATAGAAATATGCAATATTCAAAATTATATGCAATTTTGTTGTCATGACATAAAAGGAACAAGTCTTATTTTTTCACTGCACTATTAGTAATATAAATTTAACAAGTGCATATAATAATTATATACCTAAATAAATCTCATGACGTTTTTTGCACTAATCATAGTTATATCTAAACTTATTGCCAATGAATGAAATTGCAAACACTAATAATTTAATTATAAACACGTAGGAACACATTTTGTAATGCATTGTTAAACTTGGTTGCCGTTTTTCTTTAAAGAATTCGTTTTATACTAAGTAAATCATTTTAAAACATATTAACATTACAGAAGAGAATTATATATTATAGAGAAAAGGTCGTATATGTTAAGTATTGCCCTTTTCAGGTATTTATTACTTTCTTAACAAAATTCTATTACAAATAAATTCAACCCATGAATAGCACTGGTTGTGTTAGGGTTAAGTGAGGTTATGGTGATTTAAAATAAATCTGCGATGATAATTAATATAATAAAAGATTAAAACGGACTCACCGATTAATAATTCAGTTGCACTTAAAGCACAGCACTATTTAGTATTGTAATCACTTGTGTATGATTATTGTTGTATCTTGTTATAAACTTGAACACAGTGTTTTCGCGCTGTTTGTAAATATAGCCTGCTCGATAGACCAAATAATGTTATAAATATGTGAATCGATTGTTAATAAGAAGAGCGATTCTTTGAATATGGGTTCTTCATTTTAAATTAGGATAACTAAAACACTTCACTACTGTACTAAACTGGTATTAAACTTATCAAACAAGATTAGCTACATTTCTAGGTTGGAATTTTCACTGTGACTGTTTTTTCTGTTACAGTGATTTTGTAATTGTTACCAACTTAAATTTATATGGAATAAATATGAAATAAAATGGTTACATTTAACATCAAATACATTTTCATACATTAAACCAAATTATATTACTGAAGTTTTACGAATCAATCTGCATATATATACTTTGTTGTTTGATTGTTAATTCTCTTCAATTAGAAACACGTTATTACAGTCTTTAATTATCACTTAAAAACACACGATAAACTATACATTGTAGGGAAAAACTTATATCAATTAAACTGACAGTTCTAGAAAGCTGTTACCAACTTCAAGTCCATTGTAACCAGCAAATACAAAATGTGAACTAATAGACATTAGAATTACAAAACAGCATTCCTTCAAACTAAAAAAATCACACACAATATAATTAATAAAAACGATTAACAGGATTTAGAATTTTGCAACAATGAAATATCTAATAGGACTATAAAACATAATATAACGTATCCTCAGGGTTTGCTTATTAAATGCAATTCGCAATTTCATAATTCACAAGAATTTACTTAGCTATATACGTATCTACATAGGAAAAACGCGATTTTATCAATAAAACGAACTCGTGAGGCATGACATTGTATTTCTCCTATATAATTTTGCCCTTTCAATTGTGCATTTCTGATGGCTAATTCAGTATGACGAATAATTTGAAACAAAAAAAAAGTATTAGTTATTGGAATGATTGGAATTTTATTTCTATTCATTGCCGAATTTTATTTATGCATTCTTTTTTCTAACGCAACGTTAAGCGAGCAGAAGTTGACCTTGACATTGGCAAAGCCGTGAAAGTTTCAGTAGCTTTTAAACACCGATTTAATCGACCTCAAATTGTACACCGTTGGTGCTAGTGTGGTTAAGACACGAACAAAGGATTAACAAAAAATATATCTTTTTTTCAATGGTGAAGTATAATGAATATATTGATAAATATTTGTGGTTCTTTTTTTATCTCTCTTTCTTTCTAAGATATTGAGTGTCTTACCGAAGTAGTACATTAGATTTTTTCGTGAATTTTAGATGCTTAAACTATAAATCTTAAATGTTTGAGCCTGTAAATTTTAAAGCGTAAGAAAGCAGTGATATTTCAATATAGAGAGTAGTAATGATAATGAATAAAATAATATGTTGATTATAAGAAGTGCGTGACTGCACAACGTTGAGGTTAAGCAAAGAAAAATCATTGGGTATAGATTTACATTGGTATGTTTGACTATTTATACCCAATAATTTTTGTTTGCTTAACATAAAAGAATATGTAATATTAGCAATGGAACAAAAAGGTATACTATTCAATTTCTTTTTTTCTTGGTTTTTAGGTCGTCAATATTAAAAACATGAATGAGTACGACGTTTCGCTTTATTGAAAAGCTTTTTCAAGTATATAAATAAATGTAAAAAGTGTAAATTATAAATAAAATGTTTTTGTTTAATAAATGACAAATACATGGTCAAGATTTGAAGCTTTAAAAAAAAGATATACGATTAAAAAATCTATTTGCACAATAAAAGGGATCCCTATCTGATAATATATAGTACTTTTTAGTAGTAACTTTTACCTAATTGTAGCAAAATTGTGATTTGGTATTCCTATCACATTAAATCAAGTTTGAGGTTGTGAATTGCAACTGGTAGATCATGTTCAATCATCAAATTAAACATACGTGCTTAATAAGTATCATTTAGTGTGATTAAAGGTATTAAAAATTTATGTTTTTGTTTGTTCAGGGCCCTCTAATTGCAATATATTGCATTTTCCTTAGAAAATAAGTAAGGAAGACAGCTGAGGACGGAAGGTCAAGATATTATATTGTGCCTATTAATGAAAGTTTATTTGCCTGCATCTTGCCTACCCCTGAAGGTAGTAAAGCCTATAAAAGTATACAATATAACTATCAAGAAGTTAATTGAACATGTTTGAATAGTACTTCCAAACAAGAAAATTCTTGAATTAATCCCAAAGTAGATAGCATCTCATCAAAAATAATTAACTACGTTCATTTACCACATTTGTCAGTATTTTATGTTAGACATACATTTATTTCAATGGCTTTAAACTAAAATAGGTATTGAAGTGTTTTTTACTATAGCGAGTCATTATGTATTATGGTCTTAGAGCTCATTGAAAATACGTTAGTTCTCTCCTAAATGGTAGTTACGAAAATATTATATCTCCGTTACAAAGTACATAATAAGGTATCTCAAGAACACCTTATCAATTAACAAACCTCTGCGTCATAGTGAAAAGGTAATATATGGAAAACTTACGCATTTTCAAGTTATAAGAGAAGCTCTCGAGTACGGAAATTCAAAAAATTATGAAACTCTGGAAACATGTCGATCACATATACAGGGTGTGCCATTTATCTGGCATCGGTTCATGCTTTATATTAGCCACTCACTTAATCGTGTTTTTGATTCAAAGTTATTTTAACACATACAGATTGTTGGGTTTTGTCGCTACGTTGTATAATTCTATTTTTCAAGTTGAACGTATTGTATATTACTGCACTTTTGAATTTGACTCAAAACAAATCACAATTATCTAACATACACTGCGACAAAACTTAATACTTCTTGAGATACTCTAACTCTTTTTAAAGAAATCCCTAATAGCCAAATTCAAATTTCCCACCACTATTTTTAGTAACTTCAACGTAAAGGCATTAAAATAACTATCAAAGGAGTACACGATAGTAGGTAATTTTATGTTTCAACGTTGAAGTTACTAAGAATAATTGGAAATTTAAATTTGGGTATGTGGGCACAATGATCTTAAAAAATTAATTGCTCCCTTAGTATCTGCTATTTTTCAATAATTTTTTTACAGCAATTCTAATACACGTTTAGATAATACAGTAGATAGACAACATTTTTTATTATATTTTACAGGGTGTTCTTAAAATTCATCTGAATTTCCAAAACTTTAAATGTACAAAACGCTTTTTTTTCAAATGGAATACCCTGCATATTTTTATGTCGTCGGATACAATTGAAAGGCATCTTTCGAACGTACATTACACTGCCTATACCTACTTGATAGTTTTCGTAAGAGAGCATCATTTATTACGAATTAACGAATTGGAACATTAAGAAAAAATTGTTTAGTAGGCTTTGCCTATCTGCAGAAACAAATAAGATAAAAGTACGAACTTAACTGTCAAAATCTATTCTTATTATCATCGTAAAATTATCTGTAATCTTTTGTTAAGTTATATTAAAAGCACAGTTCTATTTTAAAAGTTTAAACATTATATTTATTCACCACTAATTCTAAACACAGCCACTATATATCCTCCACATATCCTCTCTCTACTCTACTATTCTAGTGTTACCAACATCTTAAAAACAACAAAACTAAAATGAACTAGATACTCTCTGGCACTTTATTCCAATATTCTACTTATAATGTCACTTTCATTTCACGATACGTCAAGTTTTGACAGCTGTTATTCCCACTATTTCCAAAAACATCTTAAAAACCCGTTCAGCGACGGTTTTAAACGCGAAAGAAATTTTTCGAACCCTAATGCCTATAAGGTCTTAATTTCGACAATGAAATACACAGTTTTAAATATTTATAAATATGGTTTAAGGATATTCGTCGGCAAAAAAAAGGCTTTAGATTCATAATGAAATAAAAATCGTAATATTAGGTATTAGAAGAATTGTGAC
Organism: Protaetia brevitarsis; assembly: GCA_004143645.1. NCBI lineage: Eukaryota > Metazoa > Arthropoda > Insecta > Coleoptera > Scarabaeidae > Protaetia > Protaetia brevitarsis. The sequence continues at coordinate 50,080 of RXPK01000138.1, forward strand.
ATTACGGATCACAACTTTGTTACATTGGTTGCCTACCTAAAACGCCCCCTCCATTTGCATTTAATTTTTGACAGTAGTGTATTACGTAATTGTTTTTTCTGCGGAAAAAACACTGAACTGGTAAAGTAAATACACAGAGATTCAAAATGATTGTCAATTCCACTCCTATAGATAGTAACAGGGTGTAGGTATATGCCGCGTGTTTGTAATGAAGGTTTCAACTAAGTCAGTGTTGGAAACATAAGAAAGTAAACGGATCTGTCATAAATAAGGAAAACGTAACCTATATTTGAACTCGCATTATATAAACGACTATGGATTGGTGTTTCTGCTTGTAAAAATGAAATGTAATTAATTTTACTTTACTAAATTATGATTTTACAATTCAGTACTAACTGGTGTTTAACTAAATTTATTTATTACTTTAAATTATAACATACAATTAGTATAATTATTAAGTGATAAAACTACATCTCTCAGTTCTTCTATGGTATGCATGCGGTTTCTATAGATCCTATTTTTTAGATAGCCGAACATGAAGTAATCTAATGGGGTTAGATCAGGCGATCTTGGTGGCCATCTTTGTGCTCTAACGAACCTGTCAGCAAAAAACTGTTGAAGATATTGGCAGGTTTGTCGAGCAGTATGTGCTGGAGCATTATCGTGCTGAAAATAACCTGTTTCAAGCTCATTTTCTTGTAACTCTGCAATAAACAATTCCAACATCTGTTGGTAACGTTGGGCTGTTACAGTTTCCTCGAAGAAAATTGGCCCTATTATTCATTGCCTGGACATAGCTAACCAAACTCCAACTTTTACGGGATGCAATTGCGTTTCTCGAAATTCGTGTGGATTTTCTGCAGACCAGATACAATAGTTTTGTCAATTGATATAGTCTGTTAGATAAAACCAGGCTTCATCCGAGAAAATGATTGTTTAGCAAGTCATCGTCCCTTAAATTGTTATTAAACCAATGACAATATTCCAATCGCCTATCGTGATCTAATGGTAATAATTCCTGTACCGTAGAAACTTTATATGGATGAAAATGTAACTTTCTTTTGACAGCTCATTGCGCTGAAGTGTATGATAAACCTATAAAATTATAAAATGTAATAAACCATTTCACTTAATGTTAATATTGATTTTTTACCTGTTTGTTGAGCTATATTACCACAGATAAATTCCCTTATTTTCTTACAGTATTCAGAAATACTATTGTTGGTGATATTAGATGTAAATATAAATGATTTGAAAAAAATTATAAGATAAATAATCGAAAGATACTACAACACGCACGCAAATGTCGCTAAATGTCAAGAAAATTCATTTAATGTATGAAATTTGTATGTAGCTAACTTCGCTCATTAAATTGGTAATAAGTATAGATAAATTTTTCCGGAAAACAGTTTTTTTCTTACGACAATCATTTTGAATCACATGGTATTTGGAAATGGAAAATTTTGTCGATAGTGGTGAGATTAATCAGGAAAATTTTTTTATTAAAACAATAATTGTTTGTTTGAATGAGTTTTATTATTAAACAGATGAGAAAAAATGGTTCTGCATTAAACATAATTTAAAACTTAAATAACCATAAGGTCACATTTTCCTCTTGATTATATCGACAAATAGAAAACTGATTTAAAAGGACTTAAAAGTAAAAAAAAATAAAACCGGTTCTTTGATTACGTAATTCTAAGAGAATATTTTTTTTCCTTGAGATTACGTCATTTGACCAAATTCTAAACAAACACTTTTTCCTTACGTACATAAAATAGATTTATATGCAAATATAAGATTTGAAGAAGATGGTCGAAAACAATTCGATATTTCGATTATTTATTAAAACGCATCGACATTTATAAATATCCGGAACAACCATGAACTTCTCTCAATTATATACAGCAAAAAATAATAACAAAATCGGATGCCTTTTTTTCTCAAATTAGTTAATATATTAGCAATTAATCTCAAATTAGCAAAGCTTTTTTAGACTATGGCAAACCAGTATAATTAGCTCAGATTATTAAAGACTGCACTTGTTAACCTTGTTTCAGGATATTCACATCACGATCGCATTTTTTTTACCTCGCCTGCAAATTGTGCGAGTAATGAGTGAGATTGCGTTTTTAACCTGATTAGAAAAAAAAAAAAAATTGATGGACAACCTCATCAAAAGTAAATAAAAAGTGTTTGTAATTAAGGAACTCACCATTATTCGTGTAGAGTATAATTAAATCTGTATTCAACTCCTACAAAGTTCTATAATATACCTAAATAGATTTCCATTCGTAAGTTTATTGCAGAAAGCTTTATACTAGAACAATATTCCTTTTTTGTGTGGACAGAAATAAAAACATTTATTCGAGAAAGTTAGCTTTTTTTTTATGAACTATAGTAAGATAACCAAAAATCGTTTTGTTTATCAAATATTCTTTTTAAAATCAACTTAAAGATTTCAGATAATATAATTGTAAACGGCTTCTGTTCTAAACTAATCTTTGTCTTTAAAACCAATGATCTTCCATAACACCTCAATAGTTTTCCATTAGCAATTTTGCCCTGGAAAGCTTAGCAGAACGACCTTCCCTTTTTGTATTGACAAAAATTAAGGATCTGCTCTAGACACTTAGCTTTTTCTATCAATCATAGGAAAATATACAAAATTATTTTTTTTATCAAATGTTCTGTTAAAAATCAATTTCAAGACTTCAGATAATATAATTCTGATTAATTTTCGTACTTAAACAATCCTTGTCTTCAATCCCTATGATCATCCATAACACCTCAAGAAATTTCCATTCGTAATTTATCTTTAGAAAGCTTAAAAGAACCACCTTCTCTCGTTGAGCAGACAAAAATAAAGCATCTATTCGAGAAATTAATTAAAATTCGTTTTGTTTATCAAATATTCTTTTTAAAATCAACTTAAAGACTCCAGATAATATAACTCTAAACGGCTTCTATTCTAAAATAATTTTTGTCTTTAAAACCAATGATCTTCCATAGCACCTCAATAGTTTTCCATTAGCAATTTCGCCCTGGAGAGCTTAGCAGAAGAACCTTCCCTTTTTGTATTGACAAAAAATGAAGGATCTGCTCTAGACACTTAGCTTTTTCTATCAATTATAGGAAAATATACATAATTATTTCTTTTTATCAAATGTTCTGTTTAAAATCAATTCCAAAACTTCAGATGATATAATTCTGATTAACTTTCGTACTTAAACAATCCTTGTCTTCAATCCCTATGATCATCCATAACACCTCAAAAAAATTCCATTCGTAATTTATCTTTAGAAAGCTTAAAAGAACCACTTTCTCTCGTTGAGCAGACAGAAATAAAGCATCTATTCGAGAAATTTGGCTTTTTTTATGAACTACAACAAAATAATTAAAATTCGTTTTGTTTATCAAATATTCTTTTTAAAATCAACTTAAAGACTTCAAATAATATAACTCTAAACGGCTTCTATTCTAAAATAATCTTTGTCTTTAAAACCAATGATCTTCCATAGCACCTCAATAGTTTTCCATTAGCAATTTCGCCCTGGAGAGCTTAGCAGAAGAACCTTCCCTTTTTGTATTGACAAAAAATGAAGGATCTGCTCTAGACACTTAGCTTTTTCTATGAATTATAGGAAAATATACAAAATTATTTTTTTTTTATCAAATGTTCTATTTAAAATCAATTCCAAGACTTCAGACAATATAATTCTGATTAACTTTCGTACTTAAACAATCCTTGTCTTCAATCCCTATGATCATCCATAACACCTCAAAAAATGTCTATTTGTAATTTATCTTTAGACAGCTTGGAAGAACCACCTTCTCTCTTTGAGCGGACAAAAATAAAGCATCTATTCGAGAAACTTAGCTTTTTTTTATGAACTACAGCAAAACAATTAAAATTCGTTTTGTTTATCAAATATTCTTTTTAAAATCAACTTAAAGGCTTCAGATAATATAATTCTAAATCGTTTCTCTTTTGAAATAACCTTTGCCTTTGAAATCAATGTTCTTCCATAACACCTCAATAGATTTCCATTAGCAGTTTTGCCCTAGAAAGCTTTACAGAGCAGTCTTCCCTTTTCGTGTTTACAGAAATGAAGAATATGTTCCAGAAACTTAGCTCTTTTATGAACTGTAGTAAAATAAGCATTTTTTATCAAATCAACTCTAGATAATATAATTTCAAACAGCTTTTGTTCTGAAATAATGTTTGTCTTTAATACCAACGATATTCTATAACACCTCAATCGATTTCTATTCGTAGTTTTGCTTCAGAAAGCTTAATAGAGCAACCTTCCTTTTTTTGTATTGACATTGGAAAATGGAAATGAAGCATTCGTTCCATAAACGTAGCTATTTTGTTTAAAATCAGCTTAACGACTACATATAATAAAACTCTAAACAGCTTTTACTCTATTCCAATATTTGTCTTCAACACCAAAGATCTTCCATAACCCCTTAAATAGATTTCCATTTGTAGTTTTGCTTGCGAAAGCTTAATAATAGATCAACCTTCTCTTTTTGTGTTGAGGGGAATGAACCATCTGCTCCAGAAACTTAGCTATTCAGTTTTTAAAATCAACTTGAAGACTTCAGATAATAAAATTATAAACACCGTTTGTTGTTCTAAAATAATATTTGTCTTCAATAACAATGATCTTCTATAGCACCTAAATAGATTTTCTTTCGAAACTTTATTCTAGACGGCTTCACTAAACCACCTTCCTATTTCTTTTCAACAAACCCAATGTAAGCTTCAGGAAGTTAGTTTTTTCAACAAATCTGCGTCCTTACAATCTACAAAGCGAACATCATTGATAAAACAACCAAAAATACGCTTTTTACCAATTGTTCTGTTAAAAAAATCTCCATGAAAACTCCAGGAATTATAATTCTGAATAGCTTTTATCGTGAAAAGATTCTTGTCTTTAAACACCAATAATCTCCCGCAACACCTAAATAGATTTGCTTGGTAAATTTGCTCCAGATAGCTTTAATGAACGACCTTCCTTTCTTATTTCGATAGAAAATGAATGTCTGTTCCAGAAATTTAGCTTTTTGTATGAATTTTAAACCTTGGAAGTAATCAGCATTGTTGGAATTATGACCAAAACTTTATTTTTACTAAGTGTTCTGTTTTTAAACAGAGATAATTTAGCAATTTTACTCCCAAAACAATCTATGCCTTCAATAACAATAGACTTCTATTGCACCTGAATAGTTTTTTAATCGTAATGTTGCTGCAAAAAGCTTAATAATACATACTTCTTCTTTTATTTTTGCAGAAATGAGACACCTATTCCAGAAACTAAGCTTTCTATACGAACCGTATGCACTCGCGATAATCTGCATAGGCTACATTACCGGCGAATTGGGCCATTATCTAATCGGTGTCACATCGAAAGCCATAGCCATGAACCTTCACTACGGGGACATCTCTTGCCAACTCAATGCGACAATTTACGAACATACCGGCGTAAAAAAAGAATGCAGAAGCGCCAACAGTTCGGAAAGGTGTGAAAACTCCATTTCATACCAAATTTAAAGAATTAACTCCTATTGTTTTCAGTTGTTACGAATTCAATACGAACGACACCAATTATTGCGAATGGACTTATAACGGACTGGGTTTGGACTATCAGTTACTAGCTGGGCCCAGTTTTATAGCGGTTTTCACCATAGTGGGGGTGATATTAGGATTTGCCGCCGATAAATACAACAGAGTTAGGATGTTGACCGTTTGCACTGCAGTGTTTGCTGTAGCTATTGCAATATGCGGAGCTGTCACCGAGTATTGGCAATTGGTGTTGCTGAGGATGATAATGGCAGCTGGGTAAGCATGTTCTAATTAAAATAATTACCACTCCTGGGGCCTGTTGCATAAAAGTACAATTACAATTTACAGGTGATATTTTTTTTACAATCTGTCAAAATTTGACTTACAGGCGTTGCAAAAATATATTATATAAGTCAAATCTTGACAGATTGTAAAAAAATATCACCTGTAAATTGTAATTGTACTTTTATGCAACAGGCCCCAGGGTAGTACAATAATATTCCTAGATTATTCTGAGAATATTTGTAGTGATATTAATATTTTAGTCATTTAAATTATTGAATTTAAAACTATAATGTCACAGGATTGTTTGACAGTCACAGATTCGGTCACTGTGACTCATCACACCTATAATTTTATTGTAAATTTTATTTAATATTCCCCTTTATGTTGTATCATTTACGTTATTATAGCATGCATGTTATTTAGACTACGTTATCAGGAATAAAATAGCGCCATACGATATACGAACCCTTGCAGTTATACGAATAACAGGAAAGTTATGAACAAAAGTGAGGTTAAAGTTTATTGAATTGTCGATGGAAACAAGTTGATTTTTGAAAATGAATAATAAATTCTTACCTTGTATATACATATCCAAAGATGTAGGGTGTTTAACACTTTCACTGATACACAAATTTGCCCAATGTTTCCTGTTCCTTGCTAGCACTTTTCCGCTATTCAAATCCAAGCCTTTCTCTTCCAACCACTGACCCATAACCCATCACGTTTTCCACTTTTACATGATCTCTCTTTTATTCTCTTCCTCTGCGGCGATGTTTGCCTCTGACTGGTCCTCCAAGTCGAGTTAAGTGTTTCTCTATACTGCTTTGGATCGGTTTTAAATCCGTTCTTACTACCTCGTTTCAAATTCTGTCTCTCTCTGTGTCGGCTCGGAAGATGATAATAAAGAAAAACACTTTCTGTCTTCAAATAAACTTTTCTTCTGTATTTTTAAACACTTTATTTCGACAATTACAAAGATCAACGGACACTCATACTCTCTACTTCATTACATAGTAAAACCGTTACAAAGTATAAAATTAAGGGTGGTGGGAGTCTGGCGCGAAACTTGTATATTTGAATGTAGTTTAAAATCAGATGTTATAATTTCATTTAGTAATTTCACTTAGTAATTTTAACCGGGTTTTACTTCACAGCACCGACCATACATTCAACATAACCTAACACACATCTTCCATGTGACTATGTTTGTGTTTTGCGTTAAAAGTAATGTTAATTTATCGTAGTGAATTGGCGGGAATTAATATTTTCTCTTACACTTCATTTATTAATAATATCTATGACAGGGCTTCATTACAACAAATATTAGATTTAGAGATGAGATTATGCTTATTTTCGTTAATGAACTTCATTGCTAGTTCAATTAATTTACAAAGACTACAAATAAATACCAACCAGTTTGTTTGCAATAGTAGATAAGATATTTAGAGTTTATGTAGAATATGTAGTTTAAGTTTTGATCCTAACCAATTAAATACAAAAAACTATACAGGAAACTGTGGAATCGAAATTTATTTTTTCTAATTTATTATAAAAATTGTTTATTCATTATTTACTATATTGTTTGTATTATTATTGTCAAGAAGAATGTTCGTTTTAATTTATGCTTTCAATGACTGTGGCATCAGCAATCCAACTTACGACCCTGTAAAGCAAGTATTAAACTCCATTATAATATAAATACTTAAAACCATGTTTAAAGAATATTCTAGGAATATCCTCTTGCTATCTGAGATATAATTTTCACCCGATCAGATATGTAGGTATTTATTTGCACTTTAGAGAGTCTGGATGCAACCCTTTAGCAACCGGTATCCTTTCTGATATATTCCCAGAAGAAAAGCGAGCATTAGTGATGTCCCTCTTCAACTGGGGTATCTATGGAGGCTACGGTATAGCCTTCCCAGTTGGACGATACATCCCACCCCTTAACATATGGAATTTGGTAAATTCTTCCTTGGTAATCTGAAGATTTTCGCCAATATCTCTTTTGGATTTCAGGGTTGGAGGATCACCTATTACGGGGCGGGGGTCATAGCTTTAATTATAGCGATTTTAACAGGTTTAACGTTGGTAGAACCGGAGAGAAAGTCGATTGGAGAAGACGCAGCCGCTCAAGCATCAGGTGACACTAAGAAAGTGACGATTTGGAACATAATACTGGAACCCAGAGTGATATTCCTTTGCCTGGCAGCTTCTATAAGGCATTGTGGCAAGTTCTATCAAGGATTTTTTGTATAAATAAGCTTCGAAAAGTGAATTTTCAGGTGGAATGTGCTTCGCTTATAACTGCGATTTGTACTACGAAACCTATTACCCAGATTATGACTTAGGTTGGTGGCTGTTCGCAGTCACCATAGTCATAGGGAGCATTGGAGTGGTTGTAGGCGGTGTGGTGTCTGATAAATTCGTAGCAAAGATGGGTATAAGATCCAGAGTGGCTGTCTTATCGATAAGTCAACTGATTTCAACACCTGGGGCGTTTGGTAGCGTCTACTTCGATCCCACCTGGGCTATGATTACCTTGGGGTTGTCTTATTTCTTTGGTAAATCAAATAATTAATTTGACTTCAACGGAATCCATTTATTAACGAGATAAAATTTTAGCTGAGATGTGGTTCGGGATTCTTTTCGCGATTTTGGTCGAAATAGTTCCACTGCGTCTCAGATCTACCACCGTCGGTATATTTCTATTCGTCATGAACAATATTGGCGGGAATTTGCCGATTTTAGTCGATCCAGTGTCGAAAATTGTCGGATACAGAGAGAGTTTATATATATTTTACGCTGGAGCTTATGGAATTAGTAAGTATATGCAGTGTGTTTTGTATTAAACCCAAAAAAAGAACCAAGCCATTTTATAGGAAGTGAAAACGATTATTTTAATGGTCGATGTTACCCCTTAAAATAAAAATTTCGTAAAATTTAAGTCAAATAATCCATCTAAAGGTAATAAAATTTAATCAAATCAAAGAATGGACAGATCATAACATATTTTTATATAATGATAACATTTTGAAGAGTTAATTTAGCCCCACAAAATATCTTTTTAATAATTTTCACTAATCTATTTGAAACCTGCTTTCTCAAAAGGGTACAATGTGAATAATGCCTGACAATAATACACTGTTTAAATACAAAATCCAGCTAAAAATAACAATTTAATTGATTTCACTCTTTAAAGTAAATATTTCAAACAATTTTCGTCAAATAATCCACATAAAAACAATAAAATTTAATCAAATTAAAGAATGAAAGAATTATAACATATTTTTATATAACGATAACATTTTTAAGAGTTAATCTCACCCCATAAAATATCTTCTTAGTGATTTTCGTTAATCTAAATGAAGTCAGCTTTCCCAAATAAATAAACTGATGACATAAATATACTGTTTAAATACATTTAAATCTTGCTAAAAATATAAAATATATAAAAAAAAAGTATAAAGAAAAAACTTCTTTAAATATAAAAATAACATTTTGATTGATTTCCCTCTTTCAAGTAAATATTTCAAACAATTTTTGTCAAGTAATCCACATAAAAACGATAAAATTTAATCAAATTAAAGAATGCACGAATCATAACAAATGTTTATATAACAATATCAATTTTAAGCGTTAATATTATGCCATAAAATATCTTTTTAGTAATTTTCATTAACCTATTTGAAGCCAGCTTTCTCAAATGGGTACAATTTGATTTTTGAATAATACCTGTAATAATGATATACCGCTTAAATACAAAATCTAACTATAAAAATTAATATTAGAAACTACCACTAACTCCATCTATCTTCTTGTTCAGGTTCTATTCTATTCTTTTTCACACTATTCTTCATGGAAGGGCCCAAACCCGAACAGAAACAGAAGGATTTCGGACACGATAACAATATTTGTACCACGGCTGACGAAATGACTAGCGTATCCACGATCACTAGGCCTCCGAATATGAGAAATGGAGTAGAAAATAGTAAATTATAATTTGAGATGAAAACCTTTTACGAATGCACAATTTGTGATAAGAATCGAATTCTTTAGATATGTATCTGAAGTGCAAAATGTGAATCTCCGTTGATTTGATCATCCACCATAAACTGTCATGTTTTTGACATTTACTCATAAACACGTGTTTTATTTATAAGTTTTTTTTTGTAAATACGTAAATTAAGTTAAATAAAAATCTAAATAAAATTTCAAGAGATTTTATTTGCACATGTGTTTCAAATTAATATTTGTTTTTAAGAAAAGATATTACAATAATTAACAGTCTTTGATAGGCAAATTTTGTGTAAATTTAAAAATTACAGCGACATCTCTTGTCGAACTGAAAAAGATCACAGAGATTTATTTAGCCTTCACTGGATGTCGCAATTAACAAAGAAATTATCAAAACAATACAATATTAATTAACTACTTTTCCGTAATCTATAATTTAATTAATGATATGATTTAAATAAAATCTTGCAAAAAAAAAATTTAAAAATTTAAAAAACATTTCTTATCATAGCGACATCTCTTGCTAACTGGAGCTGTTAAAAAAGAAATCTTATGAATTTATCAAAACATCACCAGATGTCGTGATCACCAAAAACTATTAAAATAATCAAACTCTATCAAACTTTAATTAGCTTGTATCTCAATTAATTTTAAATAATAATAAATGATAAGAAAAAAGAGATTACGTGTAATAGGTTTAAAATATTCAAAAATTTAATAGCATTTCTTAATTATAGCAACATCTCTCGTTGAAATTAAAAGATATCACAGACTTTTATTCAATCAGCCACCGTTAGATGTCGCAGATAACAGGGTTGTCCAAACGTGAAAATATTAATTGAGCAACTTTTAAATAATTTTCAAGCTCAGATTACAATTAAACTATTTAAATTCAACGTAAAACATGCGATTTCCATAATTACCTGCTAAATATAGCTACACAATCATAGGTAATAAACATATAAACCGAATTTATTACGTTCTAACCTCTAATTTCAGGATAGATATTCAATGGAAAAATGTCAATTTTACGCCAAGTATTCTCACGAGGCCTCGCGCAAATTCTACCCGCATCCCTAACGATACGACCGACGACTTGTGCCTACCATATTTTTAATAAAACGGCAGAGTTTCGACAATCTCCCCAACATAACCTACTTTTGTCGGTGCCTCAAACTTTTCTAAATCAAACCTGCGGTTTTAAAGTGAAAGGACGATTGAGGAGGCGCTGCAAGGATTGTTATTTCGTCATGAGGCAACAGAGACTTTACGTGATTTGCAATACTAATCCGAGACATAAGCAAATGTCGGTGGTTAAAGACGAACGGAATACTTGGATTCTTTCACATGCGACGCAAAGCAAAGTTAGACCATGGTGAAATGGAAAATGTTTTCGCAGTGTGTTAGTGAGGTTTTTTTTTTTGTAAATAAATCAGTTTATGGATAAAAGATTTTTATTTCAAACTAGAAGAGGACCAATGATTTGGCAATTTATGCACATATTAATAGAAAGTTCATATCCCACTGAATTTTTTGTGCAAATGAAAGCATTAGAAAAGTTATGCGTTTATTTGACTTGAATTTAACGCTTGTGTTGTATTTGTCAAATCCGTCAAAAGCGATTCACAAATCACACATAACCTGACATAACCTAAAATTAGTACTTTCCGAAGAGTTTTTGATGTTTTCTTTTTATTTGCTCGAGAAATGAAAGTGGCATTTTGTACTCCGGGTGACATGATCTTTCCGTTTTTGTATATATAAATCGATCGTCTTCATTCGGAACTATCTTTGAAGTATTTTTTTTTGACAGCCATTAGAAGATATAACCTCAAAAACCTTATTCTACAGTTTAGATATTAAACTTCTTTATTAAATGACTTCGTTAGAGCAACTTGAGTTATATTCCACGAAAAAGGATGTGAAATTATCAAAAACCGGCAAAATATTGATAGGTTTAACAGGTTTGTGTCTTATATTTACGATGCTTAAGGAAACTTTATTATTTATTATCATTTTTAGGGGGAGTAGCAGTTGCTTTATCAGTAATTTCCGCCCCTTTCATAAGCCCAGCTTTAAGAAAAATATGTTTGCCCTATGTACCAGCCACGCCAGCCCAAATAGAAAATATATTCGCAGCTCTAAAAGGCAGATCGGGGATATTGATTGATTTAGGCTCGGGTGATGGAAGGATAGTTCTAGGTAAGATTGCTGTAAATTAAATTATGATTAATTTGAAATATGTTTTGGGGTAATATAGCTTCCTATATAGTCCGTTGATTTAGCAATTAAATCCAAAAAAGACATTAATTTTTCCTATTTGGTTAAGTTATAACTTTCATCACCACTACACGTAATAAACGTCAAAATCGCGTTGAACATAACCTGGAAATGGCACTTTTGAAACATAGTTTTAATTACTTTTTTTTAATTTCCTAAAAAAAAAGAATGCTCTTTTTGGACTCAGGGAGACATGCTCTATTCGTTGATTTTAGACATGTTAAAAACATGTTCTCTTTCTCACAAAATTCTGTAATAAAGGCTAAAGGGATTATAACAGATTATAAGAAAAAAAAGTAGTTCCTTAAAATTTCATTTGACTTATGTAGCAGATAGTAAAAGAACCAATCCCAAAACTTTAATTATCCTGTACTTAACCTACAAATTAAGAAATATCACTGTTTCTACTTCGTGAATGGATGATAGATGGCCATCACAGGCCGAAACATATTGCTAATCTAAAAAATATCAAATAAATTGAATGAAAAGAACTGAATGATTTCAATTACTTTTCCAAAAAATAAAATTCTTGATTTTTTTTTAATTTAAACCCTTACAAGTAAAATCAGATACACTTACCTCATAAACAAATTTCTTTCAATTAATCTTATAAGCTTCAATTCAACCTTCAATCGATTAATACCAACATTTATTATTTATTTGAATTAGCGTAGAAGCTGCTAAAAAGAAGTTCCTATCTCATGGGGTCGAATTAAACCCTTGGCTGGTAGCTTACTCGAAAATGGACGCCCTACTCAAGGGGTACAGCAAAGACGTCAAGTTCTTCAGGAAGGATTTGTGGAAATTCGATTTGTCCCAATATGAAAACGTAGTGATTTTCGGCGTCGAACAGATGGTAAAATCACTACGTGATTTTTAAACTTAAACTTGCTCTTCATCTATCGATTTTAGATGTCCGATTTGGAAGAGAAATTCTTACGAGAATCCCCTGAAGGTTCCAACATCGTAGCCTGCCGTTTCCCCTTACCAAATTTGCTCCCGATCAAGACAGTTGGGGCGGGAATCGATACGGTTTGGGTGTACGAAATAAAACGGGGAAAATAAAAAAAATTAAGCAACGTGAGAAAAGTACAACAATTTATTAAATTACTTTACATTTAAAAACAATAAATATGTCTATTTAATAATTAGTTATTATTGTAAATAATATAAATATCTCTCGCAGGAGTGGTTTTTTTTTTTCTTGTTTATTTTATTTTTAACTTGAAAACAAATTAAGATTTTTGTATTAATTAGGCATTTTTGTGTTGGGAAAAATTGTAATATGGAAAAGATTTGGAGTGGAAAAATCGCTGAGGAAATTAAAAAAAAATATATATACAAGCTGCTGTTGTATTGGCTGTATGATATTGCTGGATCTTTTTCTTATTAAATTATATATAATTAAGTACTTGTTATGGTATGAATATAAAAAAAATGTGGAAATCTATTTATGAAAACAAGAAAAATCGGCTGATTATTGTAATTATGTTTTTTCAACACTTTTTTTTTCAAACAGAAACTCTTTTTTTGCAGTTCGACAAATTTTAATATTCTGCATAAATGCTGCCTCACTTTCACTAGCAAAATCTCTAGAATCTGTCTTTTATATAGTATTTTACCTGAATATAATTGAGGAATTCATTTTGTAAAACTAGTGTTCAGTCGAGAAACGTCAGTGCTATCCAAATATGATTAAATAATTAAGTGTCGTTCACAATCAACACGAAGCATTTCATCGATCAAAACGACATCTATCGGCATTTATTCACACGGAACAATATGCAACCAGGCAGACCACAAAAATATTGAAAGCTGTAAACGAATAAATAATACAAGAAAATGAAGCAAACGTGGTTGTGGGCAAAAACATCGGAAAAGATATTATCATGTTTAAAAATCTATGACTTTTTTTTCTTTTAAAACATCATCACTAAAAAATGATTAAAAGTTAATCAAATTGTTTTAGTGAAAAGTTAACGAAATTATTTTTCTTTTTTAATAATTTTAATTTAATAATTAAGTTTAATCGATTATAACTCGAAAATTCAGCGAAATTCGGTATATGTTCACTGAAGATTTTTTATTCTAAATGACCTGTAGAATTCTTTGGTGAAGTTTCAGCACGCAATTTAAATACACCCTGTATATGCTTAAAAGATGAAATATGTATTTTTAAAGCTGATTAAGTAGTATTTCTCCTACTGAACATCCAATGGAAATGCTTAAATTTTAGTTTTAATATCAATTATAGAGTTTAATCGATTATAACTCGAAAATTGATCGAAATTCGGTATAAATTCATTGGAGATTTTTTATTCTAAATAACCTGTAGAATTCTTAGGTGAAGTATCGTCACGACATTTAAATACACCGTGTATATGTTTAAACCATTAAATATGTATTTTAAAGCTGATTAAGTAGTATTTATCGTACCGAAACTGCAATGGAAACGCTTAAATTTTGATTTTAATATCAATTAGGGAGTTTAATCGATCATAACTCGAAAATTAAACGAAATTCGGTATATGTTCATTGGAGATTTTTTATTCTAAATGACCTGCAGAATTCTTTGGTGAAGTTTCAGCACGACATTTAAATACACCCTGTATATGCTCAAACCATGAAATATGTATTTTTAAAGCTGATTAAGTAGTATTTCTCGTATCGAACATGCAATGGAAACGATTGAATTTTAGTTTTAATATCAATTATGGAATTTAATCGATTGTAACTCGAAAATTGAGCGGAATTCGGTATATGTTCATTGGAGATTTTTTATTCTAAATGACCTGTAGAATTCTTTGGTGAAGTATCGGCACGACATTTAAATACACCCTGTATATGTTTAAACCATTAAATATGTATTTTAAAACTGATTAAGTAGTATTTATCGTACCGAAAATGCAATGGAAACGCTTAAATTTTGATTTTAATATCAATTAGGGAGTTTAATCGATCATAACTCGAAAATTGAACGAAATTCGGTATATGTTCATTGGAGATTTTTTATTCTAAATGACCTGTAGAATTCTTTGGTGAAGTATCAGCACGACATTTAAATACACCCTGTATATGTTTAAACCATTAAATATGTATTTTAAAGCTGATTAAGTAGTATTTATCGTACCGAAACTGCAATGGAAACGCTTAAATTTTGATTTTAATATCAATTAGGGAGTTTAATCGATCATAACTCGAAAATTAAACGAAATTCGGTATATGTTCATTGGAGATTTTTTATTCTAAATGACCTGCAGAATTCTTTGGTGAAGTTTCAGCACGCAATTTAAATACACCCTGTATATGCTCAAACTATGAAATATGTATTTTTAAAGCTGATTAAGTAGTAGTTCTCGTATCGAACATCCAATGGAAACGATTGAATTTTAGTTTTAATATCAATTATAGAATTTAATCGATTATAACTCGAAAATTGAGCGAAATTCGGTATATGTTCATTGGAGATTTTTTATTCTAAATGACCTGTAGAATTCTTTGGTGAAGTGTCGGTATGCCATTTAAATACACCCTGTATATACTTAAACGATGAAATATGTATTTTTAAAGCTGATTAAGTAGTATTTCTCCTACTGAACATCCAATGGAAACGCTTAAATTTTAGTTTTAATATCAATTACATAGTTTAATCGATTATAACTGGAAAATTGAGCGAAATTCGTTATATTTTTATTGGAGATTTTTTATTCTAAATGACCAGTATAATTCTTTGGTGAAGTATCGGCACGACCTTTAAATACACCCTGTATATGCTCAGGAAGTGAAACTTATATCTTTTCCAACATCAATCGGCGTTATCCAAAAGTTACCAGTGATTTTGAATTTCACATCAAGAGATACCGATTTCTTGCTACCAACATTATCCAGTTTCAAACAAAATAAGATTAAATAATTAAATAAAATCAATTAGCTTATTAAAAAAAAAAATTGTTGCATTTTGAAAATGAAATCCTCAAATATATACTTTTCTTTTGCTTCTTTGTGAAATTCCAGGATAACAACTAAAAGACAGAGTGCTTATTTTTAAGCTACCTACGATATTCTAAATAATTCAAATTGTGTTGATCGAGACCCAAAATAAATAAAATCGTTTTTATTTTAAACATACTAAAGATCCAACAATCAATGGCGCTATCTAAAAATAATTCTATTATGTTCGCTAAAAATCGAGCCAAATCAAAAAGTTTAGCCTTATTAGCTGCTTTTAGTGAAGATATTCTACAAAATAAAAGATTCATTTAACGAAAAAAGAAAAATTAGAAGCAGTGTCAAAAACAAAGTGCTAATTAATTGCAAAGCGGAACAAATTGAATCCTGCTTAACAACTTCTGTTTATATAATTTAATTTAATAGTATACATCATTGTATCAATATTTTCTTTTCTGTTTTTTCAATCGTTCGAATTCATTTTTTGATTGTTTAAGAATTGACTCAATACCTGCAATAATGATCTGCGAATAGTAACTTACGTGCTTGCGTATTTCGTATAATCACGGAGATAAAATTAAAATCAGGGAATAAAAGACATGGACAAAGTATTTAGAAAAGGAATGTATACAAAAAGGTGATTATTATTATTATTAAACGTCTTGCAATATCGTACAAGCCCTTTTTTCTTTTTTGATATGTACTAAACGAGCTGAATGGTTTTACGAAATCTCTCAGAAGAATCCACTTTGAGTAAACCCACAACAAGTAAAATAATACAAAATAACACGGTATGAACACACTGGAGATCACAAAAAGTTCTTCTTGTATTGTAAAAGGTGCAGACTTTGTTTCTGCTGTTTGAAGATCCGGAATTGACTGAATGTTTTTTCTTCTTAGGGTTACTTATAATATCAACATCGAAAGTCGAAAAAGATAAATTTGGAAAAAACACCGATAAAACATGTAAAAGGAAAGATCTGAAGCATGTGTCAAACGTCAAAGATGTCAAACGTTTGTTTTCGAATATATTTCAATTTAAGATTCATAGATGGCAGTAGCTAATCGCTTTTTTTTTGATTTTATTATCTATGGTTGCTAGGATTGTCTTAAATTGGGTACCACACACAGATTTTTTTCCTTCGGATTCACAAACATGACGAATAAGTAGGTAAAAATAGAATCGTAAAGATGTAATTTCAATTTGTAATACTGAAAATGAATGTAAAATCAAAAAAATTATTAAATAAACACAAAAATAAATAGAAATTACATCATTACATTAATTAATTTTGGAATTGACGTTGACATTGACATATTATAAGGAATAATACAGACACTTAGAACCCACGACCCCCATTTAGTCAAATAATTAAAAAAAAAAAAACATTTAGGCCCCCAAAAATAATTTACGGAATATATTTATGATTTAAATAAAAAATAAAATGGCTACCCTGTATATATCATATAGTGCGCCTGTACGCGTGAGTGTAAAACAAGCGTGTGAAAGAAGAAAAAAAAAAAAAAGACGGAGCATCTACAAAAAAATAACCAATAATGGGGAGAAACAGCCCCATCAAAAATATTATTATTTTCGTAAAAAAAACATCTTTTATTCTATATATAAGAGACAGGTCGTCGAGTAGATACTACCCAGGGTGAACAACAGTGGGAGTTCGATGCACACGAAGGACGGACCGACGTTGTTGGGACGCTGATGCGGCGGTTCCGCGAGGTGCTGCTTAAACTTACGTATTTTGAACAGTTTCTGTCGGGCCAGCGCCAGCCGGTCGCGCTTCGTGATGTACTGGGGTTTCGGCGTGTACGTCATCTCGAGTGTGTTCATCAGTTCGGGCCGTCATAAGTCGGGAAATCTGAAAGTTCGAAATTCGATCGATCATAACTCGGAAATTAGGCGAAATTCCGTGTATGTTCCTTATAGGTTTTTTACTCCGAATGACGTGAGGAATTCTCTGGCGAAGTCTCGTCACATAATTTAAATACACCCTGTATATGTTCGGAAGGCGAAAATCGCATTTTTAGGCGCTTAAGAAGTTTTTTTTGTAGTGAATATGCGACGGATATGCTTAAATATTTGTTCTATGAAAATTTTTAAAATACTTCAATTCGGAATTCAATCGATTATAACTTTGAAACTAAACGAAATTCGATATATGTTCATTAGATATTTTTTACTCGAAATGACTTGAAAAATTCTTTGGTGAAGTATCGTCACGTAATTAAAATACACCTTGTATATATAAAAAAACTTTTTAAAGCTAAATAACGCTATTAAACGTTTAAATATGGATTTCATGGAAAACATAAAGGTTAAATTCAGAATTTAATCAATTATAACACGGAAACAGCAAAGTTCGATATGTTTATTAGATTTTTTTAATTTTATTTTAAATGCTCTGAAAAATTTTCAGTTGAAATATCGTCACGTAATTTAAATACAACCTGTATATGCCTAAAATATGAAATGTGTTTTTTAAATCTGATTAAGTAGAACATCTCGTACCGAAAATCGATCTTAAACGTTGGTTTTTAATGAAAATATGAAATGTCAAATACAGGGTTTGGCCGATTATAACTTGAAAACTAAGTGAAATCCGGTATATGTTTATTGGAGACTTTTTATTATACATGGTCTGAGGAATTCTCTGGTACAGTATCGGCACGTAATTTAAATACACCCTGTATATGCTTAAGAGATGATTAGGTAGTATTTTTCGTATCGTAAATGCGATAGAAACGCTTAAATATTGGTTTTAATGGAAAATTGAAATGTCAATTTACAGAGTTTAGCCGATTATAACTCGAAAACTAAGCGAAATTCGGTATATGTTTATTGGGGACTTTTTATTCTAAATGGTCTGAGGAATTCCCTGGTAAAACATCGTCACGTAATTTAAATACACCCTGTATATGCTTAAGAGATGATTAGGTAGTATTTTTCGTATCGTAAGTGCAATAGAAACGCTTAAATATTGGTTTCAATGAAAATTGAAATGTCAATTTACAAAGTTTAGTCGATTATAACTCGAAAACTAAGCGAAATTCGGTATATGTGTATTGGGGACTTTTTATTCTAAATGGTCTGAGGAATTCTATGATAAAGTATCGGCACGTAATTTAAGTACACCCTGTATATGCTTAAGAGATGATTAGGTAGTATTTTTCGTATCGTAAGTGCAATAGAAACCCTTAAATGTTGGTTTTAATGAAAATTGAATGAAATGTCAATTTACAGAGTTTAGTCGAATATAACTCGAAAACTAAGCGAAATTCGGTATATGTGTATTGGGGACTTTTTATTCTAAATGGTCTGAGGAATTCTCTGGTAAAGTATCGGCACGTAATTTAAATACACCCTGTATATGCTTAAGAGATGATTAGGTAGTATTTTTCGTATCGTAAATGCTTGGAAACGTTTAAATATTGATTTTAATGAAAATTTGAAATGTCAATTTACAGAGTTTAGTCGATTATAACTCGAAAACTAAGCGAAATTCGGTATATTTTTATTGGGGACTTTTTATTCTAAATGATCTGAGGAATTCTCTGGTAAAGTATCGTCACGTAATTTAGATACATCCTGTATATGCTTAAGAGATGATTAGGTAGTATTTTTCGTATCGTAAGTGCATAGAAACGCTTAAATATTGGTTTTAATAAAAATTTGAAATGTCAATTTACAGAGTTTATTCGAATATAACTCGAAAACTAAGCGAAATTCGGTGTATGTTTATTGGGGACTTTTTATTCTAAATGGTCTGAGGAATTCTCTGGTAAAGTATCGGCACGTAATTTAAATACACCCTGTATATGCTTAAGAGATGATTAGGCAGTATTTTTCGTATCGTAAATGCAATGCAAACGTTTAAATATTGATTTTAATGAAAATTTGAAATGTCAATTTACAGAGTTTAGTCGAATATAACTCGAAAACTAAGCGAAATTCGGTATATGTTTATTGGGGATTTTTTATTCTAAATGGTCTAAGGAATTCTATGGTAAAGTATCGGCACGTAATTTAAGTACACCCTGTATATGCTTAAGAGATGATTAGGTAGTATTTTTCGTATCGTAAGTGCAATAGAAACGCTTAAATGTTGGTTTTAATGAAAATTGAATGAAATGTCAATTTACAGAGTTTAGTCGATTATAACTCGAAAATTAAGCGAAATTCGGTGTATGTTCATTGGAGACTTTTTATTCTAAATGGTCTGAGAGATTGTCTGGTGAAGTATCGGCAGGTAATTTAAGTTCGCCCTGTATATGTTCATAAGGTGGAAGTTTATATCTTTGAAGCTTCAATATTGATTTTATAGAAACGTCAAACTTGGGGATTTAAGCTAAGTGATTATAACTGAAAAACAATGAAAGAACTGATATATACAGTGCACTCTCGATTATCCGGGGTAATGACCGGGAAGGGGTGCACGGATAATCGGAAATCACGGATAATCGGGAATCACAGATAAATGGTAAGACGAAACGCAAAAAACTCTATATTTTATGTATATGTATCTATTTGTAAGTTTTCTCTAAATTCTGAATGTACAAAATACATATTTAAAAAGATATCTGTACGTTACATGTAGACACGTATCTATAAATGTACGGATTTAAATACACAACAAACAAAAAGTATGAAATTTAGAAGAAACAACCAAAAATACAAGAAAATGAAAAGTAATTCTTAATTTTTCACTCGTTTAATGATTTAATGTGATTTGTGATCTATTCATTTTAATCTTTTCCAAAATAATCATTTATTGTTGATTGTTTTGTATTCCTATTGGCTTTGCACCTAATGTCGGCACGAAGATTATGTAAAGCAAGTTTTATAGGTAACAACTCATTGCCCTGCTGCTCTAAGTACTCCAAAAGACCTTGCACGTGTTCAAGAGCACGGGAGTGTGGAATTCGGTTTTCGATTACAAGATCTCCGTATGAATTGTTGTCACTACTTCCACCTTCTTCCACATTGTCACAAATGCGATTAACAATATCCTCTTCTGTAAGTGTCATGTACCCTGGTAAAGACTCGTCAATATGCAACCACTCTTCAATGTTTTGTATGTCAACATCTTCGCATCTATTCTGGGCACGTAAAATGCTACGCAGTTCGGCAAGTGGTATGTTAAACTCAGCATCGTCGTCGTCAGAATCAATGTCTTCATTTTGATCTTCATCATAACGGAATATTTTCTTCCAAGATTTTTGTAGTGTTGTTGACCGCACTTTGCCCCAGGCCTTTTCCAGTTCGTAGATTGCATCCAATAAGGTTAGGTTCTTCCAAAACGTTTTTAGATCAGAATGTTCATCACTCACTATTTGAAGCAAACCACTACGATAATGACGTTTCATTGTGGCTATCACGCCCTGATCCATCGGCTGAATCAGGGCTTTTACATTTGGTGGTAAATATTTAACAAATATCTGCCCATCGCTTGATTTCAACGTTAATTCGGGAGGATGAGATGGAGCATTGTCCAATAGCAGTACAGCTTTTGAGGTAATCCAAGAGATTGGAGATGCGTCTTTACCTGGGGCACAAACTTTTTATCAAACCATTCTTTAAAAATTGCTCTATCCATCCACGCACCCTTTTGATTGAAATAATCTACAGGCAAGTTTAAAACATCCGTTCCTTTAAAAGACCGCGGTCTTTTTGCCTTCCCAATAACACAAAGCTTTACTTTATGGGTACCGTCAGCATTTGCACAACACATAGCAGTTAAACGTTCTTTCGAAGATTTGTGACCTGGTGCTTGACGCTCCTTCACAGAAGCAAGCGTTTTTGTTGGCAGACATTTCCAATACAAACCAGTTTCGTCGGCATTGTATATTTGTGCGGGGAGTAAATTTTCACTCTCAATAAACAAACGAAAGTCTTTTACGAAAGCCCGAGCTGCGACTTCATCGTTGCTTAGCTTTTCTCCGTGCATACTTATTTGACGAATACCATGGCGCTTTTTAAATCTCGTCAACCACCCTGAAGACGCATTAAATTCACCTTCCATTCCCAGTGCATCGAAGAAAAATTTTGCTTTACTTGCACAAATGGTTCCTGAAACGGGAATTGCCGCACTTCTTTGCTGATTAAACCAAGTTACCATGGCGTTGTCTAATTCTTGATAGGTTGCTGGTTTCATCGTTTTTCGTTTTGATAAACCACTGGCACTATCAGAATTAGCCGCATATTTTATTAGGTGTTCTTTATTAGATTTAATATCACGCACTGTTTGCTCGCCCACATTATATTGTATTGCTACGTTTTTAACACCAACTCCATTTTCTAGTTTATTTACAATTTCCAGCTTTTGTTGGATAGACAAAACAACACGTTTTCGTTTTGACGACATTAAGCAAGCACAATGTTATTTTACTAGAACGGTAAAACTCTATTTCCCATTTATAACGCTCTCGTATCTAGTCACTTTACAACAATGTGAATCGTCTAGGCGGTGTGTAAAATGAGCGTGTCTGGACCTGTCTGCAGCACGGTTTTAGTGGGGGAATTGCGGATTAACCGTGCCGGCACGGTTAATCCACTTTTGAGATGTTAGCACGGTTAAGCGGCAAACCGGATAATCGGCCCCCGGAAAATCGAGAGTGCACTGTACTCACAAGATTTGTACTACAAATGAGCTAAAAGATTATCCATAAGCAATATGCAAAAGCCAAAAAAATCATCGGGAGAAGAAGATATCAAACAAATCAGTCAAAATAGAGAGTATTGACAGGAATCTGGATTGTAGAGAAATTAATAAATATTGACAACGTGTAGTGATAATACTTGAGGCCAATTAAATGTAGAAATAGCAACACTAAATTTGTAGGAAAATCAGGACATCAGGGTCTATGATTAAGTTTGCATCTAGTATCTTTATTCATGAAAGAAACTTTGAACGAATTTAGAGAATACACAGTCCTAAAGATGAAACAAAAAGAGATCGCAAAAAAAAACAATAAAAGGATGCATTGAAAGAACACATTTGTTTTTTTGAATTTAGAAAAAAATGTTCAATTATTTTTTCTTTTATTATTTATCTTCACTAATTTATGTTCTTTATCTGCCTGATGTCGATCTAATATTTTCTTCTCTACAATTTCATTGCTCATGTTAAAATTGGGGTCAGTGACTTGTTATCTTTCATTTTATTTTGTTAATCTTAAGATTTGCCTCATTTTGTTTCCACTTGGATTCTTTTTCGTTGTTGCCAATGTAATAAGTTTTCTTTATTATTCTTTTTCGAAGCCTTTAATTGAATTAAATGGTATGAAAAATAACAAATTACTGACACAACTTTAACATGAACAATGATATTGTAGAGAAAAAGAGCCCCTAGATGGCGCTAGCATAGCGGAAGAAAGAACTACCTACGAGGAATGACAGAGGGCAACACCGGGTCGAAGATTCGGGAATATTCTCCTGAAATCTAGAAGGACGTTCTAGAAGGGTCCCGAACAATCTGGAAGTTTCGCGCCAGCTATAAATAACGCGTCGGGTTGGCCAGGAGGCAGTCAGCCGATACGAGTTGGATAGTGCGGATCGCGGGTGAAATAAAAAGAGTGAATTAGTACGTGTAATATAAATATCGGTGCAAATAAATCGTTTACATAAATACAGACATTAGTGATAGTGATTTAATTAATAAGCATTTTAATAGATTTTAATTGTGTTAATAGTGGTTAAGTGAATTTAAATATATCGCCTGTGTGTTTTTCTAAACCCCGACAACGTTTTAATAAAGGAAAAACGTTACAATATGAAGTCTAATAATAAAAAGAAAAAATAATAAACCATTCTTCACATCGGAAATTTAAAATTAAACAGAGAACCGATTTCACTTACCGTGTGGGATCTTCAACGTAATCCTTGGGTTTCGTGAATAACTCCTTCGATAGGTCATTCCTAAATTCGAACTGTTGGAAAGTGATCTTAGCTGTGACCGTCGGCAAGATGGGTATTTCGACTTTTACCGGGAAGCCGTTAGGTAATTTGAAGGTGATGAAATCTCGCAGCTTCGAGAAATGTTTGAACGGTGCTATCACTTCCAGGACGTTCAAGAGCATATCGACTGATAGGGGAAAGTCCGAACTCTTGACGATAAAAGAGAAAAATACTGGATTTTATCAAAAATCAGAAAAATCAGGAAAACTTGACTTACCATCGCTATAGTGGCCTTGAACGATTTGGACGATTCCTTATAGACTAAATCCCTACCCAATCTGGGGTAATCGTTAATTTCCGAGTCTAAATACTGATCCCAGATGATATTTTTGTCGGGCGGTGGACTTAAGCTAGTTCTCCGGACAGGCTGCGTTAACATAAACGTTTAATACAGGGTCTCTCAATAGAATAGTGCGTTGAACTTCCACAGTTTCTTTACGAATTAAGTTAGAAATTCATTTTTTCCGCAAGTTTACTAAATGTTAGTGTAAGAATTCGAAATTCCATTCGGTATAATACAAAGTATTTAAATTCATTTTATTAATACTGCTATGGTATGGCACCCCGGGTTTCGGCAATTTAAATTTGTGTTTTTATTCATTCCGAATTAGCCTTATTAGAGCAAAGATGGAGTTTCCACTATTCTAATATTTTATTTTGACAAGATTTTGTTAATAGCATTGTTTAATGAATTTAAGTATTTAATTGTTCAGTTGTGTATATTAATTTCAGTCTTTTGTACATATTGCCTTCGTCAGTATTCTATATATATTTTGTTCATTGTTATATTCGAGGAATTTTCTTTGCTGTTCGTGCGACTTTGTAGCACGCAGATGTTATTTTTATATGTATGCGAGTTTGGGCCTCTTTAGGGCAGTTCCGAGGTTGATGTCGCGTATGTAAGTACTTGTATTATATTTGCTTGGTTACCGATTTGGTAATTTCAATTTTTATATTAAATTTTTGATCGCTTAATTTGAATTTAGAACATTAATCGAGGAACTCCTATTAAATAATAATTGATATTATATTATTGTGCACATATTAGGTATAAGATCCGTTATTATAATTTGTTCTAAAGAATTTTGTTTTTTTTTGTTTAAAGAGTTAAATTTTTCTGTTTCTAGTTTTCTTTGTTAATCACCTGGTGTAAGGTGAAAAGAAGCATTGTGCTTGTAATTTAAATTCAATTGTGTAAATTTAATTTTTGTTGGTTTAAAATTTGAAACCACGTGGATTTTGTGTGAAATAGAAATTTCTTCTAGAACAAATTTACCATTTTGTTTGTTAGAGGATTTTGAATTGTCCTCTCGTAGTTGTTAGATTCATGCAGGTTTTGATTTCGGCCAGGACTTTCAGTCTAACGTTTTTATTTTGCCTGTTAATTGTAATTAAATGTTTTTTTTTTTTTTAATAATAAATTTTGATTACTTTCACCCACATTGTACTTTTCATGATTAGATTAGTAAACCTGAGTTCAGATAATCTTTTGCGCCCCCTAAATTTTTATCCGCTGAGCTAGTAAATTTAAAATTTAATTTTTCATTTTTATTTTCACTTTGTTTTTTTTTTTATGCTGGTACCATCAGTACACAGTTAATGATAAGTACTGTGGCATTTGTTGAAGCAGCGTCTACTCTACAGGAAATAACAGTCTGTTTTGTCTCGCTTAATTAAGATAATACGGAATTTATTTTAAATTTTATCTACTTCTTTGTCTATTGTATGTTACAATTGCTGATCAGTGAATCCCACATTACTCTCCAGAAGGGTGTTTGGAGTTCAGAAAAATAACGCCAACTATCATTCCTGCGCCCGCTTGTAAAGAGAAGCGGAACTAGTAATCGGTGCGGAATGACGACGTCACAACTAAAGTTTATAAAAATTCTTTACATTGCTGTTATGAATTAATTAGTTCGCGGAGTCCGTTTCAGCTACAGGAAAAGCACGCGTTACCCCTTCGTTACCGGGCGTTTCCATATCTTAAAATTAAAATTAAACTTCTCTTGTTAATTTTGTAATTAAAATAAGCTTGAAAATTCGAGAACAGGAAACAAAAGCTTTCCTCGAAAGGTGTTTCTGTTTTTGTGCTAAAACCGTTCGAAAAACCCCCTTTTCTCTAAAAAATTCTTGTGTGTGTTGTGTAAAGTATTTGTGCCTCAAATATTTTGGATTACGAGAAGATTTAATTACCCACATCGGTTGGTAAGGCGTTCAAAAATTCTACTTAAAACTAACCATTGCAAATATGTAAAAACCGTAATTCGTTCGCTCTCTCTCTTTCCCCTAATTTTGAAAGTAAAAATTACTCAGTGCTTATGTTAAACAACTTTATAAAATTTTAAAATATTCAACCAATTAATTGTGTTTTGTTTTTTTTTTTTACTTTATTTTATTTAATTTGTAGCTTGTTAGTTTAATTCTATTGTCTCAACTTATTCAATATATAATTGTAAAAAATAGACATTCTATTATGTCGTTATAAAAAATAGAAGTTCAATTTGTACCCTTAGTAAAGCCTTGAAGAGGAAGTCGACAATCTTCAGGCTAGCTAACGGCCCTGCTTCGACTGACTGAGGACAACACCGTTGGAAGACATCTTCGACTAAATCTTCTAAAACCAATCGCTACCGAACAAAAAAATTGTAAACCCGTTCCGTTACATTAGTGAAACTTTAACTTTAGATTCAACCAATGAAGAGGAACTCACTAATATTGTTAGCAGTTTTAAGGAAAATAGCTGTCCTAGTAATAATGAAATCAAAAGCGCCAAAAGTTTATTATTTGATAAATTACCTATGTCTGTTCTGAAATTCATATTTTTCTTCCCTTTTTTTTTAATATAAATCATTGCATATTTTGATTTGTTTACTTTCTTCCGAGCTGTTGTTCAATTAACCGAGAATTTTCACAAATTTAGATTATGTTTATTTTGTATAATTTATTTATTTGTCGATTGTTTGATTGTGTTGTTTAATGCGGATTCTATTCTTTTGTCGGTGAATTGTAAGGGGTCTGCGTTGTACGATTTTGAGAGAGGGATTTTCGTAAGAAAAACAATTGTAGAGTTTTGTTAAGGAGTTCCTTGTCCGACTACTGACGTGAGTAGGCGTATTTTTCAATCTTAGTTGCCATTTTGTTATCCATTTTGATTATAGTAAATTTAACATTTCTGATTTAATTTTATTTAGTCCATCAAGGAATTCATATTATAATAATTGTTGGTATATTGAAGTGTGCACATTATAGATATAAGTTCAATTATTATTTTTTGTTTATTTTTTTTCTCATTTTAGTTTAAAGTGTTTAATTTTCCGTTATTCAATTTTTGCTGGTTCATTTTTATTTATCAATCACCTCGTCTGGGTGAGTAGAAGCATTATTCTTGCTTTTAGTTTTTGCTTTAATGTAAATTTCTTGCATTTGTCCACGAGTTTATTTTAATTTGAAATCACGTGGATTGAAATTGAAAGATTTTGGATTATCTTCCTGAACAAACAAATCTTTTGCCTTGCATAGGAAATAGCATTGTCCTATTGTAATTTAGAGTCAAGTGCAGTTTTTATTTTAGGCCAGAACCTTCAGTTCACGGTTTCTTTTTCTGCACAAGTTGTAATTTAACCCTTTTTGAAAAATAAATTTGATTGTTAATTAGCATCTTTGGGTTAAAAATTCTGTTCTTTTATTTTATATTAAACCTTTTTAATTTTTCGGGTAATTATTCAGGTGGATTTAGAAAAAAATTCTTGAAAAAGACAAGTAAATGTCGAAACATAAATCATTTCTAAAATGTTTCTTATAAGATTATCTTAATCTAATTGTATTCTAAACTATTTTATTTACAATACCCATATTACGATAAAAGACCACCCACGAATCTGTCGAATATAGCCCATCTTTGCGGATCCCGGCTTTTCAATGTTGTAAATATACCTTCCAAGGGAAATGTAAAAGAGAATCATTGTTATACGACGCTTCTAAGACAACTATTGTACTTTCGCTGTATATGGCGTTAAATAAGTGATCTCTCGATTTTTGATTAATACTTAATTCTTAAATGAGTCGTGGAAAGCTGACGCACAAACAGAAAGAAAAAAAAATATCACACTTGAAACTTACTACTCCATTCTGATCGAAACCCTGCAAACTGCCTCCTTTCGTGAAACTCTCCAGCAACGCCTTATTCTTCTGCAAATCG
The DNA here is from genome assembly GCA_004143645.1 of Protaetia brevitarsis. Taxonomy (NCBI): domain Eukaryota; kingdom Metazoa; phylum Arthropoda; class Insecta; order Coleoptera; family Scarabaeidae; genus Protaetia; species Protaetia brevitarsis. The sequence goes on from RXPK01000138.1 coordinate 78,349, forward strand.
TCCGTCGACAAATGCTCCCGCCTCTTTCGACTCTCCAAGACCAGCCCGTGCACCGTATACAGCTCGCTTTCGTACTGTCCCGCCACCAATTCCTTCCGATCCTCCCTGAAGATCCAACCGCTTTGTGCGCGCGCGAAGGATATACTTTTCGTCGAGATTTGAGCTGCCAAGATGTCCGTCGACATCAGTAGGTCCACTTCGTCCTCGATCTCCATTTCGCTCTCCTGAAATCGGCGGGAAAATGGCGACTAGGCTTTAGGAACGAAATATGCGAATGGGAAAGACTCACTTCGTACTTGACGTTCTGATAGACCTTTTGTACGTTGTCCAAGACGGTTAGACTCTGATTGGGCGCTGCGTTACCGTTGAATATGAAGGAGATGTCACCTCGTTCCCACCTCATGTCGGAGAAATCGACTAAGGTAGTGTCTAAACGGATGTTCGCGCCGCATTTGTAGATTTTACATATGTCCGATGGTAGGATTCGTGACACTAAGGGTACTGTGATAGAAATATTGAAAAAAAAAAAAAAATAGAATTTAAGCTTCGCAGAAATGTTTGAACGATATTCTTTTTGTTGTTAAAACTACAACCTTTAACTAAGTTACCCACTAAACACGAAACATTACACAATGTTGATGTAATATTTATTTAAGTACAGTAAAGTAATGTTTATCAATAATGTTTATATATCTATAACTAACAGCTTCTTGCGGGTTTCGCCGTGTGTCAAAACTTTCGCTCGACGTTTCGCTGTTAATACTGACAGCTTCTTCAGGATAACTGAACTGAAACAACATTGTTCAGCAAAAATGGCTATTATGTTTGTGCTTTGTAATTATGTAGAGTGAATATTATGAATAATACTATAATATAATAACACTTTTTTTGCACAATTTATTTTAGTAATGTTTCATAACTTAGTAAAAGTTTCTTTGCTTTATATAAAATGTGATTTGATATTACATTGATGGCCTCCCTTTAGCTAAGAGTTCTGGGAGCCAGTTTTGGCCAATATTAGGATCTTTAAATTTAAAGAATTATGTGCAGCGATTTATAATAGGTGTTTTTCTGTAACTGTAATTATTGTATTCTAGTAATTGTATTTTATTTTAGATGGAATCAGAAAGAACTTTGCTATCACAGACCATGAATTCGAAAACATTTTAATGGACTGGTTTCGCTATGCCTAAGTGCGAAAAGAAAGCGGGCATAAATAGGAGTGTCTAACTCCTATTTTTGTCCTCTTGCCTGTATTTTATATTTCCAACAATTTTATATTTATACCCATAAAAGGCAAAATAAAACTGCATTAAGGACAATATGTGTTTAATTATTCGTACTCAGTGCTTTGTAATTGTTAAGCCTTCTTCTGGTCTGCAAACAAATTGCTGAAAATTGATTGCACCAAACAAATTTTGCAAGTGTGAACGGCTGAAAATGAGTCATTCTCTCTTAAAACTGTTTGGTGCATTTAATTTTCAGCAATTTGTTTGCAAGTCAGAACAAGGCTATCTTCTTATAATATATTTATGTTTTTCAAATGTAAATATTGATATTCTTTTATACAATTATAATATATCTGCAACTATGTAAGGAATATGTATTTATTTTTACCTGCTGTACAATAGGATATTGTGTTATAAGATTAAAATTTATATTATTAATTTTAAAGCACTAATTGAAAAACTAAAGTTTTATTTTTATTAAATTGTAGGTATAGTATTAAATCACAGTTTTGTTGAGATCTTCGCTCACTTTAAGAATTATACTTATCTGTGTTTTATTATTGTTAAATGTTAAAAAATGAAATTAGTTTCATTTAATTTTTTTATATTTAGTATTTGTCATAATTTTGAAAACAATTATTGTAACAATCGTTATTAAAACACAGATAGAATAAAGGTTTAAAAATCATAAAAAATATTTCCGTAGATCTAATTTGTCTGTGTTAATTCTCAAATTATGTAATGCACCCCAGAACTTGTATACTGGATAAAAGTATAAATCATCTAAAAATATAAACAATCACTGTAAAAAGCGGCTAAATATTTCATTAAAAGACAATACAATGCATCTTTTTTTGTAGGTGGTGTGTAATACACCACCTACTCTCGTTCTTTAGTCTATGAATTTCAATAAAAAGGGATTTTATTGAAATTCATAGACTAAAGAAATCGAGTCATCGCATTATCTCTAATGGTTCAGAAAGCAGAGGTTTCTTGGAATAACAAAATCCATCCCCACTCGAGGGTTGTTTTAAAATAATTACCATATCTAGAATATAAAACAAATTTGTGAAATATAATTTTGAGTTTTTTTTTTAATATATAAATAAATGTTTTCCAAAACAAAAAATATGTATGATAACTTTATGCTGCGAAAAGAAAAACTCCTCACCTCCTAACCTTACGAACCTATGAGAAGTATATACGATTATACGACGATATAATATCGATGAGTCAATACAGTGATCGCAATCACCGTTATTTATAAGTCACAGTCACGACTCACGGCGTGATTTAAGAATCACCGTTTCGCTCATCACTACTTCATTACAGTGGAAGGATCATATCGAGTCAGGTCCTGATACTAAAGTAGAATTTCCACCCAGAATAATATACTATTTTATTCGGAATCATGTTAAATATGTTTGAAATTGAAATATGAAACACTATTCTGACATATTTAATTATACACAGTTGGCATTATTGATGTGTACGTCGTTGCTTTATTTAGATATTTCAATATACCGGGTGTCCCATAAATTCCGGAACGGTCGAACATCTCGAGAAATACACATCGAATCGAAAAACCCAAAAGCACGCCTTTAGTCGTTTTCAAAAGTCTATACAAGAACAGCGCAGACACGACTCCTCACATCCCCACCTCAAGATTTTATTCGCAATAATGTTAAATACGTTCGAAATTGAATTATATTAAATATGTTTGAAATTGAAATGCTATTGTTCTGCAACATTTAATTATGCACACTTGGTAATATTTTGATATGTATGTTATGTCAAACATACTAATGCTGCTTTGTTTAGATATGTCAATATACAGAGTGTTTCATAAATTCCGGAACAGTAAAATATCTTTAGGAATACATATCCCAGCAAACCAAATTCAAATTTCCCGCAATTATATTGAGTAACTTCAACTTAAAGGTATTCAAATAACTATTAATCTAATACAAAATCGTAGGTAATTTCATGCTTTAATGTTGAAGTTACTAAAAATAATTGCGGGAAATTTGAATTTGGTTTGCTGGGATCAAATTTAAAACCAAAAAAAGCCCTTAAATTGTTTTAAAAAGTCTATCTAAGGACACCAGACACGACTCCTCACACCTCCACCCTCAGATTTTATCCGCAATCATGTTAAATATGTTCGAAATTGAATTATATTAAATATGTTTTGAAATTCTGCAACATTTAATTCCCTAATAGCCAAATTTAAATTTCCCGCCACAATTATTAGTGAATTTAACGTAAAGGCATTAAAATAACTATTAATATAGTACAAAATAGTGGGTAATTTTATGTTTCAAGGTTGAAGTTACTAAGAATAATTGCGGGAAATTTAAATTTGGCTATTAGGATTATACTTCTTGCTATTATTGATATTTATGTCATTTTATGAAAAAAATTACCAAGGTCCTTCAACTTTATATTATTTATTTGTTTATCATTTATTTTTATCTTCTTATGACTGATTTTATAATGATTTTTGATTTTACAAATCAATAAAATTACTTACTTACTTACTTTACTCATAAAAAGTACCAACATTCCCCAGTATATAAAAAAAAAACACTGCCAACCTTCTTTAATTTCGTATTCACAAAATTACCAAATCTGACATAACTATCCCTTTAAGTTAAAAAAAAAAAAAAATAAAAAACTACTAACCTTTTTCAATTTTATGACATAAATATATTATCCAAGATCTACCATAAGTAGAGACATAACCAAGATTTTATTTAAGTACTCACCCCACGATTGGAAATCCCACTTCAATTCCATATAAAAGTCATTTATCCTGTTCAGGGCTTCGACTAAATTCGGCCTCCGCTCTTCCATTTGTTCACGCGACTGATGCCTAAACTTCCTGACCAGAGATGATACTAAAAAACCATAATTTACACAACGATCATAATAGGTAAGTATTTTTTATTTACTCACTCGTAGGCCTGTTTCCATAGCTGACAGCTTCTGCCAGGACCGTCCAACCCAAGCCATTCTTAACTTTAACCGGAGCATCATGTTTCAGTAATAATTGAACGCATTCTATATGCATAAATGAATATTTAGCAGTTAGTTTAGTGAAGATAAGTATGGGGATTTAAACTCACCTTTCCTACCCAACATAACAGCCAAATGTAGGGCTGTATTCCCTGCAACGATTCGAAATTGACGTTATATACATATACAAGATTTGCCCACATATAAATATTTTGATTGTATACTACAAGATGCCGCGTTAAATCGGCGTTTTCGCACCGTTTCCCACAGGCACACCTACAAGAAAAACCGTTGACGAACGCTTACCGTGTTTATCCTTAGCGGCCACATCGTGTTTCCTCAATAATCTCGACAGATTTTTCAAATCGTTCTCGAAAACCGCTTTGTGCAACGGATATCTGTCACTCTCGTTAGCCATCTTTGATATTTTTCTGTTGCAATTCGCTGCTCCGTAACGACTAGAGATCACCTAAAAAATCCCATGTTATCTCCTTAATCGCGCCGGCGAATTGTGTCGATTAGTTTTATCGGTTTGTTGCGCGTAATTATTTAACGATAAGGGCCGCCCGGTGGATTTCTAACGCGAACAATTCGCATTGTATTAATTCAGAAGTTCAAGGTCGTTAAAAACTAATCGGCTGAACGCCACTGTATTCGCAAACTCACTGAACGCGCCTGATCGAAACGTCAAAATCTAGTATTTTGTACAGATTTGTTTATCGCAGCGTATTTTCCGTGCAAATGCTGTTTACAAACGATTTATTCGCTGCGAATCGTAAGTAAATTCCTCCATGCACATTAAGTGAAATCCCCTGCTGATATACGAGACGATTTTAACGCGAATCGCTCCACGTAAAACGGCAAATTTATTCCATATCATATGACTCCCTTCGCGTATTTCTGCTAATTCCAGGATAGTCGTTTCGCTAATTAATGTTATATTTTGGCAAATACTCACCGCGCGCGACGTTCTGCGATCCCCAGCGCTGGGTGTAGTGTTGAAATTTTGAGGTTACTTACATGTCAAATGCCCCTGTCACCCGCTGACTGTTTTCATTGTTTCCAGATGGATAAATACACGGTCGACTTGGATAAAGTGTTGAACGACTTCGAGTACAGCGAATTGACGGACAATTACACGGCGGGAAAGAGTTACCATTCGCAGACGTCATCGAATTACGCTTCTAGCTCGAAATCTAAGTCAGGCGATGCCAAACACTCGATAACTAAGGTATTTCACAGCTTAAACGAGTATTTAAACACAGACATATCATCGTCCAACACTGCTAAGATACAATTAGACAATAATAAGGAGAATCATGTCGCATCTATTAATAGTAATAGTTTCGTACAACCCGTTAGTAAGAGTAAAAGTCCTGCATATGTTGATGGTACAATTGATTCTGTAGATATCGATAATAAATTGAAGGAATTAGAATTAAACGTGTCGGAGATTGAAGGGAAAACCAATTTCGATTATGATACAACATTAAGTGAGAAAATAAATACGGTAGATACATTATTAGATTTAAATTCGGAAGAAAATCACGTCAGCGACAATAAAGGATTTATACATCAGAATAATAGTGATAATATCCAGAGTTTGTTAGATTTAGATGGGATTGATTTGAATAGTGCTAGTTTTAATGAGAAAATTAACGTTTATACTCCGATATGTTTAAACAATGCGTTAATTGCGAATCCCACTGAAATAAACACATTTAAACCCATCGAAAATGACCAGAAAGTTTCAGAAGAATTGGATTTGAAGGAGAATACTGTCCCAGATGATAATGTTAAAGAGATTACTAAAACTGAAAACAATAAAGAAGAAATCGTTAATAACTCCGCCGAAACTGGTTCAAATATTGAAAAAGAGGAAATTCTTAAAACAGTGGAGAATGAAAAAAGTGAGATAGAAGAAATCCCCATAGAAGACGCACAAGAAGTAGAAGCGACATGCGAAAAACGCACGAAAGATGTGATTTCATTTGATAGCGCTTTGGATATTGATGATTCAACTTTAAACGAGTATTTAGACACCTTAGAAGATGAATTCCACGAAACTTGTGATGGGGAACAAGAAGATGCGGCTAAAATTGAAGATATCACAAAAGAATCTGAAAATATTGAGGCGGAAGTTGCGGGAGAAGAAGTATTATGTCTCGTAAAGGAAGACACAACAACGGAAGGAAACCAGAAAGATTCAAGTGAGTTTGAAGCAACTGTGACCCAAGAAAGTGGTGCGGAACAAGATACGGAAAGTGTTACATCGGTTGAGAGACCCAAAATGCTGGAATTACCTGAAAATGCGTTGGATGAAGCTCCGAAAAGGGAAATCAATTTGATTGGTAAGCCAAAAATAATTACTTTTTTATATTAACACAAATTTTTTATCTAAAGAAAACCTTTTTTTTTAAATTAACGTCAGAATTAACAAGAAAAGTGAATTTATGACTGTTTTGTTTTCTTTGTTTTATAAATACAAATCATAAAATTGAGATAATATTTGATAAAACCATTTTTTTTGTTTATCAATCCTTCAAAAAGTTGTTATCTCGCTTTGAAATTAATATGCAGTTAAAAATAGAATTGTATGATCAAATTTATTTAATCTTGTTCAATTAGCATGATAAATACGGCTCTTAAAGTGCTATATATATAGGAATTTTGATATATGAGGGTCGTGCAATAAGTTTTTCTATGTCTATAATTATTACATTTGTTTAAGATAAAATAATTCATTTTTGCTTATAAGGATTGTTTGTTAAGTTGTGGTTTATTCATTATTTATATAAAAAAAGGATATTACGTTTGTTAATTTCAAATGATTTTTTTATTCATTCATATATCATTCCACGATATGAAATATAAATTTAAAGAAAAGATTTAATGAATAATTTCAATAAATTAAAATGTAAAATTCTAATTACTTTAGATAATTTCAACGTTTAGAATTTTTTTTTTATTTTAAGCTTGGAAAATTGAAAAGATTGAATTATTTTTTTTATTTTTGGTATGATGGTATCTTTATGTAAAAAAAAACATACATTGTTGTCCTACATTATATTTTATTTTGGTTGTTTACGTTTCGATTCTTTTGAGAATCATTTTCAAAACCTATAAATTTTTGTTCTTAATTATATATATAAGATATTATATATTATAATATCTTATAATTAATATTTTTTTTTATACTATCCTAACTTAGTTTTTAACACATTTATGTTTTTAACATTATTTATAAAGTTTAAAAACTAAGTTAAGATACAATAAAAAAAAATATATTAATTATTATCTACAATTAAGAACAAACGTACAAACAAATTAAGAATTAACGTAGGGCAACAACGTATGTTTATTTTTTTACATAAAGATACCGTCATACCCAAAAAAATAATTTCTTAATCTAAAAACGCGGTATTGCGCATCATCAAACGGTGACGCGCGAAATATTTAAAATTCAAAAATTCAACGAAATCTAAACTGTAATTCTCGTATTTATAGAAATTATGGTATACAAAGTATTTAATAAACACAACCAGTTTTTTTTTGCAATAAATCTTATGTGTTAAAATCTGTTTTTTTTTTTTTGTTAGTTTAGTAAAAATTGTAGAAGTATTGCTTTTGTTCTAATGATGTGATAAATTATAATGTTATATGTATCTTATCTTAATGTCAACATTTTGCTTATATTTTATTCAAAAACAAATTATTTTAAAGTCAAGTACAGTTAACATACAATTAGCTCGAGAAATAATGCTATAATTTTTAAATATGTAGGAATTGCCATATACAGGGGTAATCTAAAAAGTTGTTTGACTTAATATTTTTTTTTTCGTGCAGGGAATTACTTATTTGTTTATTAATGGTAATTTTATGACTGAATAAAAATTTAATATTTTTTACTATTATAACGTAACAATTTACATATTTTATGTCTAAAACGTCTCAATTTCCAAATATCCTCACAAAGGCAATCCAGGATCCACCCCGTACAACAACGTTTACATATCGAAAGAACTGCAAACAGCGACCACGCGAAAAGCGGAAAAGGAAACCGTTTCGAGTCAAGAAGAATCCGATAGTTCGCCATCAGTCTCCCCAACATTCTCGGAAGCGTCCACAGAAGTCCTGACCGACTCCACGGAATCCGAAACAGAAGACGACGACATGCGCACCGACGCGATGGCCGCCAAACAGAAAGAGGAAGTCAAGTCGAAAAAAGAGAAGAAGGAATCGGCGCCACCTGTCGCAGATACTTTGAACGCGACTGATTTATCGGCCGAAGCGTCGACGGCCAATCAGAACGCTTCCAACTCGATCGAGATGGACAACGCGTGCGCGGCTGAAGCTAGCGTTCAGCCGGTCAGCGAATCGAGCAGTAATGTTGCGAATAGCGAAGGAAATCCTGAAAATATAGTCGGTGAGGGCAAAGCTTATATACATTGTGATTGATTAGTGCAATAACCAAGTAAAAATCAGGTAAAATTGTAGCCACCATTAGGCTTTATATTTTAAAGTTAGCTGTAATGTTACAGGGTGTTCCGTAAATGTGCTATGTCCGTGCTATATCTATAAATAGGATCTTGTATGATTTTTGATTGCCAAAAATGAACAATTTACAAATAAATCTTAGAACAAATTACCTTGAAGGAAAAATAAGAACATCGTTTTACTGAAATATATAAAAAAAACTTAATTACAGGTGTTCAAAATAACAAAGTAACCGGCATTGAAGGAGTTGCTTACATTACGAAGCATTTATACACTAATATTTCGGAATTCATTTGTTATTCTTTCCTTCATATCATCCCTTGTTGTTGGAGGTATTTTATAAACTAGATTCTTCATTTTAAAATCTTAAACAGTAATTGCCATGTTTTGTGCGTAATTTGTTTTGCTATATCTAACTTGACTCATTGAAAATAATAACACAATCATTCACAATTTTTTTTTCATAAAACGTTAGTGTCATTATTAGGTTAGCACTAACAAGTCCAATTTTTCGATCTGATGCTACTAATAAAGTAAAAGATACTTTAAAACAAAATAATTACTCAAATTCTTTTATCAATAAAATATCTCAATAAAAAATTTTTCTTTTTTTTGTATAATAAATGAACAAGAAATATAATGAATAATCAAACAATTACAAAATATATAAAAAATAACCTTAATAGCCAAATTTCAATTTCCCGCCACAAATTTTAGTGATTTCAACAAGGATGGAGCTATCAAGATTTAGTAATATTAACTAGATGCTGCGCATCTAGTCCTTGAGAAAGGTGATTTTTTGAAGTCGGTCGATTCACTTGAGAATCATCTTTTATAATGTGCAATACGCTTTAAGTGGTTTTGTTTTGTTTTTAGTTTTGGAACACCCTGTATAGTCGAAAATATGTTTAGGTTATGCAGTATTGAATTCTGTACAACTAAAAGATTTTTTTCTAAAAGCAAAAATAAAGCTATAATCAATGACTCAATCGATAATAAATTGTGTTCAAAATAACAAAGTAACCGTCATTGAAAGAGTTGCTTACATTACGAAGCATTTATACGCTAATGTTTCGGAATTCATTTGTTATTCTTTCCTTCATATCATCCCTTGTTGTTGGAGGTATTTTATAAACTACATTCTTCATTTTAAAATTTTAAATAGTAATTGCCATGTTTTGTGCGTAATTTGTTTTGCTATATCTAACTTGACTCATTGAAAATAATAACAAAGTCATTCACAATCTTTTTCATAAAACGTTAGTGTCATTATTAGGTTAGCACTAACAAGTCCAATTTTTCGATCTGATGCTACTAATAAAGTAAAAGATACTTTAAAACAAAATAATTATTCAAATTCTTTTATCAATAAAATAACTCAATAGAGAATTTTTCTTTTTTTTTTTGTATAATAAATGAACAAAAAATATAATGAATAATCAAACAATTACAAAATATATAGAAAATAAACTTAATAGCCAAATTTAAATTTCTCGCCACAAATTTTAGTCACTTCAACAAGGATGGAGCTATCAAGATTTAGTAATATTAACTAGATGCTGCGCATCTAGTCCTTGAGAAAGGTGATTTTTTGAAGTCGGTCGATTCACTTGAGAATCATCTTTTATAATGTGCAATACGCTTTAAGTGGTTTTCTTTTGCGTTATGGAACACCCTGTAACATTGTAGGTTACAATGTTGCATAACACATACACAGTAAAAATTAGGGATATTCTTACAAATTGTAACTAATCTTAAAATATCCCTGATTTTTATTTTACCTACTTACCTTAAAGGACATATGTAGAGGGTACTGGACTTTATTGTACTAATGAATCACACTGTGTATTGAAAAAAAAGGATCATCGATGAGTAAATCGTGATGTTTTAGGGTTTTGGCTCGGAAAGGAAGCTCCTTTATGGATACCAGATTCAGACGCTTTAAGTTGCCTACACTGCGATGCTAGATTTACAGTGATTAAAAGGAGACATCATTGTAGGGCTTGCGGATTGGTAAGAATCATATTTTTTCCACAGAATTTAATTGTAAAACATTACTCTTATGCAGGTATTATGTTCGAAGTGTTGCAATCTGAAATATCGTCTGGAATATCTTGACGCAGAAGCTCGGGTCTGTGCGAAATGTTATGCAATCCTCAATATGGACACGAACAGTAGTTCGGGCAGCGAAGCTTCTCAAACGAACTCACCGAACAGGCAGCCGAATCCCAACAACCCGATGGAATATTGTTCTGTCGTTCCCCCGATGCAACAAGTTGGCTCCGTCACACAAAATCCCCCAACGGTTATGGTTCCGGTTGGTGTTTTAAAGCGGAAAGGTTGTATTTCAAACTTCCATTTTATTATTTAAAAAAAAAATGATTAAAATACGTATTTTTTAGGATCATCGAAAACTAAAACGAATAAAAGTGTCATGTTCTGCGATGGTATTCGACCGGGCAGTGATCTTACGACTTTAGATACAGATTTTAATTATAACGGGACTCAAAATTCTACTAGCGGGAGTGCTTCAGCAACTTCTACGAAGAAACAAGTGCAAGCCCAGACGAAACCTAATCGGAATGTTCCAGCTATCGATCCTCAAACTAAGAGTTTTATATCGAGTGCCTCCGATGCTTTACCACCGACTGTGACCGTTTTTAAATCTGGTGAGTATCGATGCAGGTTTATCAATTTGATGTTAGGATTAATCTCATTTCGTCTGCTTAGATATTACATATATTGAATGCGTCAATGGGGAAAACATTGTCGAGACTTTGAAGTGTGAAAAGTTGACGTTCGCTCTGCAAAGGAACCTGCATGTACATGTTAAGATAATAAATAGTAAGTATCGAAACACCCTATAAAGTTTAAATTTTAAGTATAGTGAAGTGAAATAGCATTTGGATTGTCTATTTCGTTTTCAATATCGAAACAATACTGGGATTAAGTTCAAACTTTAAATATTGAAACACCGGGGAGACTTTAAATTTTATAGTTAATATAAATAAAGTGTGCTAGGTCCTATTTTTTTTTTTTTTTTTGGAAGTGCTAATTTTATTCTTATTATTACACAATTTTATGTTGCTTGGAGTTTTCCTGGTCAGTCAAGTTGTAGTTTTTTTTTTTTTTTTAACTAAAATTTCTGAGTATTGTGGCACCTCTAATTACTTTATTTATTTACTTCTGACGTTTTGATGGTTTTTAGTTTTCCATCTTTTTCAAAGATCCATGTTTTGTTATTTTTTTTACTGAACTAGCTAGAATGAAATATACAATAACGTTACAAGCATTTAAAATATTTAAATATATTGAAATATAATAACATTTGGATCGTTTATTTCGTTTTTTAAATATTGAAGCGATACTTGGTTTAAGTAACAATTTTATGTTGCTTGGGGTTTTCCTGGCCAATCAAGTTGTAGTTTTTTTTTTTTGAAATAAAATTTCTGAGTATTGTGGCACCTCTAATTACTTTATTTATTTATTTCTGTCGGTCTGATGATTTTTATTTTTCCATCTTTCTCAAAGATCCATGTTTTGTTATTTTTTCACTGAATTAGCTAGAATGAATTATACAATAAAGTTACAAACATTTAAAATATTTAAATATATTGAGATATAATAACATTTGGATCGTTTATCTCGTTTTGAATATTGAAGCAATTAAGTTAAGGTTTAAGTTCAAACTTCAAATATCGAAACACCCGATAAACTTTAAATTTTATAGTTAATATTAATAAAGTTAGTACTTCCTATTTTTTTTTGAAGTACTGTACTATCGTTTATTTCGTTTTGAATATTGAAACAATACTCGGTTACAGAACGATATAAAAATCTTTTACACGACCAATAACGAAAATGCTCGTTAAAAGATGTTATCACACGATAAAATAAAAAAAAAATGCGCGACAGAATGTGACAGTGCATTATAGAATCGCTGGTAATAAAACAAAAATAATTCGACAATTTTCACACTGAAGATGATTCTATCGTGATCGAAACACGTTGTGAAAAAAAAAAAATAAATAAATCTAGATCAGAAATCGAACACTTATTACTCTAATTTAGTATTGAAACACCCTCTAGCCCCTAAGCTCTAAATTTTAAGTGTATTGAAATAAAATAACATTGGGGTCTTTTACTTCAGATGCAATTTCAAAACAGCACTTGGTTTGCTCTGATCAGTTTTCGTTGTTTTAGGATTTTTTTTCACCAAAAGTATTTATTTAGAAAACTTCTTGCGTTTTCAACCAAAAAAAAAAAAATTGCAACTTATGGAAAGTTAACGTTTACTTATAAACAGCAATAAAAGAAGATTTGGGTCATTTATTTCAATCCCAGTAAACCAAATTCAAATTTCCCGCAATTATATTTAGTAACTTCAACTTAAAGGCATTCAAATAACTATTAATGTAATACAAAATCGTAAGTAATTTCATGCTTTAATGTTGAAGTTACTAAAAATGATTGCGGGAACTTTGAATTTGGTTTACTGGGATTGCAATTTCAGATCGACACTTGATTCACTCTGATCACTTAGTCTGTTTAACAAAAAGTCGCTCATATCTCAAAATCTATTAGAGATAAGTATAGGGACTGCTGATATAAAGTGATAGGGGATGATATTTACTTCCTAATTCCGAATTAAAATACAGAGTGTTCTATTTAAAAAAATTAGTTTTCGGCATTTGAAAATATGTTACTTTGTTCATCAGTTTTGAACACCCTGTATGTTAAAATATAAAGTGTGATTACCCGTTTCTTAGAGTTATATCTACATTCATAACATAGCAAATTTGGAGTCTCTACTTGCAGTATTAACCGAGATATTAATTTCTCAATGATGCAATGATTATGACTAAAAAAAAAAAGAAAAACTTATATAACTCAAAAACAGCAACATGTAGCTATAGGAATAACTAATGAAAACTGACGTATTTATAGTTGTAGAATCCAAAAATGAATAAAAAATTATATCATTCTATTTAAAATAAGAAAGTTGACATCCATTTCCGGTAAACCGGAAGTGATATTTTGGTTAAGATATTTTACATTTATAGTTCCAATCGAACAGATACTGGTGCCAAAATCTCAAATATAAGTAAATAATAGAACATCATAAATTTTTAATGAACCAGTTACGTGGAATACCCTGTATATCCAATTTATGAAAAAGTAACGTTTACTTTGCGATGAACTTTGTACTGTCATGTCAAAATAATAAACATTAGCAGGCTTTAAAGTTTAAGTATATTGAAATATAATAACATTTGGATCGTTTATGTCATTTACAATTGCAAAACAATTCTTGGTTCACTCTCATTACTTTGAGCGATCTTGGGAGTTCTTCCATTTATTCCAGAAGCATTTTTGTGTGAGAAGAAGTTATAAAAAGTATATTATGTACTTAACTTACTTTAAATGTATGTACTAATATAAAAATATATTAGTACATACATTTAATTTATTAGAAATTATGAAATTCATAATAAATAGCAACTATTAAGCCTCAAATAACCTTCAAAATTTTCAGTGCATTGAAATAAAACAACATCTGGGTCATTCATTTCAATTACAATTTCAAAACAAAACTTATTGATCTATTTTAAATACTCTTCCTCGCTTTAGTCTTCTTATACAAAAAGATTTTATTGGGGAAAATCTTCAATTATTTAAATAAAATGTCTAAAAATATTAATATATCCTTATAATTTATAAAAATATTTGCACGTTTTAGTGGATTGCTGCATCAATAAAAAAGCCTGGTGTTTCTCGACCGATGGCTTGATATCCGTAGGTCAAGATGAAATAGTTTACGTGATAGAATTAATCGACGATGAAAAAACAGTACCTGTAGATCTATTCCACCACATAAACAGCATTTATAACGACGCAGTTAAGGGTAACGATCACAAAATAACATCTGAAATCACCAAACACGAAACGATTCACATTTCGCAGGAACTACAGTCACCGAAATGGGATTATCCCTGCACAACAATCCCAATTTCCTAGGTTTCAAGAACCACGCCGGATTTCTGTACATCAGACCCACCTTCCAATGTTTACAAAACCTCCTAAGACCGTCGGAACCGTACCTGATCGGTTTGCTGATACACAGATGGGAAACGCCGTGGGCCAAGATCTTTCCCTTGAGGCTGGTGTTGCGTTTAGGAGCCGAATATAGGTACTATCCGAGTCCTATCATATCGACGAGACATAGAGATAGTGTTTTTGTGGAGATTGGACATACGATAATCAATATTTTAGCCGTAAGTGTGATAATTCCATGTTTTTCTTTTTTTTTGTGTGTCATGGTGCGATGTTGAAGTTTTGGTGTGTTAGGATTTTAGGAACTTTTCGTACACTCTGCCGAATATCAGGGGATTGTCGATACATATGGAGGATAAGAATACTACTGTGACCATTCCGGAAAATCGTTACGATCAGGTAATTATGTTAAACTGGTTTTTATGTTAAAATTTGGTAAATTTAATGTTCGTTATTTGTATTTACTTTGAAGAAAATTTAACATATTTGCAATCATGTAGGGGAAATTATAATTTATTACCATGAGCATTATTTTAAAAAAGAAAATGTTTTAATTAATTAATATTCTTCTATGTTATGTTTTTATGTAGTTTTGTATAAATTACAATAAATTGTTTTAGAGATTTTCGTTCTAAATTACGTGCTATTTAGGAAAATTTTATTTTACTAGTGTAAATGTCAAAGTAAAACAAAAATAAACTTAGGAAAAAGCTCTTGGAGATTTTCACGTTAGCAAACATTTGAGATTTCGTTTTTTTTTTTTTTGCTTACTGTAAACTCAAATTAAAAGAGATTGTCTACATTAAAAAGCTGGACATTTTTGTGTTATAATGATTTTTTCTTTACAATTAATACATGCAAATTATGCTTAATTTGCAGTTTTGTTTACTAGTATGAACCATTTAGGGATAATTTATTATTTTGTTATTGTTAATGTGAAATTAAAAAAAAATCAAATTTGATAATAAATATTTAGAGAATTTTCAATGTGTCAAAATAAATATGAATATCTTCCTATGATATTCCTTTTTCTTATTAATTTTTAACTACGATAAACCATTTAGGGAAGTTTTATTTTATCACTGTAAACGTCAAATTCAAAGGGAAGTAATTTTATACAACAACGAATACAAGAGATTTCTCATATTAATAGCTAATATTTAGGGAATTTCCGTTTTGATGCTGTAGAAGTCAAAAAAGAATGCCTACATTGTTAAAAATTTTATCGTTCTCTATAATTTTGTAAAATTTATGCATTAATAACACCCAATTTTAGAGATTTTCTACTGCTATGCAGGGCTGCTATCAGGTCGAAATCTAGGCTGCGAAAAGTTACGAGATTCCATGCGTATCTGTAGTGCCTGTAAGGTGATCTGTAAGTCTGTAAGCATCTATAATACACTTTATTTATGAAAACTAAATTATTACAAATCATCCTAACCCCGTGCTCCACCTGAAAAGGTACTACACGAGGCTACCTATTCTAAGTACTATATGGGTTCCATAACAATTGAAATGATCCTACTCCAACTAAATAACTTGCCTATGATTTTTAATAACAAAAATATAATACAGTAGCCTCGCGACCATACGAATATTACTTTTGAAAAATGATAAAAAAAAGTAAAATGTGATTAGTTCACATAATCGCGAGTCTACTGTAAATCAGTCAACTATCAGTTATTATTAAATGCGCCCATGGAACGACTTTCGTTATCTCCCAGCATTCGCCAAGGACACTGATTATATATAATATACTTATATAAAATCAATGGCAACGGAGTAAGGGAAAACCATGGCAAAAACCT
The DNA here is from genome assembly GCA_004143645.1 of Protaetia brevitarsis. Taxonomy (NCBI): domain Eukaryota; kingdom Metazoa; phylum Arthropoda; class Insecta; order Coleoptera; family Scarabaeidae; genus Protaetia; species Protaetia brevitarsis. Next base: position 94,955 of record RXPK01000138.1, read on the forward strand.
TACTCTGGGAGGAAGCATCTATAATACAGGACTTCAGATGACCTTACAGATTATGAATTTTAACTTTATTTATTTATAAAGTTATTTATTCATAAAAATTAGTATCAAAAAGAATATTAAATATTATAATTCAAAGGTTTATAGAAAAATAGTTGATTATACATTTTGTTATTATGGTTATTTAATTAATAATCGATACAGCTGTAATTTCAAAGTCGTAACATTTTTTTTTATAATTTTTTTTTCTGGGAACATAAAAATATTTTTTGTCCACTCACCCTAAGAGAATAAAATACGTAGATAAATTTAACAAAATTACTTTATCACAAAAAAAATCTGAAATTGAGGGTTGTTATTTTTTTCCCTAAATCACCAAATTGAAAGAAAAAACACTAATTCCAAATTTCACCAGACCTGACAACACTGTCGCTATGAATTGTTTAAGGAAATCTTGTTTTGTTATTACAGGAAATGTCAGATTTTTCGAATTTGTAAACATTTACAGTTTTCTTGACATTTGATTGTAACTTTTTTATTTCTTTGCGGAATAAAAATATTTTTATATTTCTCATTATTTTTTTTTTATTTTAGTTGATGTACATTATCTTAAATTCATTCTTAAGAAAATTTAATTTATTTAAGAAAATTATAAAGACCATATTTTATTATAATGGAGGAGCAAACTTTAGTGTATATTAACTGTAACTCGACTGCCATATTTTTTAATTTAGCAGCGAATGCATTTTTTTTATTTACATATCGAATGATATTAAGCTCTAAGTCTCTCTAAGTTTTTTACAGAGTACGCCAAACAATCGTTTTTTTTTAATAAAATCCAATGTATCTAGTTGCTTATGGTATTTAGAAACGTCGGGTAATCGATTTAATCTGCCACTTTGACCAGCAAAGTCTATTTTTGCTATAGTTGTTACCAAAGTAACACCCATCATTCTAGGTAATGAAATCGTTGAACAACTCCAGCGATCACATTCTGGCCTTCGGCGGTAACTTCAGCACAAAAGCCGACTCCCACTTGGTTTGCGTGCAAGACACCCAAGCCAGCAGCGAGAATTCCTACACCACACACGCGATAAACATTTTAAACAAGCCTAGAAAAGGTACAACATTCCACTTTGATCCGCTTCTAAAGCGATTAAGTTTAATCCCCACTCCTTTTTCTTTTCAGTAACCGGTGCTAGCTTCATCGTCTTTAACGGTGCCCTAAAATCGACTAGCGGCCTAACGGCTAAGAGCAGCATCATCGAGGACGGTCTAATGATCCAAATCCCACCTGAGAACATGGTCACCCTTGCGCGACAGCTTGAGGAACATGAAAAACTATACGATTCAATGTGGCTGCGTCAACGCACCATCCGATGAGACGGTCAACATTGTTTGGGGTGAATCGGATGCAAATTTCAATATAGGGTGACTATGTTTTTTTTTTTTTGTAGTTAGTATTATAATATATACAGGTTGATTCAAATTAAGTGCGCACCATTGCTATTTTTTGTTATTTTTAATTCTAGAAAGTAGGTTAAATTAGCAAAGTATTAGGGTTTTTTTAATTAACGCTGATTAATATGCAATATATGAAAAAACAATTGCATGACGTATTTCCGAGAAATTTTGTAATTTATATATTTTTTTTAAATTGAACATTCTGTTTGTTGTTTAAAAAAATGAAAGGTATTTTAATTTATGATGCAAAAGTGTCAATATTGTCTTAAAACGAATAATAAAAAAGTTATGATTGCTATGATTTTCTTGGACGTTATTTAAGCTGATTCAGTTAATTAAAAAAAAGTTTTAAAACATAAAAAGATATGCTTGTAGTTTCCATCTTAAATTCATTCTTAAGAAAATTTCATTTATTTAAGAAAATTATAAAGCCCATATTTTATTATAATGGAGGAGCAAACTTTAGTGTATATTAACTGTAACTTCACTAATTTAAATGAAACGCCATATTTTTTAATTTACCAGCAAATGCATTTTTTTTATTTACATATCGAATGATATTAAGCTTTAAGTCTCCGCGTTTTTTACAGAATACACCAAATAATCGTTTTTTTTTTTGTTTAATAAAATTCCAATGTGTCTAGTTGCTTATGATATTTAGAAACGTCAGATAATCGATTTAATCTGCCAGTTTGACCAGCAAAGTCTATTTTTGCTATAGTGGTTACCACAGTAACGTCATCATTCTAGGTAATGAAATCGTTGAACAATTCTTCAACAACATATAAGCCTGGTTGCATAATCTACTTGTCAGCTATAAATTGTTACTTATGACTCTTATAATGAATCATACTGAAACAAAATGCTGTATACATGTAAATTAATAATAAGTTATATTTATTATTTATTTAACTACCTATTCGTCTACAAGCAAATGGTAGAGGTATTTAAAGGATTGTTTGCTTACTCTCTTACGTCTGGTATCTAGAAGTAAAATCTTAAGGAAATACAAAATTCATAACAATATTTATTGAAATTTGAAAAATAAAGAAATTACTTTAATTCATAAAAGTACAAAAGTAATATATTTTATATAAAATATAAAAAATAAACTAAATATTCCGGGAGTTTGTGCTGAAGAAAACAGAGCATTATACTATGAGATTCAAAATGATTGTCGTAAGAAAAAAACTGTTTTCCGGAAAAAAAATTATCTATACTTATTATCAATTTAAAGAGCGAAGTTAGCTACATACAAATTTCATACATTAAATGATTTTTTTTGACATTTACCGACATTGGCGTTCGTGTTGTAGTATCTTTCGATTATTTATCTTATAATTTTTTTCAAACCGTTTATGTTTACATCTAATATCACCAACAATAGTATTTCTGAATACTGTAAGAAAATAAGGGAATTTATCTGTGGTAATCAGCTCAACAAACACGTAAAAAATCAATATTAACATTAAGTGAAATAGTTTATTACATTTTATAATTTTATAGGCTTATCATACACTTCAGCGCAATGAGCTGTCAAAAGAAAGTTATATTTTCATCCCTATAAAATTTCTACGGTACAGGAATTATTACCATTAGATCACGATAGGCGATTGGAAATATTGTCATTGGTAATAACAGTTTAAGGGACGATGACTTGCTAAACAAATCATTTTTCTCGGAATGAAGCCTGGTTTTATCTAACAGGCTATATCAATTCACAAAACTATCGTATCTGGTCTGCAGAAAACCCACACGAATTTCGAGAAACAAAATTGCATCCCGTAAAAGTTGGAGTTTGGTTACCTATGTCCAGGCAACGAATAATAGGACCAATTTTCTTCGAGAAAACTGTAACAGCCCAACGTTACCAACAGATGTTGGAATTGTTTATTGCAGAGTTACAACAAAATGAGTTTGAAGCAGGTTATGTTCAGCACGATAGTGCTCCAGCACATACTGCTCGACAGACCTGCCAATATCTTCAACAGTTTTTTGCTGACAGGATCGTTAGAGCACAAAGATGGCCACCAAGATCGCCTGATCTAACCCCATTAGATTACTTCATGTTTAGCTATCTAAAAAATAGGATCTATGGAAACCACCGCATGCATACCATAGAAGAACTGAGAGATGCAGTTTTGTCACTTAATAATTATACTAATTGTATGTTATAATTTAAAGTAATAAATAAATTTAGTTAAACACCAGTTAGTATTGACATTGTAAAATCATAATTTAGTAAAGTTAAATTAATTACTTTCATTTTTACAAGCAGAAACACCAACCATAGTCGTTTATATATATGCGAGTTCAAATATAGGTTACGTTTTCCTTATTTATGACAGATCCGTTTACTTTTCTTATGTTCCAACACTGACTTAGTTCAAATTCATTACAAACACGTGGCATATACCTACAAACCTGTTACATCTAAGGAGCGGAATTGACATCTTTTTGGAAATCTCAATAGTATGGTAATAATGA
>RXPK01000138.1:104556-308436 GCA_004143645.1 Protaetia brevitarsis
ACCCACAGCATCTAATAGATATTTAAATATAACTCTTGTCAAAAAACATTCCTTAAAACAAGGTTTATCACTTCTCTTTTTGACAGATTTATTCAATTAATAAGTCCAATATCCCTATAATAGCTAAATTTAAATTTCCCGGCACTATTTTTGGTGAATTCAACGTAAAAGCATTAAAATCACTATTAATGTACAAAATACATAGCGGCTTTCCATTTGCACCAACTCCTCAGTTCCTCACTTCATTTCACCTTAGCTCAGTTATTTGCTCGTTCCACTTGCCAGCAACAGGAAAAATAACTGAGGCATTTACCTCCCTCCTTACCGATGTTAAGTGAGTTCATAATCATAATCACCCTCAGTAATAAAGTTTTGTACCTCATTCAATTTTGAGGTTTAGGTTATTGTTTTTGTCATTTTTGTTGTTGTGTTTATTGGTTAACGTTTTTTCCCTAATTTTCCAGTATTTGCCAATACCAAATTGTGGAAGAGAAATAGGGCTGGATGCATAGTAAATAAATATAAACAAATAAATATGTGCTAAGTAAGGTTAGATACATCATACGTACATACTTATGTCAAGTAATAAATGTACAACTGGCTCATTTGATTGTTTGCACTTGAAAAAGCGAAGAATAAGGTCTCCCCACTTATTTTTTCTTCGCTTCTTATGCAAATGAAAAGCAGCTAATGTTACATAATTATGTTTCAACATTTAAGGCCGGCCTTCCCCTCAATCCTTCTTTTTATGATCTCGTCTTTTCAGCGACGTCGAGTGTAGTTAGTAGTTAGATTTTCCGAAATTCATTTGGTGTCGCCAAAATAATTGAGGTTGTTTTCTTTTTTTTCTGTGTTTACCGTTGTAAATTAGTACCATTTTTATACTCAATACAGCAGGTCATCGGTAGAATTGACACATGCCATGTTTTTTTTAACGGATTTTTTATAAAAGTAAACAAATTCATCTGTCATCGACGACAGCAAGTACCGACGTAGTGGGAGAGATGTCGCCGAGACATGTTTCACTTCTGTGAATGAGAAAAATTGCGGGCAATTTAAATTTGGCTATATGGGATATGGATTCGAAGTGCTTCAAAATATAAAACAAATTAAAAGATTATCCTGAACCACTCATACAGAAAAATATATATATATATATATATATATATAAACATAGATTAAATAAATTTTGTAATAATTCATGTAGAAATTTCCAGTCTATTCATAAAATTCAAATTATTCTGTTGGAAATAGAGAAAAAATATTTAAATACAATTTAAAGATTGCCATCTGTTGGATAATAGTAAAAAAATCCAATAACTCATTATAGGAACCTTCTTATTTACCTCCATATTTTAAAATAATAAAAAAAACTATAACATTACAGAATATGTTTAATTATTCAACGAATTTAATTTTGTGTATAGAAATGTATATTTACACTTTAAAAAATCACTTATTTTCTCCTGAATAAATAAAAATTATGGGCATTCATTTTTAACTGGTATGTAGCGCCACCTCTGGAACAATAGCAGAAACTGCGATAATAGATTACAGGAACCTTTTAAAATGTTCGTAAAATAAAAAAATAACGATATAAAACCCCAATTTTGTTATTTTATTTATATTTTTAAACTCTACTTTTTACAAAGACAAATTTAACAAACAAAGTTTTATTTTAATGTATATATAAAAAAAAAATACCGGCAATCTTGAGCAGATAATTTATTCTTATTCTTATAATTCCATAATTCACTGAGTGACGTTTTGACCGATACATCGGTCTTCTTCGGACTGTCGAATCAAATAAGAAGAACGACAGTCTGCGAAGAAGACCGATGTATCGGTCGAAACGTCACTAAGTGAATTATGGAATTATAATAATAGGAATAAATTATCTGCTTTTTTTTTATTTTTAAATATTTCGTCTAAATTCACTAATTAACCTCGTTTGCCATGATTTATTTATTTATTTTACACGAAATGAAAGAAATAAGGATATTTTTAAGAAATTACTTATTACAGGTCGCTTTATATTTTATCTACAATATTATACGCACAGATGGCAGCACAAGTACAATGTTAGAGATAAACCAATAAAAATACGTATCTCACAAAACAGAATTATATTTGATGCAGTATCACACGATAAATAAAAGAGGATCCATTGTAGAACTTAAAAGATTTATATTGTAATCCTTCATATACTATACAAATAACAATGAAACTAAAGCACTGATTTTTATTTGTATTTCGTATTGTTATTATTATTATTTATGTATAAAATACACATATCATTGTAACATTGAAAGTATTAAAAGCAAAAAATAAATTAATATGCATTTTTATCACCAACGACGGTTCAATGAAAAAAAAAAAAAAAACGAAAAAGGGAAAGAATGGAGTAAGTCTATAATAATTCACCTGTGACAAGAACAATATTTAATTAAAATCGATATTATCGTTGTTACTTATGTACTTCTTTTCCATATTCAGATTATTATCGAAAAACTCGGTATTCGTTCTTTATACATGCAGAAAAACGATTCAAATACAAATGAGATTTTAATATTTTAAATAAATCTATAGATGGCGACATTTTTCCATTTTAACGATTAGTTTTAGAAATAATTGCGGGAAATTTGAATATATTTCGTGATATAAAAAGAACAAAACCGCGTGTTTACAATAATAATTATAGATACTCATATTATTATGTGTTTTGTTATAGTTTTTATTTAATTCTAGATTTATTTATCGGGGGCATTATTTTAATAATGGTTTTTTTTTTCTTCTTTTTATTCAGGGTTTCAAAACCTGCTTTATTAACATGTCACATTTGCGAACAGAACTCATCAACGTTACGAACATGAAATTTACCTACATAGGTTCACAGTTTATTACCTTAGTATAATAAATATGTACAACTTTATTTTATCGTAATAATAAGAAGTTCCAACGAAAACAAGCCTCGTTTACTTATTGATTCTTTTTCACTGTTAATATATTGGTTTTACTACTTTGTGTGTGATTGAATTTAACCAACTACCTTCTCTTTTATATTTATATAATATTATATAGTAATAGTAAGTAACTTTTCTTTATTATTCGAATAGAAATCTCTAAGAAGTTTTGTTGATTGGTTTATTGATTTGTTTCCTGGCTGAATTTGTTGAAAGATCTTTTTGGGAGCTAGTCAACGGGATGAGTACGAATTTGCGGTGAATCCCCTATGAAATCTTCTGTGTTTTACGTAGAGACATTATTGCAGTTTCTTAGTGATACAAATAAAAAGAAAAATTTGAAAAATATAGAAATAATAATAATGATCTTCCCATTCAAAGTTTTATTTAAATTTTAATTGACCAAATTAAAATTACTTTTTCCATTGAGTGTTGTTCGATTTTTTCATTGTACTTTAATACTCAACGTAAATTATTACCTGATGATGGCGTATCGCCGAAACATGTAGTTTGAAATCAACCAAATGTTGTTTTAAAATAATAATTCTAGGTTTTAAGTAGTAAAATCGGTTTTGAAAATGGTTGTTTAGAAACAGTAACAAATTATTGCTTTGTGGCATATAACGATAATCAATATTCACATATATATATGTACAGTTGCGACCAATAAAAATGGGACAACTCTTATCACACATTTTTGGCTAAGTATAGCTGTTTGATTTTGATTTATGAAGATGTAATATGTTGTGACATTGACTTTTTGTCATCTGTCAAGCAGTTTCGAATTGGAAATAATACAAGAAAGTGTTGGTGCCAAATTTTAAAAGTTTGTACCTATGTTCAGAATACGAACCACGTATGGAATAGATAGATTCTTAGTAATAAAAACTTGTTATTAACAGTTAAAGTGACGTTTTATTTGAGACCAGAGCAGCTAACAAAAGTAATTACGCCACATATAAAGTGCGCCGAGGTAAAATGGATTAATCAACAGAATAGGGAATGATCAGTCAAGCCAACTGAGATATTTTACAACGTAAATAAGAACTAACACATTTCAAACATTTTAAGATGACGAAATCATGGTACAATTAATAGAAATCCAGGCTCGGAGAAAGTGAACTGCTTTGATTAACATTTTAAAAGCAAATCCATTTTCAACAGCAGTTATCTTTCCAACATGATAACTGGCAAGTAAACTTTTGTGTAGTCTATGGCTTCGGACCGTAATTTTAACATTCTGAACTGTCGTAGTGAAAGCACAGATTTAAATTTGATCGAAAACGTTTGTACGTTGTCAAGAAGAAATTCATAAAGCAAATACCAGACCAAGAAACGTTGTTAGAATTGTTGGAACTTATAAATAATGCTTGGGAAGAAATAACTGAAGATAATATTGTTCCTCATTATATAGATCGATGCCCAGAAGATTAGGAGATGTTATACATCACAATGACGGATTACTAAATATTAATTCTTTTGCTTTTTTTGTTTTCAAATTAAAGAATGTTATTTAGTAGTGTTATTTAATTAATATTATTTATTTAATGTTATTATTATTATTTAATATGCGAGGAAACTAACTACATCTTACCAGAAAAAAAAAAACTGTATAATAGTAAGGGCGGGCACAATTAATGATAGCTTTATATCAAAATTAAATCAGTATACTATGTAACCAAATAATGACGTAACTTAAATAAGATTTTTTTTAATTTTAAGTAGTAAAATACAAACCTAATAGTTCGGTTTTTTTGACGAAGCAAACAGATTAATTTGAATAACTTTGGGAAATATTAACTTCAATACTTGTCAATACGACATTCATTCAAATTTAGATTGGCACCTTGCTGTCGCAATCTTGCCAGACAAAGAGTAAGCATTTTTTTTTCAAAAATATCTGGTTAGTGTCGCCAGTGGTGAACATGTACAACTCATAATTAGAGAGGGCGTATAAAGCAAACTGTCATTAAATTATTACGCAGGTCGTGGTAAAATTACGAGTGGTTTGTATGATAGAATAGTGATCTCTGAATACATTCTTGTGTAATATACAAAATTGATTGATTAGATTTTAATTTATTTATATATTATGAATATATTAACGAATGAAGAAAAGATATTTTTTCCCAGTAGGGAGGAACGTTGTGCTTTTCCTCCCCAGTGAGAAAAAATGTACTTTTCCTCCCCAGTGAGAAAAATTGTACTTTTCCTCCCCAGTGAGAAAAATTGTACTTTTTCTACCCAGTGAGAAAAGTTGTACTTTTGCTCCTCAGGGAGAAAAGTTGTACTTTTCCTTCCCAGAGAGAAAAATTGTACTTTTCCTCCCTAGGGAGGACATTGTGACATTGACATAATAAAACTGTACATTACATTATGTGACATTATTGATAGATGACATTAGCTAAATTATTAGGTATTAAATGTCAAAACTATTATTAAACACTTTTAAAACGACGCTAACTTGACAGTTCTCAAAAAATATTTGACAGATTAAGCCTACTATCTATCATGTTACTCATCGGTATGTCTTTATTATTTCTAGACATTTACTTAAAATTGGACTGGCTGGGAAAAGAAATAGTATTCAAACCATGTGAGGAGAGTACTATTGCAGGCCTTGGGCTATTACAAACCTCGCCTTCAGCTTGCCCGCGGCCTGCAATAAAGCACTTTCCTCCCTTGATTTGAAATATACTATTAATAAAAGTTGTAGATTTTCAATTTTTTCCCAAAATTTTTTATGTTAGGAAAGAGGTTTATTTATTTATTTTTTGACTCGATTTTTAAACTTCACCATACTATGCTGTAGTTTATGGGGGACTCTTTTTGTGAATAAATACTTATCATCAGTAACTATAAATATAAATAGCAAACCGTTCTTAGCTCAAGCCGAAGAACAAACAATTGAAGACAGGAGTGGATGAAGGTGTTATGTTACAAAATCAAACTTTTTCAGAAATTAAGTTTTTTTTTATGTAATTTTTCTCTCTAGTGTTCTTGAATTTCTGGAATTTTCGATGGTGCTATGTGAAAGATGGGTATAAAACACCTTCATTCATGAAAAAAAGACAGTTTTTAAAATGCGACATAGCACCTTCATCCACTCGTATCTTCAATTGTTTATTCTGTCTGTTCGACAAGATTTATTAAAAAAAATTATATCAACAACATTGGATGAGTGTCAAGATAGATTTATTGCATATTCATGCAAAAAAGACGGTTTTTAAAATGCGACACAGCACCTTCATCCACTCGTATCTTCAATTGTTTATTCTGTCTGTTCGACAAGATTTATTAAAAAAATTATATCAACAACATTGGATGAGTGTCAAGATAGATTTATTGCATATTAAAATGCACTTTTTTTTTTAAATACTTACCGAAATACAGACATCATTCACTATTAACTCTGAAAACGGCATAATGTCTATTAAATAATTTACGATATTACAATTAATCACATTTTTACAATTTTTACCGTTTCGAAAGTAATTTTTAAAACCGATTTTAAGAACTAGTTTTAAAAAGACCGATTTTAAAAGCCGCTTTTTGGAAACGATTTTTAAAATTGACTTTTAAAAGCTATTTAAAAAAAAAAACAGTTTTTGTTTTGAAGACAATTAATCGTCACATCCAAAACCGATTTTGATGCTATAAATCATCAGTTCCGAGTGTGTGATCTAAAAAAAATTCTTAAATTTCCCAAACTCTGTATCACTTACTGCTGTGGCCTGGCATTCCGGTTTTCTCTATTTCTGTGTTCAATATTTTAGAAATCTGTTTTTGTCAATGATTCGGGCAAATTCTCTCAGAAGTTAATGTTTTGTTTTTAAGTAAGATTTTGCTGATTGATTTGATTTGATTGTTTAGTTTGTTAACTTAAATGTTTAGTTATTTAATTTGTTTTCACATTTTTAAATTGATAGTGTTTACTCATGTTAGTTCATGTCCTTCTTAAAAGGTATCTTCGATGATCTTTTGCGTTTGTTGCAGCGCGCGCAATTGTTATTATTTTATTTGTATATATATATGCGAGGTGTGGGGCCTCTTTAAAGGAGTTCTCTGATAGATAGCGTGTAAGTACATGTCATTGTTTTATTGCTGCCTTTTTGATTTTTCATTTTGATATTAATTCTTTTGTTCCGGTTAATTTGTTATATTTTTAATCAATCAGGGAACTCTGTTTTGTGATAATTGGTATTATATTGTTGTGCACAATTTATATGTAAGGCCCGTTATTATATTGTTCTAGAAGATTCCGTGTTTTTTTGTGTTAAGAGTTTAAATTTTCCGTTTTTTTTTTTGTAGTTTACTGATTTTGATTATTAATTTAATCACCTCGGGTTAGGTGAAGAGAAGCTTTGAGCTTGAATGTAAATTTCATTATTATTATACTTGTTTCTCCACGTTAAAATTATAGTTTGGTTTAAATTTTTGTGACCGCGTGGATTTTTTGTGGGATCAGATTTTCTTCTAGAACAAATCTTCCATTTTGTTTGTTAGAGGATTTTAAATTGTCCTCTCGTAGTTTTTTGATTCACGCAGGGTTTGTTTTAATCCAGGACTTTCAGTCCATGTTTTTTTTACCCCTGTTAATTGTAATTAAATGTTTTTTTTTCTTTTTATACTATAAAATTAATGAATATAATATATTAAATATCATTTTAAAATTACAGTTCTTTTTTTTTGAATCAACCATTTTAATCTTTGGGGAATTTAATGATAGTCAAATTTTTTCAAACGCCCACTATTACTTTTCATGAAAGTTACCCTGAGATCAAAGAATCTTTTGCGCCCTTTTGAAGTCATATGTGCTGAGCTAGCTAAATTAATTTTGTCATTTTTAATTTCTTTAAAACTTATATGCTTGGACAATCAGTTCACAGCATATATACGTACTGCTGTGGTCTGGCACCCCGGGTTTCGTAAATTCAAATTTGTATTCTTATTCATACCAAATTATCTTTATCAATGTTGCGATAGAGTTTCCATAATTTTAATATTTTATTTTTAAGTAAGATTTCGCTAATTGATTTGATTTGATTGTTTAATTTGTTTATTTAAATGTTCAGTTGAAATTGTTTCACTCTGTAATATATTTTTAATTGATCATGTAGTTTATGTCCTTCCAGATGCGTGCCAAAGCAGCGCATAAAAGCAAACATCATAGAAGAAGAATTCTTCTACTCTTCTTCTATGATGTTTGCTTTTATGCGCTGCTTTGGCACGCATCTGTTTGAACATATTTTATCGGTCCGCTAAAGTTCACTATAGCCGGATTACACTGTATTTTTAATATGATATGATTTTAACAGCGGCTTTTTGGAAACGATTTTTAAAATTGGCTTTTAAAACCTATTAAAAAAAAACAGTTTTTGTTTTGAAGACAATTAATCGTCACATCCAAAACCGATTTCGATTTATATAGTTCCAAGTGTGATCTGATCTAAAAAAAATTCTTGAATTTCCCAAACTCTGTATCACTTACGTATACTGCTATCACATATTTGTAATAACGTCTCCATTAAAACACAGCCACTTTAGAGGACTATTTTATTAGTGTTTACGTCAATCGAGTCATCCCGAAGACTAATCCCTCATCTTTTTGTTTATCAATCGTTCCGTTTTGATTTGTCTAATCGTCAATTCGAAAATATCATATTATCGTTAGGTTCAATCATTTTTTTTATTACATTCCCTGGTTATATTAATAATTAATTATCAATTATCCTTGAAGCGTAAACTACACAAAGTCCATAAAATATAATATTTATTAAATTACGATCGCGTTCTCAATTATTCGCTCCGGAGTGTGTGTGTTGGTGTGTATGTTGTGTGTGCTTATGGGGAAAATACTTGCGGATTAACACTTGCACGAGAACACATTTATCCTACTACGAGAGAATTAAATTTAAAACGATACAAATTGCGGTGTCTTGTGGGATACGACGCGAAAGATAGCGGCCGACGAGAGAACAGCATCTCTCTTCGTATTAACTTTTAATTTGTATTTCTTTTTTCGATATTCCGTAACACATATCCTGTCTTTTTGTTTTATGGTATGTAAAGTATTTAGGTAGCAAAGTGAATTTATTATTATCATCGTTCGGAAGATACCTATATAATAAAGCGATAACTGTCGAAAAATTGTGTACGAGACGATTTTTGTGGGTATTCGAAAAAGTTATCATTCTTTCGTTTGCGTTAATTAAAGACTAAGGTTTAACGTATAAAACAAAAGGAATAAAGTAAGGATCGATACAATTTCAGTTAGATCAGTTTTAAAACCGAATATAAACAAAAAAAAAAAAACCACTTAAAACTCTCTTTGAAAAGACGGTCAAGAAAATACGCATTTTTTTTATAAATATTTGGGATAAATTTGCTTTAATTTGAACTGAATTATCTAAGAAATTTAAAAATACACATGGTGTTTATTCTTTTTTACATGACAATTACTTTTAGATACAAAAAAATAATAATAATGGTCCTAAAATCTTCACCATGCGGAACACCAGTCTTCGAACATGAAGAACTCAATTTTACAAAACCAAACCAATGGGCACCGATTTTCTTTTAAAATTATTATATAGAAAACACCAAAATTATATATTTTTGTGCGAAATATTACAAATAATAGTAGTTCGGATATAATCACCCCCAGCGGTATGGTAATTTTAAGGTAAGAATAATGGTCCTAAAACTCGCACCTCGTGGAACACCACTTTCGAATATGAAGGACCTAATTTTTACAAAACTAAACCAAGAGGCACCAATTTTTTTTTCCAAAATTGTTATATAAAACAAAAAATTATTAATTTGAACGAAAAACTACAAACAATAGTGGTCCTAATATCTTTCACCCTGTGGCACAGTAATTTTAGCTGCAAGAATGCAATTTTGTATAGATTAATACTCAGAAATACATGTAACATTCATAAAACCTAAAAAAGATTACCCGATTACTAGAAGTATGAATAATAATGGTCCTAAAGCTCATATCTCGCGGAACACCAGTTTAAAATATGAAAAACTTAATTTTTACAAAGCCAAATCAATTCAGGCGAAAAATAATAGTGGACCTAATATGTTCATCTTGGGATACAGTTACTTTAATTGCAGGAATTTTGAGTTTTTTTTATGGAAACATACTTAGAATGTATCTGACATGCGAAAAGCTAAAAAATATGATTCTGTACTAACAGTATGAATGAGTAACAATGGCCCTAAAACTCACACCTCGCGGAACACCAGTTTAAAATTTGAAAGTTTTAATTTTTACAAAATCAAATAAAGGGACACCAGCTTGCATGTTTTCTTTTTTGTTTTTTTCTAAAATTGTTATATAAAAGAAAAAAAAAAAACATAAATTTTAGCAAAAAATTGCAAACAATAGTGGTCCTAATATATTCACCCTGCGGTATGGTAATTTCAACTATGGGAATTTTAGGTTTTGCACGGAAATACACTCAAAATGTATCTGATATAACAAAAACTAAAAAAGAACTAATTCCCTACGAAAAGTACAAATAATAATGGTCCTAAAACTCACACCTTGCAGAACACCAGTTTAAAATGTGAAAAACTCATTTTTTGCAAAACTGAACGAAGGAATAGAGTCCCGCAACAATTTCTCTTTTTAAAATTATTGTAAAAAAAACAAGACATTATTGTAACAAAAAAAAAAACAAATAATATTCATCCTACTATGTTTACATTACAATAACGCAATTCTAATTACAGGAAACTTTAATTTTTGCATGGAAGTATACCCAAATTACCTCTAATATGCCTAATTACGATTCCATATCAAATCAATAATAATGGCCCTAAAACTCCACCTTACGGAACACCAGTTTGAAATATGAAAAACTAATTTTTTACAAGACCGAAACCACAAGATACAAGCCTACGCCTTTTCTTACTAATAAAAAGATTAATTATGGCAAAAAAATTACAAACAACAAGGGTCCTAATAAATTAATTGCAGGAAATTTTCATTTTTGCGTGGGAATGTATTCAGAGTACATCCGATATACCGAAAATTCAAAAGTGAACTGAACTCTATAAATGAATAATAATGGTCCTAAAACGTCATCGTGTGAACACCAGTTTAACTTATGAAAAACTAAATATTTACAAAACCAAGAAAAAAATGTAAGCCTACAACGATTTCTTTTAAAATTGTGAAAAACATTATTAATTATTGGAAAAAAAAAATTAGAAATAACAATGATGCTAATATGTTCACTCTTGGCTGTAGCAGTTATAATTGCTGGAAGTTTTCATTCTTGATTGGAAATATATTCGGAATGCATCCGATATACCCAAAATTTAAAACCATTGAACTCCATATCAAATATACAAATGAATAATAATGGTCCTAAAACTTCACCTTGCGGAACACCAGTTTGAAATGTGAAAAACTAAATATTTACAAAACCAACAAAGCCTACAACGATTTCTTTTCAAGTTGTTAAAAACACTACTATTATTAATTATGGCAAAAATTACAAATAACAATGGTCCTGATCTTCTTCGGTGTAGCAGTTATAATTACTGGAAATTTTCATTTTATTTGGAAATATATTTGGGATGCGTCCGATATGCGAAAATTTCAAAACCATCCACTTCCCTATTTAAAATACGAATAATAATGGTCCTAGAGCTTCACCTTGCGGAACACCAGTTTGAAATATGAAAAAAACCTAGGGATACAAGTCTACAACGATGCTCTACCTAAAATTATTGTTTTAATTCATAAAATCATCATAATAAAATAGAAATTTAGTAGAAATTGCTGTAATTTTGATTTAACGATTAAAGAAATTGTATCGATCCATAAATAAAACAAGAAAAAGATATACTATATATAAACGTATAAAATAATAATAATTAAAAATTATATACAAACGCTTGCAAAATTAGATAAAAAAAAAAAAGAAAGTTCAAGTTAAAATAGAAATAATTATAATAAAAAAGAATTTATATATACCTTTTTATATATATATATATATATGTATTTATAGGCAAACGGAATCTAATCTATACAACGTAAAGTATTTTTCATTCACTATTTTCAACACACGGATCACCATTTTTTTTTATTTCATCATAGTCGAGGTTCCGTTCCTCAATCTTTCCTCCCGTTCCTAACCTCCGACACTGATCTCTTTAACCTATCGTTTTACATATGCAATATATATTATATTAATTACTATTTATAGTTATATACAACACTACGAGTCTACAGATTTCTTCCGTTCCATAAAATTCACACCGCATCAAGTCGGATCTCAAAACGAAACCAAAAAAAAGGAAAACAGGAATCAACGAAACAGAAAAACACAAAAATCCAAAAACATAGAAAGAGAAATAATCCCCCTCTGTATACGTATATATATTGCACCTTCCATCTCTTCCTGCGTTGGCTCCTCTTCCATCGTGATCACCATCCTGAATAACCGATCTCGTGTCATTTTCATCCTCCGTTTCAGTCGAAAAGGAGACGAGACGGAACAGGATCGTTTTATATTATTTTGTACAGGTTTCGGGTCATTTATATTTATATATAATATGTAGGTGAGTGTGTTTTATTTTTTGTATTTTTTGCTTTGCGAATGTCTTTTTTGTTTTTGTATTTATAGCGAACCAGGTGGGAAGCTTGTCGAACTGTTCGAGTGGGCCAAACTCAGCATCGATCCGGAGAGGCTACGGTCATCGTCGAGGTAGTTCTCGCGCGTGGCTTCGGCTATCGCAAGTGCGCTGGAAAAATAAGACATAAATGCTACAACAGAAAGAACCGCAGAAAAAAAAAAAACGAAAAAGTCCTAAAGTACTAACCCTGCGGAATCCCTATGCAAATACGCGATATTCGCATTTTTTAAATCAAAATGCGCTGTTATGGCTTTGCAAAATAATTAAAGACAACAATTCCGCATTGCATATAATTATAGTAAAAAATTACAAATAACAATTATTCTTTGTTTACAACTAAAACCATATATAAAAGTCTGCCACAATAACTGTCTACATAAAATGTTAAATAACAAGCAAAAACACAATATATTTTAACTATTGTAACGAAAAAAAAAATAATTATAAACCATAATGGCTATTTGCAAGCATACCCTGCGGAACACCAGTTTTAAATATAACTAATTCATAGCTTTATGTATATTTGTAATACATGTAAGTCAGGTCTCTTTTTTGGTTAATTTAAATATGGAGTTTTTAATGTATTTTTGCAAATTTCGATATAAATAGTTAATGTTTTTTTATGTAGAATTTTATAGGTAAATCAATCAATTTTGTTATAAAGAAAAAAAAATATATAAATATAACGGTCCTAATAAATACGGCGTTTACCATGCGGAACACTACTATTAAAATGCAGTTTTGAGGATTTCAAACCAAACTAAAGCATGCACACATGTTTGTAACAAGTCTTTTTTCTTTTTTTTTCAATTAAAATTTAATAGAAAATACATTTTTATTAGTAAAATTGCGAATAATAATTGTGTTAAGATGTTTAACCCACGAAAAGGAAGCTTTTTATTTTAAACCTACGAAATTTTAATTATTTATTTACAGTTGTGAATCCATAAAAAAAAATATTTTTTTGTATGTTCACAGAGATTAAATTCAAATAATTACGAATGACAACGGTCCTAACATATCCACCCTGTGGAATTCCTATTTTTAATATGGGGAAATAAAACTTTCCAAATAAAAATAAGATTATTTTACCATATCATGCCTATTTTTTTTTTAAATAAAAAGTAATACGGAAAAAAATACAAATGATAACGGTCCTAAGACGATTACCGTGCGGAACACTATTGTTATAAACAAAATTTTAAGTATTTCATATCAAAATAAAGAATACACATTTATAACGAGTTTTTTATTTCTTTTTTCCCGTAAAATTTAATAGAAAATACATCTTTATTAGTAAAATTACGAATAATAATGGTGCTAAGATGTTTAATCCACGAAAAAGAAAGCTTTTTTTTTAAACCCATGAAATTTGAATTATTTATTAAATGTTGTGAGTCCATAGAAATGATTTTTTTCTATGTTCATAGGGATTAAATCAAATAATTACGAATTATAATGGTGCTAACATACCTACCCTGTGGAATTCCTATTTTTGATATGGGAAAATTAATTTTTCCAAATTTAAAATAAGGTACTTTTGCCAATCATGACTTTTTTTTTTAATAAATCGTTATTATGTTATAATTACAAACAACAATGATTCTAATAACAACACTAAATGCTTTAAATTTTAGTTTCTAATTCAAATATGGAAATTAAGAATTCTTTTTAACAAAATGGGGTATACAAGTGTACAAGTAATAATGATAACTTTTAAGTAAAACGCTAATTTCGTTAATCATACGGAAAAAAATATAAATTATAATGGTCCTAATCCATTTACCCTGGGAACACCAGTGTTATTTATAGAGATTCGAGTATTTCCAAGCAAAATAAGAATATACATTTTTTTTTTGTAAAATACGAAAAAAAAAAAAATGCATGATCTACGCTTTTTTTTTAATTTTGTTAATTATAGGGAACAAATATAAATGGTAACGGTCCTAAACCGTTTATCCTGCGGAACACCAGCATTATTTACAGGGGTTGGAGTATTTCTAGCCAAATTGAGGGATATACATTTTTTCTTTTTGTAAAATATTATAGGAAACATAATTTGAAACAATTGAAGATACGAGTGGATGAAGGTGTTATGTTACAAAATCAAACTTTTTCAGAAATTAAGTTTTTTTTATGTAATTTTTCTCTAAAGTAGTGTAATATAACCCCTTCATACATCCACAAGACTCGAGTGTTCTTGAATTTCTAGAATTTTCGATGATGCTATGTGAAGATGGGTACAAAACACCTTGATTCATGCAAAAAAGACAGTTTTTAAAATGCGACATAGCACCTTCATTCACTCGTATCTTCAATTATCAACAAAAAAGAAAATGTTTGATCTACGACACATAATATTTGTTTTTTTTTGCAATAACCAAAATTTTGTTTTTCAAAATTAGAGTAAACAATACGATCCGTCAAGAATGCCTTTTCTCATTAAATAATAATTACGAATAATAATGGTCCTAATAGGTTTACCCTGTGGAACACCAGATTTTTATTTTTCAAATCAAAGTAAAGAATCGTATCATACAAATTCCGTAATTTTGCAACGTTACAGCAACAAATTACTAACTATAAAGCTCCTAAGACATTTTTGCGTGGAAAATAAACGAATTATATTATATTAACGAACATACCTAAAACCTAAACGATCTGATTCCGTATCGAAACCCTCCAGTTCCTGCTGTTGCTTGTGGTGTAGCAACTTGATGCGTTCTGCCCGTTCTTCCAAGAATCGACTACTCTCCGACTCCATCTTCAAAAAAAAAAAAAAGACATCGATCGTATTGCAAAAACTAAGTCCATCGAAAGAAAAAATACCTTTTGATCCAGGAGGGCGCGTCTGACTTCGACTCTCTCCTCCAACTCGTTCCGTTCCCTATTCCGTTGGGCCTGGGCGTGCATCTTATTCTTGCTTTGGTACGCGGTGAGGATTTCCAACTCGTAGTCCAACCGTTTCCTCAATTGTTGCTGTTCGTGCTGCGAAATAACAAAACATAAATAAGCACATATAAAAAGAATAAGTTTAGTAATACCTCTTGGCTTTCGTCCAACTTCAGACTCTGCTTCTGCAACATCTCGATGATGCTCTGCTCGTATTGGTCACCCAGCAATGCCAATTTGCGCCGTTGCTCCTCTTTGAGTTTCTTGATGACCGCTTTTTGATCTTCTTTGGGCGTCGAAGCCAATATCTGCGCCTTGAGAGCTTTGTACTGTTTCGTCTGCACCTTACAGGTCTCTCGGAACTGCTTCCGCACCAGCATCTCCTTCTGCTTCAACGATTTCGGCTGTTGCTTCAGTTCTAGGGCGTGCTTCTTCCTCAAGTCCCTCTCCGCCCTCTTCATGTACTCGTCCAAATTCGCCAGCTCCGTTTCGTGTTGGCTCTTGATCTGTTCATCTCGGAGGGCGTGCACCGCTTTCTGTTGCCTGTACTCCAGCTCTTGGGTCTTGTCGTGATGCCGCGACAGCATCATGTGGGCTTGTTCTAATTGATTATGACGTTTAGCTAATTCCTGTACATACATATAAAGAAAAAATAATCCCATTGAGCCGATATAATAACAAAAAATTCACACGCACTTCTCTAAGCAATTCCAGTTCTAGTTGGTGATAGCCGAGCAACTTTTTCCTCTTGTACTTCCGCACCTCGAGGTCCAGGTACTCCTTTTGGCACCGTATTAGTCTTTGTTCTTCTTGGGCGTCGACTAACTTCAAATTCTCCTTCTGAGATCTGCGATCGAATGCAGAGAATAGCGTCAAAAGTGTTACAAAAATTACAACAAAAATCGCTAACTTTCTAAGGAGCATTTTTCGAGATATGATTCATAATAATTCTCGCATTGTTCGCACCTGTAGATCACATAGCCGAGGTTTCTGCAGGTAATTTAGCGACACCCTGTATACCTCGTAACATACAAGAAGCCGTAACTTCTTAAAAAAGCGTTTTTCGATATATACTTATTAAGACTTTTTCCATGATCAGCACTTGTGGATCACGTTAACGAAGTTTCTGCAATTATTTTAGAAACACCCTGTATATATCCAACATTCAGATAGATTTAACTTTTTAAGGAAGTGTTTTCAAACATTTGTTACATGTTCATTTATATTTTTTTCCACTATTTCTCTGTATGTTTACTAGGATTCTTCTGTTTGAATTGTTTGTTACTTGTAAATGACGTTGAGGAAGTTTAAGTCCATAATTTAGATACACCCAGTATATACTATAAATACGTAGGAAGTGTAAATTATTTAAAGAACCGTCTTTCAATCTTTATTAATTTTAATTAATCTTCTTTAATTGTTTACATTTATATTGCGTTGCAGAAGTTTGATTATACAGGGTGGTTTTGAAATAGGGTGAAAAAAATGACAGGGTGTTAGGGCATGGCAAAGCAAACAAAAAAGTCCTTATACATTTTCTTGCAATTAACACCGTTACTGAGAAAAAAAAGGTAAATTTACAACTTAACAATGGTTTTTGTTCGGGATTCATAACAACAATTCAAAATGAGTCGTATCTATGCTAGTGGAGGGAATTTTGTACACTTGTTATAAAATAAAAATATTTGAATGTGAAAAGTCGTAACAGCAAGATAAAACTGTAAGTCGCACCTTTTTATTCGGTAAAGACGAGTTAGTTAAGAAAAAGATTATCAAGAATTTTTTGTTTGGTTTATCATGCCCACCACATGTTACCAAATTTTGTCCCGTATTTCAGCATCACGCTGCATATGTTGGGCACACCGTAAATATATTAAATATAAAGGGCGAAGAGAGAACGCAGCCAATTAATAACAATCAGTGTCTAAAATGATGCAAATTTGCGATATTGGGAAATAAAATTGTGAGATAACATTTATTGTGAAAGAAGTTTGATTTTCTGGTTTACGTACATCCTGTGGAAATTCAAGATACAGGTCGAAGGAAAAAGTGCAAAACATTGAATGTTTAAGATAATACGATTTTGATAAATGATGAAAATTTGATATAAAATAAAAAAATATTAATTCTAAAAACGATATATTTTTTTGTAAGATTTTTTTTAAAGGCTTTTTCGTTTAAATTTTGTTTTTGTTTTAAATAAATAATTATTAAAAATCGAGCAACATTAGATCTTTAAAAAGCAGTACAAACTAGAAAATAATTATAATAATTAGCTGAAAAATAATATAACACATATTTATTTTAATTTAAATGATAGTGGCGAGTTATTTTAATTACTGTCACTTAATAACCATAGTAACTATTGTAGTAACTAGTGATGGGCATAATCGAATGATTTCGACAATCGAAGGATTTCGATAATCGAATATCATTCGATTATCATTCATTGGAAAGAAAATTTGCTGTAGGATCTTTTTTTAGGAGCTCATTTGGATTTTTGCGCATAATTTTTCCCAATTTTTAATATATATGACTTTTTGGTTTTAGGTCCTCATCTCCTCTTCTGTGCATTATTCCACCCAATTCTTCTATATGTATGCTTATTACAATCGTTTATAATCGATTATCATGCATATAAAACATTGATAATCGATTATTTATCATAATCGAATGATCATTCATAATTCAAACGTCATAATCGAATTAACGAATGATCATCAAATAATCGAATGATGCCTTTTTCGTCATTGGATTATGCCTATCACTAGCAGTATTTTTTTTTTAATTTTGTATAATTTTAAATATTTATATTTAATTGCAATTTTAATAATTTTATTGCAAACTTTTATTTAACCCTATGAAACAGTTCAAAATTGCTATTTCATGTAATATCTAAAGATTTTCATAAATTTCATTTCAACTACGAATTTGGAGTTTTTAATACGTTATCCGACATTTTTCATACTGCTATTTGCCATTAAATGCTGAAATTGGGCAATTGAATTGTAAAATGTTAATAAAACTTATCTATCAAAGCCAGTGGCGGCGAAATCTATATTAATTTCTTTAATTTCAATTTGGAGTAATTTATACATTATTTGGATTTTTTTTTAATATTAAAAATTAACATATATGTATACAACACTAACATTGAAAATTATAAAATTTTAATTAGATATATCTATCAAAGTGAGTGGCGGGCAAATCTATATTAATTTATTTAATTTAAATTTGGAGTTATTAATACATTATTTGGATTTTTTTTTAATATTACAAATTAGCATATATATAATACTAATATTGAAAATTATAAAATTTTAATTAGATATATCTGTCAAAGTCAGTGGCGGGGAAGTCTATATTAATTTATTTAATTTAAATTTGGAGTTATTAATACATTATTTGGATTTTTTTTTAATATTACAAATTAGCATGTATATAATACTAATATTGAAAATTATAAAATTTTAATTAGATATATCTGTCAAAGTCAGTGGCGGGGAAATCTATATTAATTTATTTAATTTAAATTTGGAGTTATTAACACATTTGGATTTTTTTTTAATACTAAAAATTAGTATATATATAATACTAATATTGAAAATTATAAAACTTTAATTAGATGTATCTGTCAAATTCAGTGGTGGGGAAATCTATATTAATTTATTTAATTTAAATTTGGAGTTATTAATATATTATTTGGATTTTTTATATTTTGTTTTAGTATTATATATATCCAATTAGTATATATAATACTAACATTGAAAATTATAAAATTTGAATTCGATAAATCTGTCAAAGCATCAGTGGCGTACATTAATTTTCTCATTAATCTCATTTAATCGAATAAAAATTGACATACTGTAAAGTAGCGTCTCTCTGTTTCTTGGGCGTCGAATCGTCCTGCGACAGCTCCCTTTTCCACTTCTCCTTGTTCGCCTTGTACTCCTTCTTCCTGACATTATCGAAGGTCTTCCGGTCCACCTCGTGCCGGCTCATGATATCCTTAATCAACTTCTTCTCACCGATGGCGTTCTGTTTGGCCCTACGCTCCAATTCCTGCTGGTGTTTAGCCTGCGATTCCACAAAAACGCGACATGGTAAGCTATTAGGCCCCGTACTCTTTATAAAAGCACATTTTTACCTGTAACCGTTCCAATTCTCGACTGAATTGCTGCAACAGCGCCTCGTACTCCTTGTCGAGTTGCTGTTTGTGGCTCTCCATCTCCATCTTGCACTTATCCTCGAGCTTCAGGAGGGCGGCTTGGTGTTCGCGACGCATCCTCTTGTAGCCGGTCATCTGTTCGTGCATCTCCTCCTGCATGTGCTCCTTCTGTTGCTTGGTGACGATGCTGGTGGTGCGAATGGTGGCGAAGTTGCTGGTACCGTGGTCGGCCACCGCCGCCGCGGCTGGGTGATTGATGGAAGCGCGGTGTCTGCGCGACGTGCCGTCTGAGAAAACTGTAAAAATTGAGATTACCTGCCTTCGAAGGTAATAGAAAAGGTGTCTTACCAGCCGGAAGGCTGTTCGTACTACTCGATTGGCTGCTGGCCGATACACCAACCGAATGGACTGAATGTTCGGAGGTTACTGAGTTACTCTTCGAACTGTCACCGCAGGCATGCTCATCGGGGGTGTCATCATTATCTGGAAAGAATATTTATAATGATGGAAACAAAATAATAATAATGATTATTCTGAAACTGATAAAATTATAAAATTTTAATTAGATATATCTGCCAAAGTGCAATTTGCTTTTAAATGTTAAATTAGGAGATTGAATTGTAAAATTTTAATAAAACTTATCTGTCAAAGCCAGTGGCGGCGAAATCTATATTAATTTATTTAATTTAAATTTGTAGTTATATTATTATTATATATTATTTGGATTTTTTTTGTATATTACAAATTAGCATATATAATACAAACATTGAAAGTTATAAAATTTGAATTCGATAAATCATTTGTGATTCAGATACACCCTGTATACATTGAATATACAGAATATTCGTTTAAAATAATACCAGTTTGATATAAATCGAAAATTTGGTGAAATAACAATATTTATGTTGACAAAAAAAAACATTTGTTACGTAAATTAGGATTTTTTTATTTGGACACACCCTGTATATATAAAATTAATAAATAAACAAAGTGAGAAGGATGATCATCGAGTGTGTCATCGTTATCTGTAAAGAATTTATAACGATGGAAACAAAAAACCAAAATTCTGAAAGAGACAAATCGATTTACTTATTTAGATACACCCTGTATAGATTAAATATACAGAATGAACGTTTAAAATAATAACAGTTTGATATATAACGAAAATTTGGTGATATAACAGCATTTATGTCGAAAACGATACATTTTCTTATATAAATTAGGATTTCTTTGTTTGGACACACCCTGTATATATAAAATTAATGAATAAACAAAGTAAGAGGAATGATCATTGGGTGTGACATCGTTATTTGTAAACAATTTATAACGATGGAAACGAAAAACCAAAATTCTGAAAGAGATAAATCGATTTGCTCATTTAGATACACCCTGTATAGATTAAATATACAAAATGAACGTTTAAAATAATAACAGTTTGCTATATAACGAAATTTGATGAGATAACAGCATTTATGTTGAAAACGATACATTTTCTCATGTAAATTAGGATTTCTTTGTTTGAGCACACCCTGTATATATAAAATTAATGTAACAAACAAAGTGAGAAGGTAATACGGTACATTAATTATTTAAAATGATGAACAATTTTGATATATGGCAGAAATTTCGTCTTGAAAATATTTACTTTAAAAAAGATGTCTTTTAATATTTCTTTGTTTAAGTTTTAACCAGTGGCGGCGCATGCGAAACAACACCTTTAAATGCATACAACTTGAGTTTCTATATCAAATATGGGAATTAAGTTTTCATAACAAAATAATATAGACAAGTGTATAATAACGGTAACAACTTGTAGGTAAACGATTATATTATAATTATAAAACACTAATTTTGTTAATTGTAGCGAAAAATTATAAATGATAACGGTCCTAATCCGTTTACCCTGCGGAACACCAATTTTACATATGGAGATTTTAGTATATCCAAAGCAAATATTGAGAAATATACACCACAATTTCTTCTATTTCGTAAAATGTAAAGATATCATAATTTTAAGCAATGAAAATATTTATTCTGAAAAAGATGTTTTTCTTTTAAGATTTCCTTATTTAAGGTTTAACCAGTGGCGGCGCACACAAAACAACAAATAATTTAAATAATAAACAATCGTAAAAAATCGTTAAAATTACAAACATTGAAAATTCTAGCATTTTAATTAGACGTATCTGTCAAGAACAGTGGCGTAGAAGTTTCTATTAATTTCTTATCACGTTATAAATTTGGAGCTATTAACATATTTTCATTAATTTCTATCTTTTTCATATGTAAATTTGGAGTTATTAATATATTAATTGGGCATTCTTTTTTTTGTATATCATAAATTTCCATATCACGCTAAAATTAAAAATCGAATTGCAAAATTTACAACTATTAAAAATTATTTTGGATTTTTTTGTATGCCGTAAATTGTGATATAATACCAACACTGAAAATGATAACAATTTAATTAGACATATCTGTCTCTTCAGCGGCGTAGATTTTTTTTTTTATTAATTCCTGTTTTTCATAATTATATAAATTTGGAGTTATTAATTATATTAGTTGGACATTTTTTTTCTCAATATTATAGATTGCCATATCACGTTAAAATTGAATATCGAACTGCAAAATTTTATTAAAGCGTATCTGTCAAGGACAGTGGCGTAGAAATTTCTATTAATTTCTTTTCAATTTATAAATTTGCAGTTATTAAAATATTGTTTTGGATTTTTTGTACATCACAAATTGTCATATAATGCACACATTGAAAATTATAGCAATTTAATTAGACGTATCTGTCAAGAACAGTGGCGGAGGTATTTCCATTAATTTTTATTTTTCATAATTATGTAAATTTGGAGTTATTAGTATATTAGTTGGGCATCTTTTCTCTCTATATTATAAATCTTCATATCACGTTAAAATTGAAAACCGAATTGCAAAATTTTATTAAAACGTATCTGTCAAGAACAGTGGCGTAGAAGTTTCTATTAATTTCTTATCACAGTATAAATTTGGAGCTATTAACATATTTTCATATGTAAATTAAGTTATTAATATATTAGTTGGGCATTCTTTTTTCGTATATCATAAATCATAAATTGCCATATCACGTTAAAATTGATTATAGAATTGCAAAAGCTTATTAAAGCGTATCTGGCAAGGACAGTGGCGTAGAAGTTTCTATTAATTTCGTATCATATTATAAATTTGGAGCTTTAATTACTACATTTTAGTAAGATGCATGACTTACCTATGGTACTTTCAGTTTCTCCACTGTCGTTCATCAAAATCTTCTTCATTTTCCTATAATTTAAATTATCTAATTCCCTCACGGCGGCCTTCGTCCGCTGTATCAAATCTATGAGGACGTTCGGCGATCTACTCCGCGTCACGAATCTATGGGTGAGCAGCGTCGCAGAAGACGGCCTATTCTGAGCTGATTTCTGGAAAAAACAACGCGCCAAAAATTTAAACGTCAAACACTTAGCGGCCACCGCTAAAAGCGAGCCCCCCCCACCTCTAAGCAAGCTTCGACGAAATGCTTAAACACGTCCGACCATTCGGAAGACTGCAATGTTGGAGTGTCGTTTTGAGCAATGTGGTAGAGGGCGGACATGGCGTTCATGTTGAAGTAGGGTGGCTTTCGCTCGGCCAACTCTATGCAGGTGATCCCCCAGCGACCACACGTCCACCTTGCCATCGTATTGGCCCTCGTCCATGGCTAGAATCACCTCTGGTGCCATCCAATACGGCGTGCCCACGAAGGAATTGGCGGGACATTTGATAGCGGCGCTCCCGAAATCGGCTAACTTAACGGTACCGTTTTCCGTTAGGAGGATATTCCCAGCCTTGACGTCTCTGGAAAAGATTCAGCGAAATGTGAAACAACATTCCCACACACACATTGTACAAAATTACAGTAATTTTGCCACGGTAAATCAGGAATATTACATGTAATAACGTTGTGAATTTACCACAATAAATCATGTAAATTTTGTTTTACATGTTTTTTCTAGGATATTTAACATGGAAAAAGAAATTTCGGTAAAATTTATAGCTTTTTCATCTAAGTTTAAGATGTAACAAAAATTCAAAAGGAAAATACAGGAAAAAACATGTACAATTTTGTATTTACCCTCAAAATTTACTTAAAATTGTAAAATTGACATTTTTTCGGGGTATTTAATGCACTTCAAAAGTAATTTTACTAGTGAACTATTAATTTTGCTGTAAAAATATGAGGATCCTTTATATTTATTTGTTTTTACTTGAATGAATTTTCGGGTAAAACTATAGATATCATGGAAAATACGAAATTCATACGCCGCAATGTGATTGGTTATTGGATTATTTATCTGTGCGCGTAGGTAATTCTATTCGTTTGTCGAATTTATTATTGGCTCAATGATATCATGTACGTCACAAACAATCGTAGGTTTCGCGTAAGCGTGTTCATTCTTGATCCCTGGTTGAGCGATTCAGTATGACCTATTAGGTGCTATAAAAGAATTAGGTAAAGTTGCTTGCTCTCTTTATAAAAATACATATGAAAATTACTTCAGTGTTCGGTAAATATAGAGTTCATATAAATATTACATACGAACAATCTTTGAAAAACACATCAGCATGTGAAATTTACTAGATGGTAGAAATTTTACCTTATGAAGCAAATTTACCTGTAAAATTGTAGGCCACTTTGTTACCAACGATTTTACATGTAATTTTACTGCAACTTTTTTTACAGTGCACACACACAGAGAGAAAAAGAAGTGGTTTTCAGTACCTGTGGATCCTATGCAAACTATGGAGGTAGCTTAATCCCTGTAAAGACTCCCTCGCAGATGGCGGCTATTTCGTCTTCCTTCAAAGGTTTCTTGTGGACTTCTATGATGTCTGAGGCCGATCCGAGACAGTACTCCATCACTAGCCACGCTGTGTTGTCCTTGAGGTAACATCCTTTGTATTCTATCGTGTTGGCGTGCTTCAATTGTTTTAAGAATCTAACGGTTACAATAAAAAAAAAAAACAATAAAGACCGAACTGTTCAGGAAAGAATTAAAATATATGAAGACCCAACAGAAAAATTACGATCCCTTTTGATAATCCACATAATAAAACAACAACAAAAACGATTTGAACCTTCTCAAAATGGTAGGAGAGTGCTATGGTCTTTTCAAGAAGGTATTCCTTGACAAAACAATGACAAACCACTTAAAATATCATCAAAAAGAAAGGGAAATATCTTGGCTTTTAAAATTCTTTAGAAGAGCGCTAGAATAGATTAAGATTTAACAAGAATTGCACCCAAAATTAAAGTTTTCCAAAGATTTTCAAAACAAAATAATGAAAAACTACTTCACATATCGTCAAAATAAAAAAAAATTTCTAGGTCTTTGAAAATTCTTTAGGAGAGTGCTATAATAAATTAAGTTCTAACGAGAATTGCACAAACAGTTTTTTGAAGATTTTTGAAATAAAACAATAAAAAACGTCTTAAAACCTCATCTAAAAGGTGAGAGTGTCTCATGGTCTTGGAACTTCTTCAAGAAGGTGCTAGAATAAATTAAGATCTAACATGAAATCCACAAAAAAATCCTTTCCTGGAAATTTCTTTGAATAAAACAATGAAAAAACGGCTAAAAATATCGTCAAAATGAAGAGAAGATTTCTTGGTCTTTAAAATTTGTTACGAAAGTGTTATAATAGATTAAGATTTAACAGAAATTGCAGGAAAACTCAAAATTTTCCGAAGATTTTTGGAATAAAACAATGAAAAACGAGGTAAAATATCATCAAAATAAAAAGAAGATTTATTGGTGTTTAAAATTCTCCAGGAAAGTGTTATAATAGATTAAGATCTAACATGAAATGCACAAAGAAACGGTTTCTTGAAGATTTCTTTGAATAAAACAATGAAAAACGCCCAAAAATATCGTCAAAATGAAGAGAAGATTTCTTGGTCTTTAAAATTCTTCATGATAGTGTTATAATAGATTAAGATCTAACAGAAATTACACTAAAACTCCAAATTTTTCGAAGATTTTTGAAAAATTTTGAGTTTTAAATGAAAAAACCAGTTAAAAATCCTCAAAATGAAAGGAAGATTTCTTGGCCTTTAAAATTCTTCATGATAGTGTTATAATAGATTAAGATCTAACAGAAATTGCACAAAAACTCAAAGTTTTCCGAAGATTTTTGGAATAAAACAATGAAAAATAAGGTAAAATATTCTCAAAATGAAAAGATTTCTAGGTCTTTAAAATTCTTCAGGAAGGTGTTATAATAGATTAAGATCTAACATGAAATGCACAAAGAAACGGTTTCCTGAAGATTTCTTTGAATGAAACAATGAAAAACGTCCCAAAATATCGTCAAAATGAAGAGAAGATTTCTTGGTCTTTAAAATTCTTCATGATAGTGTTATGATAGATTAAGATCTAACAGAAATTACACTAAAACTCCAAATTTTTCGAATATTTTTGAAAAATTTTGAGTTTTAAATGAAAAAACCAGTTAAAAATCCTCAAAATGAAAGGAAGATTTCTTGGCCTTTAAAATTCTTCATGATAGTGTTATAATAGATTAAGATCTAACAGAAATTGCACAAAAACTCAAAGTTTTCCGAAGATTTTTGGAATAAAACAATGAAAAATAAGGTAAAATATTCTCAAAATGAAAAGAAGATTTCTAGGTCTTTAAAATTCTTCAGGAAGGTGTTATAATAGATTAAGATCTAACATGAAATGCACAAAGAAACGGTTTCCTGAAGATTTCTTTGAATGAAACAATGAAAAACGTCCCAAAATATCGTCAAAATGAAGAGAAGATTTCTTGGTCTTTAAAATTCTTCATGATAGTGTTATAATAGATTAAGATCTAACAGAAATTACACTAAAACTCCAAATTTTTCGAATATTTTTGAAAAATTTTGAGGTTTAAATGAAAAAACCAGTTAAAAATCCTCAAAATGAAAGGAAGATTTCTTGGCCTTTAAAATTCTTCATGATAGTGTTATAATAGATTAAGATCTAACAGAAATTACACTAAAACTCCAAATTTTTCGAAGATTTTTGAAAAATTTTGAGGTTTAAATGAAAAAACCAGTTAAAAATCCTCAAAATGAAAGGAAGATTTCTTGGTCTTTAAAATTCTTCATGATAGTGTTATAATAGATTAAGATCTAACAGAAATTGCACGAAAACTCAAAGTTTCTCGAAGATTTTCGAAATAAAACAATAAAATACGTCTTAAAACCTCATATAAAAGAAACGTCTCGTGTCTTGGAAATTCTTCAAGAAAGTGGTAGAATAAATTAAGATTAAACATGAAACGCCCTAAAAACCTGTTTCCTGAAGATTTCTTTGAATAAAACAATGAAAAACTACTAAGTATCGTCAATATGAAAAGAAGATTTCTTGGTCCTTAAAATTCTTCAGCAGAGTGTCAAAAAGGGGTCTCGAAAATTCTTCAAGAAAGATAGATTCAAATATAAATTAAGATTTAACACGAAATGCCCTAAAAATCTGTTTCCTGAAGATTTCTTTGAATAAAACAATGAAAAACAACTAAGTATCGTCAAAATGAAAAGAAGATTTTTTGGTCTTTGGGATTCTTCAGCAGAGTGTCATAAGAGATTAAGGTTTAACAGGAATTGCACAAAAAATTTAAGATTTTTAAAGGTTTTTTGTATAATAAAACAACGAAAAAACAACCTAAAATGTAAAACAGTTTTTTTGGCCTTTGAAATTCTTCAGGAGAGTGCTAGAACATGTTAAGATTTGACAGGAATTGCTAAAAAAGAAACCCAAGATTTCTAAAGGTTTCTGCAATAAAATAACGAAAAACAACCTGAAATCTCAACAAAATAGAAAGAAGGTATCATCATGTCAGAAACTCTTCGCGGGAATGTTAGGAGAAAGCGAGATCCAAGAGGAATTACGGAAAAAATCCAAGTCCTTCAAAGATTTTTGTAACAAAACAACGAAAACAGAGTTCAAACTTCATCAAAATAAAAGAAAAGATGTCTTGGTCTTTAAAATTCTTCAAAAAAGGTGCTAGAAACAAATTGGGATCTGTTTTCCTAAATTTTTCGAAGATTTTGGTAAGAAACCAATGAAAAAAAAATAAATAAACAAAAGAAGCAAAATAGATAGAAACCATAATAGGCAATTAGGAGAGAACTAAAATAGAACTAGATCCATAGAAGGCGTATAAAGAAAGCTAGATAAAATCAAACAATCATGATTGATTGGTTTTATCCAGCTCTCTTAATAGATTATAGATTTGCTTGTGTATGCTTCATTTACGTAGATTCTAAGAGAAACTATAATCCATCAGAAAATAAATATGCAAAAGATTGGAAAGGGCGTTTCTCTTGGCAATAATAAATTACGTCATAAGAACAAGCACATACTTTAAAACACTTTACCACAAACTTCACGACTCCATTTTGAGTATTTTCATCACTTTGGCAAAAAAAAATATATATAATCTTAAACTTAAAATAATTTTAGAAAGATAAAAGCTAGTCTCAAAGCATATTTCAAGACTTTAACCCACCGTATTTCCTTCAGAATATCCTGCCATTTCTCCTGACTCTGCTTTCCCATATATGACATCTTCTTGATGGCCACAATCTCATTGGTCTTCGTACAGCGGGCATAATAGACCGCCCCGAATGACCCGTGACCGATCTCTCTGAGGTCCTCGAATATCTTCTCCGGGTCATGTTTGAAGAATAGATCGGCGATGTCGGGGTCTTTGAGACTGCCCGGCCTTAGCACAGGAGCCATCGCTTGTAGACCCTATCCAGTTTTCGCTAACTCACTGTACATCGCACAACAGAGAAAAGAATCAATCACAAAATCGAGTTTTATAAATCGGTGTGTTTAGCGGACACCCTGTATATTATTGTGTGCCCCTAAAACACGAAAGGGAACAACCTTCGTCAACCTATTTACATACGATTAAATTTTAAATTCGCCGGGAAAGATTTGAGTGAGAATTTCGTATCGCAAATTTTGGGGATCGATACCTTGGGGCGAAAATAGAACAACCCTTCTGCGTTTAGGGTTTTCGGCTATAGACATTACGGTAGGGTTGCGATTCGCCCATAATGAATCGGTGAAGAGTTGTTGTAAAAGTACAATGCGCGTTGTACCCTCTCTGTAACTACATTACACATAACGCTCTAACTCTAGATTAAGCCATTTCCTGCTGATATTATAATTTGCAGTCAGAAACTGCTTTACTGTAATATACAATACGGTTGTAGTACGTTACATAAATACGATAAAATTGATTTATTCTAAATTCTAAGTAGCGTATTAACCGATAATCACTCCAATAAAAATTCACATTGATTTATTTAAAACAACAAATGTTGAAAATCTAATGTTCGAGATCCACAACATTTTTCTTTTTTAATTCTGGCGTTTATCAGCAGATATGAAACGCTTTGACGCGCTATTGAAATATTTTCAACAGAGAATTAATCGTTTATTCACACTGATGAATCAAATAATTTTAATTTATGAAGTTATATTAAACGTTTCATTTTTGCTAAGAATTACGACATTATAAATTTAGTAATTTAAATGACACCTTAATAAATTAAGTAATAACATGATACAGAAAAATATGTATTTAAAGATTATTACTCAGAGTATCTTTACGATAAATTATTGTAAAAGCACACACAATTATTTGGAATTCATAATATTTTAAGAGATCTATTGAAATATTCCAATTCAAGGCAAATTTTTACATTATCTATCTTGGAAAGATAATTTTTGCATTACATCAATAATAATTATCACAAAGATTCCTTTTAGTTTAAATAACTAAGTGTTTGTGCAAGATTTTTAAGACATATCATGTAAGGAAACAAGTAGGCATAAAGCTTAAGCAAGTAGTATTACATCATAAAATATCTTTGAGAAAATATCTTATAGCATTTCTTACAATTAGTGTTTAGTTTTTATTAAAATACCAATTACAGTGCTAAATATTTTATAGCAGATTCTTAGAAAATCTTTTATAGTGTAAGAAGAAAATAATTTGATGAAAAGTGAATTTGTAATCTTATTTCATATTACTCATTTCAATTCTGCAAAAAACATGAACAATTTTTATTTCATTTTATTGTTGATTGAGGAAAAAGAAACAGAAAAAAGCACAGCCAAGATGAGTGATCAGCAAAATGGGTTTAAATTTAAAAACTATCACAAAAATTGTTCTTTATCAAGGTAAAAATTTTGCATCGAAGTTGTATCTCACAGTTCTAAAATTGCTAAAAAGCTTAATACAAGCGATTAACCCCCAAAATAACTTTTTATTCTTTATCTACACTTTTATTTAAATGATCGTTTTCAAAATTCGTAAAAATTATTTTAATGGTTAGAATTCCTATTAATAAAAATTAACTCGTTGTGATAGATTTTAACTTAATTATCAAAATATCTTAGAGACCCTAGAAGGGGGCGGTCATCATCGTTCGAGGCACACCCACTAAATCATCATCGTCTGGTGGAACGACTTGAAAAAAAATAAAATCACATAGAGGCTACACTAAAATGCCTCTTTTTATATTTGGTCGATTTACGTGGAATTTTTGACAAATAATTTTCATGGCCCATTAAATATGAGCTTTAAACTTCAATGCATTTTGTAAAATTTGAAAATAGTTCTTGCAAATTTTGAAAATTAAAATAAAATCCTTATTTCTGTTGGAACCACGTTATGTACACTCAAAAAAGAAGAAAAAAAGATTTTTAGATTAAGTCAGCACACATAAATGACACAAAATGCACCATTAGCTTTAAAAAAAATCGATTTTATTGATGAATAACTGTTGAAACAGTACTAAACTGTTATTTTCCAGGAAAAAAAATTACATTATTCTTGTCAAAAGAGAATTAATGACTAATGACAATCAATCGTATATTCTAGGGCTTTTTGTTTTGATAATGGCACCTTGCTGGGACAATTTACCTCATTTATTTTAATAGTTTTGACAAATGTACCCTTTTATTTGTTTCAATTCAAATTCTCTGTGCTCCTGGACTAGCTAAAAGTCTAATACAAAATGTATACTCTTAAACACTAATGAGAAACAAGCATTTAATTAAAATCTCATTTATACAAAACACGTGTCTGAAAAATCTACGAGTATTTACGTCAAATAAAATACAACAGCGCCATAAAAACTATCAATATATTTACGGTAATCCAAAAATTAATTAATTCTAAGCAAAAACGAACCCATTTATGTCCGTCCATCGATATGCATAAACGTTTTATTAGTTGTGGAACGAAACTGGTGTGATTCATCGTTTAAATATTTCTTTTTTTCTATTCAAGTCTGGGATAAGAGATCTCGGAAGGTAACAACCTTGTCGCAACAGCCTCTGTTTAGGTGAATTTATAAGTTCAAATACCTACATGACAAATAATGATCGAAATATCTTGCGTGTTTTAAATTCGACCCGTGTTATTATTTGTTATTAGATGTGATGTCCGTTTAATTAACATTCAATAAAAAACGATGGACGCGTAAAAATGATTAAATTAAATTGGGTTTGATTTTAAAAGAAGTATTCTCACGTAGATATACGTATGTAAATAATAATAATAATAGATTGGTAATTATCATCGGTTAAATAACATGTTTAGGTTATGGGTGCACACAAATGATATTAACGTTATTATTAGTCACAGTACTGGTTCCCTTTCGGAAATTATGAATTTCCCGATGCAATCTCGCCTTTTACATTATAATTCGATTAGTGAATTCGCGCAAATACACACAAAGTAAAAACTTACGTACCAACATTACGGGGTTTCCTCCTATTGTATCCTACCATCTCAGCCCCCCCGTTTACAGTCCGGATCGTTGGATCTCACGCAGCGGGGGCACCGATTTACACCATCCGCACACGCACTACGGATTATTCGAAAAGACCGACACTAACACCATAGGTTCGCCTCGAAAACCCAGCGCACTACCACACAAAGTTAAAATGGCGATTGCGGGTCGCCCGTCGGCGGAGACGTTTGTCGCCTCTCGCGGCGTCTGTAACGGACTATGGGGGGCCGCCACTACGCCATCGCCCCCTCGAAAGGGTGGTCGCGAATACGGCGTCCGATCCTGCGGTGCCAAGGCGGCGTCCGACGGCCGGGCTACCCACGAAATCCGGAGCGAAAACACACGTACGTCGCTGCGCTCGTTTTAAGCGAGGTTAAAATTCGCGACACTCTCGCGTCGGGATCGCGAAGCTCGACGCCCCTTCTTCCTCTCTCGGTCGATAATGTCGGGGATCGGTTGGTGGTGGTCGCAGTGTTTCGGCGCCGTTTTTGATTCGATTGCGGCAGGGACACTGGCGAAATTATGATTTTTCTCGCGATATTTTACCGTTTCATACTCACGAATCCGTGAATGGGACCAATACAACCCCGCGCCCCTAAAATATTTAACTTAATAATGGCCGATAAATTTGTTTTGTATTGACAACTTGACGCGCCATCTATTAGTGAATGGCAATAATAATAATGTTACATTTTATATGGAGAAAAAAAATATTTAAAATAATAAATTTCTGATTAGATTATATAATTTAATTATAATTAATAAAACATGAAAAATTTTTTAAAATATAATATTTTTACCGCTTCATCTATTGTTACCTTACTAATAACAAATAATTGTAAATTTATATAAACCTTATTATTCCCTGAAATTGATTTCCTCTATCAACGAGGATTAACAATAAAAAAATTATTTATTTTTCTATCAAAGTGAATTTCAAATACTTAATTTTACATGTAAAATTCCACTTAAATTATAATTAATAAAACAGATTTGGCAGATTTTCGATTATTTTTTCTTATAAATATCTTTGTAGCGTCATTTAGTATTAACAAACTCCAAAAATGTTACTTTCTACTTTATTTTTGAGAAAATAATATAAAACAGTTTAAATATATTGATTTAAACGTTATATTTTTTTTGTCCAATTAATAGATTTTAATCATAAATATTCAATGATGATTTTTAAAATGTATCTTGTTTAAATATTTTTCATTATTAACAACAATTTGTTTTTCTACCAAAACGAGTTAATTAATTAATTAATTTTACATGCAAAATTTTACTGATGTTATAATTAATAATGTTTTATTAATTATAACATCAGAAATATTTCTGAATATTTTTAATCCAAAAATATTATTGCAGTGTAAGTACTATAAGAAAAAAATGTATGTGAAACTCTGCTTAAATTATGATTAATAAAAAACTGAAGGATTTTAACAAGTATTTCTGATTTATAAATATTTCTGCAGGATTATTTGGTCTTAACGAACTTCAAGAGTGTCATATTCTATTTTATTCTTGAGAAAATCATAATAAATGTCTAAAAAATATTTAGGCGTTATTTTTAATTATTATTAATTTTAATTATATTTAGTTAATAACACATTTTTAAAATTTATCAATTTAAAAAAATATTTATTCATTGTCAGCAGCCCCATTATTATTATTATTATTCTTGCTATTATTACATATCTATAAAAATAAATTAATTGATTTTTGCGAAAGTAATGAAAAATGTATTTATTTAAATGTAAATACTGGATGTGGTTTATTTATTTCCAAAATTTATTCAGTATTAAATTTTCTTTATTTAAGTGTGTTGCGATGTTTTCTTGATCAGACTTTGGTTTTTTTTTTTATTAGTTTTTTACGTTTTCTTTTCCGGCCGCCTCCAATCTATTAAAATTTATTTAATTGCTTAAAAGTGTTTATTTCTAAAAAAATAAAGAAAAAAAAAGTTACTATAAGCCGCAGCACCATCTATTGATTAATGTTAATAATAGTGATTGTATATTTGCGGGAAAATAAGTTTAAATCAATTATATTTTTCTTAAAAACCACTTAAATCATTATACCACTTAATAAGTTTTCGCATAATTTTCGTAATAACTATAATTTATAAATAATTTTTGCACTAATATCATGCAGAGTCATCTATGAATAGAAAATTTAAAAAATGACTTATTCATCAATATTTATTATTTGTATTTATTTTAGTATAAACCAATATAGTATAAACTACCATCATACATCAAATACATTTGCGTTTACATTTATTATTATATACTAATTCTGTGAAAGAGGAAAATTAGAATTTAAATTCTCCACTCCGAACAGGAAATTGCCCTGTTTACTTCTGTCAAAATCGCATGCTACATCCGCCCATTTATGTCCCGGCATTGCTGTCATTGATAACCTCAAATCTGCGACTATTCTAGAAGTTGTGTTTTGTGCTTTTTAAAGTCGAAGAAATGGCCGCGATAAGTTTATTAAACCCTAAAGCGGAGGTGGCGAGAGCCGCTGCCGCTTTGGCGGTAAATATCTCAGCTGCGAAAGGAATTCAGGATGTAATGAAGACGAATTTAGGACCCAAAGGGACGGTCAAGATGTAAGCACATGATCCTATTTCGAGTGAAATTATGCTTTAAATTCGATTTTTTTGCGTATTTCTGTGTTGAATATTCGATGAAATCGTGTAAAAATTATATCGATTTCAGTTTTTTATGTTGGAATTTTTATTTTTTATTGCTTTTTGTTAAACTTAACCTAACAAACTATACGTTATTGGGGTGTATTGGCGAAAATGGATAATTTTTGCAAATAAATGTAAGACGGGCAGGGTAGTATTTATTTGTTGTATTTTTACAAAATTTATAGTTCTATTGAAACCAGTTAGTTTGATTTTCATGTAAAATTAGAGGAACTGGGTTCAATATAATTCTAATTTGTGTAAAAACTGCAAATGAAAATACGTTTTTTCGCTGATTATATTTTACCTAAGTAGTAATTTCAATAGAAAATAAAGTATATTATTTGCATTCATTAAATTTATGTTTTTCTTTTAAGTATTCTACAAAGATTATGTAGTTCCACTTTCACATGATTATTTATATTAGGCTTGTGTCGGGTGCTGGTGACATTAAAATCACTAAAGATGGCAACGTCCTCTTACACGAAATGCAAATACAACATCCCACAGCTTCGTTGATAGCCAGGGCTTCGACGGCACAAGACGATATGACTGGAGATGGGACCACTTCCACAGTATTGATTATAGGGGAATTACTGAAACAGGCAGACATTTATATCGCCGATGGCTTGCATCCGAGACTCCTAGCGGAAGGTTTCGACAAAGCGAGAGCCAAAACATTGGAGGTGTTGGAGAATATGAAGATCCCGATTGAAATTAACAAAGAAAATTTGACGGACATCGCAAGAACTAGTTTAAGGACAAAGGTGAGTTGTTTTTCCTTTGTCTTTGAATTATCGAAGTTCTAAAGATTTTCGCCAGGGGCATTTTATCTAACTTTTTTTTTTTGTGTCAGAATCATTTAATTTTTTTTTTCTATTTCACCTATAATGTTTCTTCATTGGTTTATTACGTATTTGAATAATTATGTGAGTCACATTTGCTTAGCTTTAAGCTTGAGTAGTTACATGTATATTTTTTTTGTGTTGCTCAAATTTTAACAGTGTTTCCAAAGAGTTATTATTAGGCTTAGTTTAAAATAAGAATCAATATGTGTTTCTGTACTGTACTTGTATATGTAAAATACAGGATGTCCCAACAGTGCAAAGACGGAAGATTGCTCATAAATTAAGAGTATTTTCAAAAAGATGTTCATATATTATCATAGATCGTACCTGACTGCATGCCCTAAACATATTTTGAATTATACAGAGTGTTCCGTTTTTCAGCTACATATCAAAGTTACACTTTTTTAAACGGAACACCCGGTATTTTGTTGAATATTTGGATAGACCACCCAAAAAGAAATAAATTATTATAGGGTGCTAAATGGCTGTAATCGTCATTTGTTTAGCTATTTACTGTTTTATTGGAAAAAATACCCAAATTTAATTTCGCTATTTTGAAAAATTAAATTTTTAAATGCTGATCAAAACTTCTATTATATTATTTTAGTTTACAATCGCTCTAGACCGTTTAACGATATTTTGATTCGTTTATATTCCATAACGCAAAATGTAATTTTTCTCGAAAATGTTAAATGGATCACTCTGTATATTTTTACACCATTCGATTCGCCTTTTTACTAGCTTTTATTTAATACCATACTTGTTGGGGTTTGGTGCAACGTTTATTGTGTTAAGTTCAGTACATAAAAATTTAATAAAAATTATATTCTAAGTATCCAATGAACGTTATATGTGATGGTTAGATAAGAGTAATAAAACTCGTTCTATCGTTCATCTAATATTTATTATTTGAAAACTAGTTTCGGCTTTTTAAAAAGCCATCTTCAGATCACTGGAATGCAAATGATTAATTGATTAGGAAAAAGTAATTGTGTTAATTTTTTTTTATATAAAATATAGAACTGAAGAAATTAATTAAAACTAGCAGACGTAAAAAATATATTAAGTCTACAATTACAAATGACATTTTAAAAATTATGTATTAAAAGTGTACTTACACGTCAAAAAAAAGGTAAAATTGTCGATTATCAGATAAAAAACACCAAACATGAAAATAAAATTAAACGGACACCAACAATTATACACACAAATTAAATATAAATTCAAGTATGAGAAAAAGAAAAAGAGAAACTTTTACATAGAATGACAATGATACAAATGATTCAAATTGAACTGCGAAAAATTGTTTAGAATATATTTTTTTTTATTACTACTTAATTTTTAACACAATTACTTTTTCCCTAATCAATTAATCATTTGCATTCCAGTGATCTGAAGATGGCTTTTTAAAAAGCCGAAACTAGTTATCAAATAATTAATATTAGATGAACGATAGAACGAGTTTTATTACTCTTATCTAACCTTCATTTAATAAAAAAGTTTAAAAAAAATGATATTATTATTACAGACAATTTTCGTCAGCCTCCCCCAAAGTAAAAATCATCTCATTTAGTTCTTTTTTAGGAAAATTCATTTTTTTTACGTAATTATGTACACAGATTATGATGAGGGATTTTCACAGTAACTAGGCAACAACAATCATAGATATTGTAATAATAATAATAATAATAAGTTTATTGATCCAA
This sequence comes from Protaetia brevitarsis, assembly GCA_004143645.1. Classification (NCBI taxonomy): domain Eukaryota; kingdom Metazoa; phylum Arthropoda; class Insecta; order Coleoptera; family Scarabaeidae; genus Protaetia; species Protaetia brevitarsis. Next base: position 141,358 of record RXPK01000138.1, read on the forward strand.
ATCAAATACAAAAAAAAAGTACAATAAAAAAAAAGAACAAATAGATAATAAGTAAGGATCAAATGGAAGAGAATGTCAGTCTCCAGCATGATGCTGTTGACTGGTTTTCAATTCTCTCCAAAATAAACTAAAACATAAAAAGAAAGTTGAGAATACTTAGTTACAAAAGAAATAAACAAAACAAACAACAAAAAAAAAGAAAAGTACTTGTTACCGTACAATAAAATGATCGGATCACATAAGACCTTCACTGCCGCCGCAGAAGATCCGTTTTAATTTTCTTTCTAAAGCTAAGGGGAGACAGCTGCCAGAGTTCCAACGGTATCGCATTATAGACATTGGCTATGTTATATGAGAAGCATCTTCTATAAAGTTCTAAATTGAATTTCTTTACGCAAATGCAGTGTTTATATCGGACATTAATATTGCGAACATCGGTGCGATACGAAATTTTATTATATAAATACGGGGCCTTCTTCTCTGAAATAATCCTATGAAACAGCACTGCCTCATGCAACCTTCTTCGCGAATTCATGTTTAACCAGCCAGACCAACGCAGTGCCATAGATATATGTTGATATTTTCTAATATTATAGATAAACCTCAGACAAGTGTTCTGAATTAGCTGCAAACGACGGCGGGATGCCGAGTCCAGACAAGGTCCATATACGACGTCACAGTAATCACCACTATCACACACCAAATATATTAATATATCGTCAGCATAACAGTGGTACTTACATAATTTTAAGTGATCACCAATACAACAAGTATATATAATGAATAATAATGGCCCCAATACCGACCCCTGCGGCACACCGGACTCAACAAATAGTTGATCTGCAACTTTATCATTTACAGAAACCACCTGCCTCCTATGACCCAAGTAGCTTCTAAAAAATTCAACTGCCCCCTCAGAAAAACCGACATATTGCAATATACAAATCAACAAATCGTGATCAATGGTATCGAATGCCTTCGTAAAATCTAGAGACACTGCTATAACCACCTTACCATCATCTAAAGCCGATATAACATCATCAGATACGTGAAGCAAAGCGGTTACGCAGCTATGGCCTGTCTAAATCCTGATTGTGCCTCAGGTATAATATCATTTGCCTCCAAGTGCTTTCTGATCTGAAAAGCTACAACCTTTTCTAAGACTTTCGATAAACATGGAAGAATGCTAATAGGTCTTAGATCTTGAAATTGTGTCGGCGAAGTCTTTTTAGGCAATGGCACGACCTTGGAAAGCTTCCAGTTATCTGGGAAAGATGATGTTCGAAGGCACTCATTTATCAAATGAGTAAGAGGTGCCAAGATCACAGGGCAACAAAATTTGATTAACTTGATACTTAAGCCATCCAAATCGACAGTATTAGACCTAATACTAGCTATGATCTTTGCAACCTCTCCTTCACTCACTTCACGATATTCTAGCAAAAGTACGCAAAGCGGGCTTTCTATTTAAACTGTAAAACGCCATTAAATTACGGTTACCAGGTGACATAGTATTGTGAATATCAGCAACAGATGTAACAAAATATTTGTTAATAGCATTAACATCCGACAAATGTTCAGGAATCATATTGTATTTATTTTATCCCACATTTAACGCGCGCAATTCAGACCAAAGTTTTAAAAAATGATATTATTATTACAGACAATTTTCGTCAGCCTCCCCCAAAGTAAAAATCATCTCAATTAGTTCTTCTTTAGGAAGATTCATTTTTTTTACGTAATTATGTACACAGATCTTGATGAGGGATTTTCACAGTGACTTAGGCAACAACAATCATAGATATTGTGTTTTCATATTTTATTTATTCTCAATTTCTTTTTAGAAAAAACAAAAAAAACCATAATTGTCGTGCCAAACCCCAACAAACACGATATCGAAGCTTGTTAAAAGACGAATCAAATGGTGTAAAAAATATACAGGCTGTTCCATTTTTAAAAAAATCGAGGCAAATTACGTTCTGGGTTATGGAACATCCTGTATAAACAAATTTAAATATCATCATTATATGGTCTACGGCGATTGAAAACTGAAGTAACAAAAATAAGTTTTAACAAATTTACATTAATTTGTTAAAATTTTAACCATGGCGATGTGATAAGTCATTAAACTTCGGTCTTTTTTCGATAATACAGTAAATAGCAAAAGAACTGGCGATTAAAACCATAATAATAATGTATATTTATTGATTAAAGACATAATTGTGTGTATAATAAGTCAGGAAACACAATTAATGAAGCCACCACCAAACTAAAAAACAAAATTATAGAACAATAAATGAATAATCTTAATAATAATAATAATATAATAATAATAAATTCGTTTATTCCATAATACAATAGTATAGAACACGTCAATACTTAATATAAAACTACGTCAACAACATAAAGAAAATTGTATAAATAAAAAGACAAAGATTGTTTAAAATAAAAAACACACATACGAATATAAAAGAAAGTACTATACTGTACAGGGTGCGCCCAGAAAATCTGCGGTCGTATAAAACGTTTTGCTAACAAGATATTTTTTTAAAATTGTTTTAAATTGTGCTAATGGCATTTGCTTTAGTGGCTGTGGCAGATGGTTATATATTTTAATACATTGCCATATAGCCTGTTTTTGAACATTGGTAAGTGTTGTTTGGGGCGGTAATAATTAAAAATTATTAATTAAAAATAAGATACAAAAACAAAAAAAGGAATTTATAAACAGAAAAAAAAAAACAAAAAGCAAAAGAAGATCGTATTACTCTCCGAAATATTCAGCCACGGAGTAAAAAAAATGTTGTAACAAAAACGCTTTTAGTGACTTTCGAAAACTTTTATAACTATCATGACATCTAATTTCGTTGGGTAAATGATTAAATATTTTTATTCCTAAGTTATATGCACCTTGACTAATAATATTCATTGAGGTAGAAGGTAAGTGCAGTTGATCTTTTATTCTAGTCTCGTAATCATGAATTTTCGCGTTGGTCGGAATATTTACTTTTGACTGGTATATGTAACATGACGATTCAAAAATGTATAAACATGAAAGAGAAGGATTTTAATTTTTTCAAAAATGGTGGCGACAGGAATCATAAAATGAGCTCCACAACACTTCTAATCACAGACTTTTGCGCCTAAAAATACTTGAGGCGAACTTGCCGAGTTTCCCCATAAGAGTATACCATACTGTAATCTAGATTGAATTTCAGCATAGTACAGTGAAATTAAACAATCCACAGATATCTGAGACCTTAAGCGTTTAAAAGCAAAAGTTTTTGGTGTAACTTTTGCACAATACTGTCACATTGCTCTTTCCATATCAACGTGTGATCAAAATAACTCCTAAAAATTTAGTACTATCACAGCAAAATAATTCTTTTTTGTTTATAGTTAAATTGTAATGTTCGATACACTTTTGTCTGGCATGAAATACCATTTATTTTGTTTTTTTCTAAACTTAAAGACAATTTATTTTGCGAAAACCAATTGCATAAGTTATTTAATAGAGAATTTGTTGTATTTTCAGTAATATGAGTATTTACATTAGGAGCTGTTAACATTACGACATCATCAGTATAAATCGTCAGGTATATATTTGATAGAAACAAGACTATATCGTTTATGTATAAATTGAAAAGTGTTGGACCTAGCACTGAACCTTGTGGAATTCCAGAATCCGTGGGTAACCACGATGATTCAATCAAAGTATCATTTCCTTCATTGTTTCTGTAACGTACTGCTGTGAACTGATGGTACCAGCATATATGAAAAGTGAAATTAAAAAAAAAAATTAAATCAACTAGCTCAGTGGATAAAAAATTTAAAAGGACGCAAAAAATCAGATAACCTCAAGGTTATTTTCAGAATTGATCTAATCATGAAAAAAAATGTGGGCGAAAATAAATTGACTTTCCTTTAAAATCCCCAAATATTGAATGATTGATTCAAAATAAAAGACTGCAATTTTAAAATGATATTTATATATATTCATTAATTTTATAGTATAAAAAGAAACATTTAATTACAATTAACAGGGGTAAAAAAACCATGGACTGAGAGTCCTGGATTAAAACAAACCCTGCGTGAATCTAAAATTTAAAAAGGACAATTCAAATCCTTCAGCAAACAAAATGGAAGATTTGTTCTAGAAGGAAAATCTTAAATCACAAAAAATCCACGTGGTTTCAAAAATTTAAACCAAACTATAATTTAACTTACATTACACGTGGAGAAACAAGTATAAAAATAATTAAATTAACATCCAAGCTCTAAGCTTCTTATCACCTAACCCGAGGTAACTAAATTACAATAAAATTGAAAACTAACAAAAAAAAAACGGAAAATTTAAACTCTTAACGCGGTATCTTCTAGAACAAAAATTATTAACGGGCCTTACATAAAAATTGTGCACAACAATATAACACCAATTAATTACAACTGAGTTGTCTGAATGATGATCAAAATAACAATATAATCGAACAAATCTTAATAAAAGAAAGATTGCAAAATGGGTGCAATGAGCTAAATATTTACATGTACTTACGCGGCATCAATTCAGTAACTAAGTCCCTAAGAGGCACTTCAAGCATACATATAACAAAATAACAATTGCGCGCGCTGCAACAGCCGCAAAAGATCATCGAATATGCCTTTTAAGAAGGAAATAAAACAAGATAAACAAATGCTAAACATATTAAAGAATGAAACTGAACAATTAAATACTTAAATTCATCAAACAAATCTATTTACAAAAACTAATTTAAAACAAAAAAAACTTCTGTGAGAATTTGCGCGCGGCATAGCCAAAGCTTGATATTCGAAAAATAAACACTAAGTTTACAAAACCCGGAGTGCCAGGCCACAGCAGTACCTCTACCATTTGCATTCTGTTGTTAAAATATGAAGCAAACCAGCGCCCAAGTACTCCTCTTATTCCGTATAATTCAAGCTTTTGGAACAAAATTTCATGTTGTACACAGTCGAAGGCTTTCTGTAAATCGCAGAACACACCAATAGCTGCTTTATATTGATCGATATTTTTTAGGATATTGCAATAAAACTCAATTAATGCGGTAGAGGTAGACTTTCCCTTTTTAAATCCATGTTGATTATTACTAATGAAGCTATGTTTGCCAAGAAAAGAATTTAAACGGTCTAACCATTTAGTACCTTAAGAAAAGTTGTTTCTATTAATAAAGCGTTCAATCCAAAAAATATTCCATTTAAAAAAATGCAACTTCGATGTGTAGCTGAAAAATAAAACACTCTGTATAATTCAAAATATTTTTCGGGCATGCAGTTAGGTACAATCTATGAACGTTCTTCTGAAAATACTCTTAGTTTCTGAGCAATCTTCCGTCCTTCCATCCTTGGGACTCGTTTCATTTCTTTCATTTTACCGCGATTCGCAATTTCAAAGGTCCATCCGTCATTGGCCGACGTCTTAACCGATGTCTGTGTGGACGCAATTTTATCGATACGACGCGAGAATAAACCCGTCGACTTGCACATGGTCGAAATAATGGAGATGCAACACAAAACCGACACGGACACCCAACTGATTCGAGGTAAATCGACACACGTTTTCAGGAGGAGGACTTAACTTAATTATTTCTTATTTCCATCCGTCTTATAGGATTAGTATTAGATCACGGTGCTCGCCATCCTGACATGCCAAAACGCGTCACCAACGCCTACATCCTAACTTGTAACGTCAGCATGGAGTACGAAAAGAGCGAAGTGAACTCGGGCTTCTTCTACAAGACCGCGGAAGAACGCGAGAAACTGATCCAAGCCGAGAGGGACTTCATCGATCAACGCGTACGCAAAGTGGTCGCTTTGAAGAAGAAGTTATGCGACGGGACCGACAAGAACTTCGTCGTTATCAATCAGAAGGGAATCGATCCGATGAGTTTGGATATGTTGGCCAAGGAGGGTATCATCGCTCTGCGTCGAGCTAAGCGGAGGAACATGGAACGTTTGGCTTTAGCTTGCGGTGGGACAGCTTTGAATCACTTAGACGACATCCAGGAATCTCAACTGGGATACGCGGGGCTGGTTTACGAGCATATTTTGGGGGAAAATAAGTACACTTTCGTCGAGGAGTGTAAAATTCCCCAATCAGTTACGATATTGATAAAAGGACCGAATAAGCATACGTTAACGCAGATTAAGGATGCTGTCCGAGATGTCTAACGTGCCATTAACAATAGCGTCGAAGATAAGGCTTTAATTCCAGGTAATGCGATCGATTTTTAAAGTTAAATAATTTAAATTCGATGTTAAGAAAAAGTATAGGTCTGATTATCTTTTGCGCCACCTTGAGGCAGCCCAGGGTGTGAATTTAAAACTTTAAGATGTTAATTCATTTTTTATTTAATTTAATCAATTACAGATAGAATTCGAAAAAAATTAATGATATGGTTATATAAAATATTAAATGACGAGTTTTTTTTTTGTAAAAAAATATAAATACTGTTTGAATTTTTTTTTATTTTTATCAAAAGAAAATAGTTTGAATTCGATATTAACAAAAAGTATAGGATCGATTGTCTTTTGCACCAACTTGAAGCACCCTAATGTGTGAATTTAAAACTATAAGATGTTAATTAATTTTTTATTTTAATTAATTAGAGAATTCGAAAAAAATTAATGATATGGCTATATATAAATATAAATGCAGTTGCAAAATTTTTGGTTTTCCTCAAAAGAAAATAGTTTGAATTCGATGTTAACGAAAAGTATAGGTCCGATTTTCTTTTGTGCCACCTTGAGGCAGCCCAGTGTGTGAATTTAAAACTTTAAGATGTTAATTCATTTTTTATTTTAATCAATTACAGATAGAATTCGAAAAAAATTAATGATATGGTTATATGAAAATTTAAATGACGAGTTTTTTTTTGTAAAAAAATATAAATACTGTTTGAAAAAATTTTGATTTTTATCAAAAGAAAATAGTTTGAATTCGATATTAACAAAAAGTATAGAATCGATTGTCTTTTGCACCAACTTGAAGTACCCTAATGTGTGAATTTAAAACTATAAGATGTTAATTAATTTTTTATTTTTATTAAATTGCAAAAAATATAAATGCTGTTGGAGAATTTTTGGTTTTCATCAAAAGAAAATAGTTTGAATTCGATGTTAACGAAAAGTATAGGTCCGATTTTCTTTTGCGCCACCTTGAGGCGCCCAGTGTGTGAATTTAAAACTTTAAGATGTTGATTAATTTTTTTATTTTAATCAATTACAGATAGAATTCGAAAAAAATTAATGATATGGTTATATAAAAATTGAAATGGCGAGTTTATTGATTAAATATATAAATATAAATGCTGTTGAAAAATTTTTGGTTTTCCTCAAAAAAAATAGTTTGAATTTCGATGTTAACGAAAAGTATAGGTCCGATTTTCTTTTGCGCCACCTTGAAGCATCCCAATGTGTCAATTTAAAGCTAAATTAAATGTTTTTTTTTAGCTTAATGATAGAATTTGAAACAAAATTAATGTTATGATTATGTATATAAAGATACCGCATGGGAGAATTTTGGGGCCTTTATTTTTTTTTACTGTTTATAAATCTTCTTTAACATCCTTTTGTTCCTTCTTATTGCTGATGTGAATGTTGTTTTTTTTAGCTTAATGATAGAATTTGAAAGAAATTAATGTTATGATTATGTATATAAGGATACCGCATGGTAGAATTTTAGGGCCTTTATTTTTTTATTGTTTATAAATTTTCTTTAACATCCTTTTCTTCCTTCTTATTGCTGAACCTATGCAAATTTTTATTTGATTTAACCAAGATTATCGATTCTGTCAATATTTCCTTTATATCGATAAAATTTTCTAACTTCAGCGTAAAGATTTAGGATTGGATAGTCGTTTTACCATCATAGAAGACTGATTGTTAGGAATGAAGTGTGAGATCGCTTGAACCAAGCGGTATAGGGATACCACATGGTAGAATTTTGGGACCTTTATTATTTTTTTTTACTGTTTATAAATCTTCTTTAACATCTTTTTCTTCCTTCTTATTGCTGAACGTAGGCAAATTTTATTTGATTTAACCAAGACTATCGATTTTGTCAACATTTCCTTTATATCGATAAAATTTTCTAACTTCAGCGTAAAGATTTAGGATTGGATAGTCGTTTTTTCGTCATAGAAGACCGATTGTTAGGATTGAAGTGTCCGATCGTCGGAACCAAGCGGTATAGGGATACCACATGGTAGAATTTTAGGACCTTTATTTTTTTTTTTACTGTTTATAAATCTTCTTTAACACCCTTTTCTTCCTTCTTATTGCTGAACCTATGCAAATTTTTATTTCATTTAACCAAGATTATCGATTCTGCCAATACTCCCTTTATATCGATAAAATTTTCTAATTTAAGCGTAAAAATTAACGATTGGATAGTCGTTTTTCCATCGTAGAAGACTGATTGCTAGGATTGGAGTGTCAGATCGCCGGAACCAAGCGGTATAGGGATACCACATGGTAGATTTTTGGGGCCTTTATTTTTTTACTGTTATCTCTATGAATATGTCTTGATTTGCTAGCGTTTCTATAATATATTCTAGTCAATAAGACAATATGCTACAGGATAAATTTAATTGATCATATTGTATATGTGTTATATAATATCTCTTTCTTGCTTCTTATTGCTAAACCTGAACTTACGCAAATTTTATTTCATTTACCCAGCACTTTGGATTCTGTTAATATTTCCTTTGTATCGATAAAAAATGTGTTAATGTGTCGTGTTTTCAGCATAGAAGACTGATTTGTTAGGATCGGAGTGTTTTTGTTGCAGAAACATTAAATCTCTCAGATAAATATTCAAAATCCATAGTCTATTTACATTATTTTCCTTATATTTATATAAACTTTTAACATATATTTTTCAAGACGTAGGTGAATTTGCAGTTATGTAACTATATAGAAATAGTAATATCTTGCAATATCACAAATTAGATCATATAGTTTTACTGCTGTCTCTTAATGGATTAATTTTAAAAGCCCTTCACAAGATAAAAAAAAAATGTTTAAATTCCATGATAACGAAAAGTAGAGGGCCGATTTTCTTGCGCATCACCTTGAAGAACCCCAATGTATAAATATAAAATAATACGAACTAACGTCAAATTTTGATTCATTATTGAATTATAAAGAAATTGATGTAGTTTGTAATTATTATATAACAAATAGGTAATAAATTTATTGATTGAAAAAATATAAATGCTGTTGTAGGAAAACTGTGAATACTAAAGTAAGAGTTGGGAAAAGAAACAACTGTATTTTAATAGTTAATTATCATTTTTTTTTTCTTCAAATATGTGATGTAAACGTGACTTTAATTGAACTCTCATCTACATTCTTTTATTTCTTCCATTTTTTACAGCTCCTTCTTTATACTTACCACTAAAATTCCAGAGACCCCTAATTTCAGTTCTCTTAGTATCTTTTTTTTTTTTTTGATTTAATGAAAACCGTCGATTTAGACTTCATATTTTCCAATCTATCAATAAAATTATCTAATCCAGGAGTAAAAGGTAACATTAACAAATGGATAGTGTCTTTTTTGCATCATCGAAAACCAGTTGTTATAATTGGAAGTGTCAGATGATGAGTGTAGGAATACCACAGGGTAGCGTTTTGAGACCTTTATTCTTTACTGTTTAAAAATTACCCTTTCTGAGTACACATATCTAATTTGTTTGGGTTATGTTACAATTTCTTTGAATATACGTAATGTAAATAAAATTTAGCATATTTATTTATTTTAATTTGAAATTGCATGGATACATATATATTAAAATCACTGTACTTTGTTTTCATCATTCATCATTTCCTTAAACAACTTAATGGCCTTATATATCATCTATTTACCTTATCTTTAGGGGCCGGAGCATTTGAATTGGCAGCGTACAATCAATTAATGTCTTACAAAGACACCGTGAAAGGGAAAAGCCGTCTCGGAGTGTCTGCATATGCCGAAGCTCTTTTGGTGATACCGAAGGTACTTGCCACGAATTCAGGTTTCGATTCTCAGGTATTTTACTTTAATCGATAAAAATTCGATTGTGCGAATCCTTTCCTACTCATTTCTTCCAGGACACCCTCGTAAAATTGCAGGAAGAATCACGTCTCAATCCGGAACCCATCGGTCTCGATTTGACTTCAGGTGAACCGATCAATCCGAAAGATGCAGGCATTTACGACAACTACATAGTGAAGAAACAGATAATAAATTCCTGCTCGGTGATCGCTAGCAATTTGCTGTTGGTCGATGAGATTATGAGGGCTGGTATGAGCAGTTTAAAGGGGTAGAGCGATTATTAAATGCGATTTTAGAGGATTTTTTTTTTGGAATCGATTTCATGCTTTCCTAATATTTTTTGTTTCATTAAGCACTCGCCACATATGTATTAATATTTAACATCGCTGAAGTTCTCTTGTTAATCGTCTTTTTTTTGTAACGAAGAAACCGGTCGAAATATGATTTTTATAGTACTTGAATAAGTAATTTGTATTTAATTCATTAATCTCAATAATAAAAGTATTTCACAAACGTTTATTGTGTTTTTCTACTTGTAACTGCTGCATTTATAAGTTATTTTCAAACACGAACGAGGTTAGAAGTAATCAATTACAGCACACAAAAATTAGGTTAGTTGGTGATCATCAATCATCACACACAGTTAAAATATTGAAATTACCAGCAAAAATTTTAAACTAAAAAATGATTACGATATTCGTTAAGATTTTTTTGCCCAAACGCCATCTATATGCTCTAAATTGCAACTACAATATTCGTTTCTGTTGTAGTTTGAAAGATGGCACCACATTATTTTAAGCCGGTGAGATTTTTAATCGTTTGTTCCTATAAATTATATTTTGTGAATATAAATATAATAAATTAATTAAATTAAGTGCATCATCTTTTCTTGTGTTCTATGTCAATATATTTGGAACAAAAAGAATCTTCCATAAAAGCAGAGTTACTGCAGAAAACTGCTGGAGTTAAAGTGACCTCTATGATTCAAAAGATAAACTTAGGATGAATTAATGTTTAGGTGATCTTGCTTTTTAGATTACAAAATATATTTTGTAAATATTTATGTATAAATATAATAATTAAGATAATGTAATATGAAATTATTTACGTTAATTTTTTTATTTTGTCTTTATAATAAGTACTGCACCACTGCAGATTCCTATAATTGAAGATGCGGCTATTATTCAACAGATGGCACTATATAAGTACATAGTATTTTTTAAAATTATCTGAATTTCACATTTTTTTCTTTATATTACAAGTTATATTTTAATAAATATATGCATAAAATCACTAAGATGAAATAAAATTAATTATGATAAGATTGTAATTTTATTTTTCCTATAATATCGACTGGAAAAATAGCAGAATTCTGTAATTGACAGTACCGTTATTGTTCAAGAGATGACGAAATATATTTCGAAATTATTAAAATTCAATATGTCCTTTATGTGTTTCAAAATATAATTATAAACATGTAAGTATATTAACAGATAGTTTAATTATAACTAACAGCTTCTTGCGGGTTTCGCCGTGTGTCAAAACTTTCGCTCGACGTTTCGCTGTTCATACTGACAGCTTCTTCAGGATAACTGAACTGATTCTCCATGGTCCGACATTCTTCTTATATACGCCCCTGGTGCATCCAACCGTGTAGTTTCCGCTCCATTGACCGTGACGGTTCGTAGTAGGCTCTTCCACGTGTTGCTAAGGTGGTACCCTTCTTCTCTGTTAACGGTTTTATTCTTCTCTATTTCTATGGCTTCCCTGATGAGTCTTTTTCCGTAGTTCTTGGTGGTAGTTATTACTTTTACATTCTTGAAATCCAAAAAAAAAGACTCATCAGGGAAGCCATAGAAATAGAGAAGAATAAAACCGTTAACAGAGAAGAAGGGTACCACCTTAGCAACACGTGGAAGAGCCTACTACGAACCGTCACGGTCAATGGAGCGGAAACTACACGGTTGGATGCACCAGGGGCGTATATAAGAAGAAGTCGGACCATGGAGAATCTGTTCAGTTATCCTGAAGAAGCTGTCAGTATGAACAGCGAAACGTCGAGCGAAAGTTTTGACACACGGCGAAACCCGCAAGAAGCTGTTAGTTATAGTTACACCGACCGTGAAAGCCTACGCAGTGTTAGATAGTTTAATTAAATACGTTAAAGTTTTGATTTTTTAAACACATTTTATTTTCTTTATAATAAAATTTGGTAGAATAACGGATTCCTGTAATGTTGTTTGATGTTGTGCTGATGTTTTCAACATTTTATATTTTTTTATACTACAAATTATATTTCAGAAATATGTACATATAATAATTGAGATAAAGTCAAAATAATTATGCTAAATTTTTCATTTTATATAAGTTTTTTTTTGATTTTTCTACACCACATTTTTGGCGCCCAACGTGGGGCATCTTATTTTACGTCCGATGTTTTCCAGGTAAACTGTTGCTGTTCATAGTGTCCAAAATACTTTTAATTCAATGAAAGTACCCTCCGAGAATACGCGTTATACGAGGATATAGTTGGCAAGATTAAATATTTCCTATTAAAAAAAAAAAAACACATCACTCGAATATATTTTATTATTTTAAAAATTCACTAGGCGTAAACTTCTATAAAAGACACACAATATTGCACAATACTCCCTAATAGGCAAGCTATATTATCACTTAATTCGTTTAGAAAAGTAATATAAAAAATATTAGGAAAATTTGATTTAAACACCCACATACCTTACATCAACATTCATGAATATCCCAGGTAGCAGAGTGACGTAATAATGACGTGTGGTGGACGTAGTTACTATTACGTCATATTGACGTCTCTTAAACGTCATTTTGCTACCTGCGACAATAAATCCTAAAAAAAAAAATCTAAAATCTACATCATCATTTTGATTGTAATTCACTATAAATAGGAAAGATATAATTTTTAAGAAGGATGTTTTACTCATCCCCCTGTTCGCAACTCTTGTCCTTGTTCACTACCAACTTACTGACCGTGAAAAGTTCTACAGGGACTTCCCCCATCCATTCATCACAATTCTGTTTCGGTTCAGACTGCATAGACTCCCTTCTACTGCGAAAATCTGGCGAATTCAATCCGGCTGTTTCCTCTAAATGGTCAGAATGGTCAAATTCTAACGCAGAAATGTTCTTCGCTAGACTCCACGTCAAAACATTCTCCATAGCGATGTCTAAGTCAGTTTGTAACGGCCTGATTGTATCTTCCCTGTTGGTATTAGGAAATGAGGAGTTATACAATCTCTGGCTGTAGATCCCTCCAAATAATTCTTCTGTTCTCTTCGTTAGAGGTATTATAACTGTTTGCTCTGCGTTTCTAGTCGGTTCGTAGATGTGATGGCCGAAATGCTCGATCGAACTGGATCCTGCAGCACCTGCATCGAAGATTTATCTAATTTGTAAAATGTTAAGATTTTAAGGGGTGATACTCACCCGTCAGTTCCATAATTCCAATTTGTGTCGTCCTGACATGGTACGGAAAGTTCTTATTTGCAACCGAAGGCATCGTCAACAACTATAAAGTGGAAATAACCTATAATTTTCCAAATAAATCAATCGGAATATCTTACCAGAAATGTTAGATGCCCTCCGAATGTGATGAACAGCAAAACGGCACACACCACAGATTCTCGTATCCACTTATCGATGTAAGTGTTGGCCGATAGGATGAACGCAGGACCGGCTATGAACCACAACGTTCCGAATATGTTGAACGGGTAATAGAAATTCGACTGTCGAGTTGATGAAATCGTTTTTGAGATATGATGAGACGGGTTAAAGATTTTCACAAACCTTTTCGGGGTATTTCTTCAAGGTGAGTACGGTTGAGTATATGAACATGAACCATGCGAATATGCGTAAGCTGATCAGACCGTAGCCAGCGGGTGATTCGTACAGGTATAGGACTTCTCCGGGATCGAAAACCTGTTAATCGAAGAGTAATTTCTGTATCGTGTGTAAATGAGAATTGAGAAGAAGTGAGAGTAAAATAAATTAAAATATAAGAGAATTAAGGTAAGAGAGGAAAAAGTGTCGAAACAGTTTTGTGCAATTAAAAAATTTCAAAAATTTGAAAATTAATTTAATTTAGTTAATTTATTCTTATATGTATTGTATTTCCCTACAACGCAATTTTTCTAGAAATAAAAATTATTTCTTAATTTGAAAAAAAATCAAAAAATTAAATAAAAAAAAAAAACAAAAATGTTTTTTTTACTTTTATGCAAATTTCACCTGTCTACCCCATCGAAATTTTTCTCGTTAAAAATAGAAATAAAATAAAAATTACAAAGATAGAAAATTATAAAAAATAATAATAAAAAAATATATCTACGTATTTTGAAGTGCAGAAGGAGTCAATAGTAGAAGCAAAATGGAGACAACTGACTAGAATTAAACCAAGTAGTGAAGGAAATGAAAGACAAAAATCTAGTCGTGGGCAGATACCTACGAAAGTAAGGGAATTAATTAAACTTTTTTTTAAACGCTTTTACTTTCATTTTAGAATATTTTTATTTTTTTATTTTAATTCTTTTGTTTTTAATTTTTAAATTAAATTAACAAATAAAAATAGTGAGAAAAATGGAATAGTAAACATATCCATTGCAAATAAAGAAATTAAATTATTTTTTGATTTTAATTTTTTTTTCTTTTGTTAACTTTTGAATGTTGTGATATTTTATTTATTTATTTTTTTAGTGTTCCAATATTAATAATTTCTTGCCTAATTTGTTTAGTGAAACAAGAAAATGCAAGGAGATGGGAGTGGTGTGCAAATTAAATTCCTGCAAAAGTAAAAATAATATTTTTTAATTCTTATTTGTTCAGTTAATTTTTTTTTGATTTTTTGCATTAATTAAAAACACTGAAAGACAAAAATAGATAAGACCTCACGTTAGTAAATAAATGGAGGAATTCTCTGATTTTTTTTTAATTATTCTTTTTTTGATTTTTTAATTATTTGTAAATTTGATAAATCTCTTCTTTTTTTTAATTTTAGTTTTGTTTTTAATTTTTTTTATTTTTTTAAAATTTTATATCCCACATGACAAAATTTCTGTGCAACAGCTAATTTTTTTTTATTTTTCAATTTTTGCATTGTATTTTTATTATTTTTAATATTTTTGCAATTTTTTAAACTTATTTTTTAATTGTATCATTCCAAATGCAAAAACTTCTATGAAGCAAATTTTAAAATTACTTTTTTAATTTTTTTAAAGTGTTTAATTTGTTAATTTTCTAGTTTTAATTATTTTTATATTGTAATTTTTAAAATTATTTTCTTTCCAATTTTTTTATTATTTTTTTTTGAATTTTACACCAAATGTTAAAATTTTTAACAAAATTTGTTTTTTTCTATTTTTTTAATTGTTTAATTTTGTAGTTTTAATTATTTTCACACTTTCATTATAATTATTTTTTAAATTTCTTGAATTTATTTTTATTTTTCATTTTACCCCATTCCAAATGCTAAAATTTTTATTTTTTGGTAATTGTTTATTTCGTTAATTTTATAATTTTAATTATTTTCACTCTTTAAATTTTTAAAATTTTGCTATTCTTTTAATTTTTTTAATTACCAATATTTCTATGATTATTATATTTGGCAGAAGGAAAGACCTTGAATTAAAGCAATGGAAATGAGATTCCTGAGAAGAATATAAAACAAACGAGAAACCAAAAAAAAAAAAAATGGACACTACGCCAAATCAACACATAAAGAGGAACCTCCTAAAGCACAAAGAATAAAATTTAAAAAAAAAAAAAAAAACAGTAACCCAAATAAATAGATAGAAAGAAAGACGAACAGAGGAAAACAAAATGGCACAAGACAGAGAATAATAAAAGCGCAAGATACATCCATCAACTCCCACAGATCTCGCAAGTGCAACTATAGAAAGGTTTTACTAAACTATAATTTACCTTGGCTTCGTATATAAACAATGCAATGAAGGTAATCGAGTACAAACACATAAATATTGTCAATTTTACACTGGCAGTTAAAGATAACCGTCCTCTAGTTATCGTATAAGCCTTTAGCTAGCAACAAGAGGGTTAGTAAGAAACAAGTTTCGGAGCAACTCATACACATGGTTCCTATAAAAAAATTATCCTCATATATTCTACTCATATAATAGCTTTGTTCTAACCCGCAGTTCTAAACGGTTCTCTAATTGTTCAGAACCGAGGATTAGAAAAATATACTATGATTTAAATATTCTCACCTAACATTTTAATCCCGGGCGATCCCACACCATTAACGGCATATTTCAAATAAGACATGCTCGATAATATAATTCCAAGGAATTGCACAAAAACAGATGCAACGAATAATTTGTAGGTCGAATGCAGTAAGTGCCGTGACTTTAATTCTATGGAACACACTACAATTCCCAAGATTAAGAACGAATACGCCACGGAAAATGCTGTTAAGACTGGAAGTACATCTGTAAAATAATTACCTTCTTTTAGTAAAAAAAAAAAATGTTTGGAGTTACATAAATATACATACAAAATTCATCCGCGGAAAAGTGTTCGTGCCAATAATCCCCAGGTAGTCCGTTGGTCATTAATATCTTGTATTTTATGTGGATCCCCTGTGAATATAAATTAAATATCTCATCTATTCAAATTCAAAAAGTAGCAGCTTCTTTTGTTATTGTAATATTAATTACACTATGTAACACGTTTTTTGTCCTTGAGTAGTAAGCGTTACTTATTTATGCTTCAAAACAATAGAAAAATACTTTTATTCCCCTCTAATTTTGCTTTTGTGACTGGGACAACGAAAATTTGAAATATACCCACATATGTATATTGTATGTCCGCTTAAGTATGAGACAAATGGAAAAAAAAATTATTGTTGAATTTATAAAAAAAAAATTATGTAAAGTAAAAGTTGGTGCTTCTTTAAAAACATATTTTATATTCAAACTTAGTTAAAATGCGTGGTTTTGCTATAAATTAAGAAAAAAATTCATTGTCTTGAGAATAAAACACGCTTATTTTTAAAGATACCAAAAAGCTCCATTAGCGAAAAGTACCTACTTCAAAATACCAATTTTCAAAGTAGAAATCAAAGATATGGAATTCTACAAAATTACACAATATGAGCCAAATATTGAAAAAATACTTTTTTTTTTTTTTTGTAAAAATGTGTTTTTTCGATTTTTACTTGAAAATTGGTATTTTGGCATATTTAGGAATTTGAAGTACTTTTCTTCTAATGGAACTTCTTCATATCTTTAAAAATAAGGGTGATTTATTGTCAAGACAATTTCTTTTTTTTTTCTTAATTATAGTAAAATTACGAATGTTAATTTTTAACCCCAAATATATTTCTAACGAAGCACTGCCTTTTATTTTATATAATTTTTTTTTATAGATTAAATAATTTTTGCCCCCATTAGTCTCATATTTAAGTGGACACAGTGTATATCTCCAATATTTTCTCGAGAATCTTCTTAATTTGAGGTCCTACGAAGATACTGGCTTTGACCTTCGCCTTAGATAGCTTAGGAAATAATTTTTCAAGGTGTTTCATGGCTGTTGACTCCGTACCTGGAGCTTTCGCAAATTGTTTTATAAGCCCCAACTTTATGTGCAATGGTGGCATCAGTACCTTTAGAGGGTCTACCAGTGGCTCTCATTTGATATTGTTTTTCCCGATAGAAAACTCTGTCCTCTGTGGCCAATCGCGCTTGTTGTAGTGTGCATTGGTGTCCCTGCTGCCCCAAAGACAAAGATAACATGGGAATCTGGTGAAACCACCTTGCAGATCCATGAGGAATGACACCATTTTGAAGTCGCCGATGACCTCCCAGCCATATTTGTCATACTTCGAAACTTCCAGCAAGGTCTTGATGTTAAAGTAATCCTCTTTGAGGTGCACTGAATGACCCAGGAGAAGAGATGAAAAGTTATTACCATTATGTAGCAGTACTGCTCTGAGGCTTCTTAAAGAGCTGTCAATGAAGAGACGCCGCTCATTTGGATTACAGGCGATTCCAATTGCCTCAAGTAGCCCAGTCACATCGTGGCAAAAGCAGAGCCCATCTAGATAGGTGAGAAAGCTAGAAAAAGTTTGGTGACGCTTTCTCTGATCTACGACTCGCACAGTTTCATCCAGCAAGTTCCACTGCTTCAGCCTAGAGGTCAAAATCTCAGCATTGGACTTGGAGAGTCCAAGATCTCTAACTAAGTCGTTCTACATTGATCATGTCATCTGATTCTACAATATTTTCTTCACACTCCGACTCGCTGTTGCTGATTGAAGACGCCTGATCTATCTTAGGAGGAGTAGGTAATGGAAGTTGAGGGCTGTCTAATACTGGGGCCATGGATGAAGGAAGATCCGGATACATGACAGCAGGTGCATTTTTGCCAGTACGGTGTTTGGAAGGGTCCACAATGCAAAAGTAGCAGTTGCTTGAGTGGTTAATGGGTTCCCGCCAAATGCTTGGAATTGCAAATCTCATGGATCTCTTTTCTCCCCTATACCATCCTCTTATCTTAATAAACTGACCACAAACATAGCAAAACGCGTCTGCTTCATGTTTGCAACCTCTTGGATGCCATCATCTAATTAGAAAATAGGTATAGTGAAATGAGAAGTACATATACACACCACCGTTTTGAGCACTGAAATCGTGGGACGAGTCTATTATATCAGCTTTAGGAGTGTACACGTTTTGAATAGAGGGACGTTGGAACATTGGATTTTGCAAAATTTAAAATAACGCCTGAACAATATAGCAATAAATTATCAAAGCAGGTTGAGAGGTTGAGACATTTTCGTTGTGATATTTTTCTTTTGTTTCCAAAAAAATAACAAATCCAAAGCCGAAAATGCAGATACTTGTCACTTTGACAGACATATTTACTGTCATTCCCATCGTAAATGAATTCACTTCCGTCACTGATGTCTTTGGTTCCCGTATTCTACGCCGCACGACATAATATGTAGTTCTCATTTTGGGTTTGCTTGTAAATTTTAAAATGTCATTGGTCGCATTCAGGGAAAAAATACGTTTAAGCGCCGAGAAACAGCGCTTTATTGCAGCGCTGCATGACATAAAACACTAATGGGCGCAACTTGAAAAGTTGACAAGTTGAGAGGTTATTTTTATGGTGTTCAATCGTGTTTTTGTTGTTTTCTTTTGACATATAGATATATCTAACGTAAGTGTGTATCATATATAAATTTGCTATGGAGAACAAAGAGGAAGAAATTTTAATGGCAATACTTATTGAAGACGATGTAATATTTGACAATACTGTTACAATAAATAATGTTGTCCTCGGCATTGTAGAAAATGATGATATAGTTGAGGGATATGCTGGCAGAAGAAAACCTGCTTTCTAGCTTTAAGTTTACATGCATTAAGTAAAAAATATGTTGAAGTATAATAATAATAATAATGCTGCGATTTTTTCAAACTTTTTATTTATTTATTAGTTGTTTAAGCAATTCATTCCTTTCTGACTGAATAGCAACCATTTGTCTCACTAATTCATTATTTTCGTCAACACACTTCTTAAGTTCTCTTATTATAGCTACTCTAGCTCTTTCTATATCAATCATTTCTTTTCGATATGTAACCAGATTCTTTCTGTTCTTCCTCTCTATATATGCAACTGGTGTATCTGCTTTCCTGCTACTTCTGATTCCTCTATCTCTGTGCTTGTACTTTCTCCTGCTTTTTTCAACCTTTGTAAGCAGAAAGCATAAGCATAATCAGGATCTGTCAAATATAAACAGTTTCATATGAAATTCAACTTTGCTCACTTTATTGTAAATAAACGTTTTTTTAAAATAAAACTTACCCTCATTAATCCTTTTTTCTTCTTCTGATGTCACTTCCAAGTTGTATACTTCATTTTCAAACTCTATTAGTACTGAATTTACGTTTTTACCTGCCATAACTGTTTCCCATAGAACCATAAAACACACAACAAAGCTTTTGTAGGTTAAGTATTTGTTTACGCTTGCTTTAAGCGCTTTGATGCAGCATATAAATTATACGCTGCAATAGTGGCTGACCGCTTGAAGAAAGCGCTGTAAAAATTATGTCATTTTTGTACGTTCAGGGAAGTTTAACATCTCAGCGCTGCAGCGTTGAGCTTCCCTGAATGCGACCATTGTCTCGGTCACAAAAGCAAAGTTTGTGGGAAATAATCGACTGTTTTTATACTTTTCTGACATAAGAAAATAGGAAATGACAGTTACAACCCAAAGACAAAAAAATTAATAGAAATTGAACAAATAATATCTAATGTATGTATCGTAGACATTTTGTGCTCTGTAGCATATCCATTAGATGTGTTAGATAGCATATCCATTAGATGTACTATTTGGATATCTAATGGATGTATGGCAGAGATTTTGTGCTATGTGAGTAGAATACTGGAATGGTTAAGAGAAATGAGAGATGAAATACAAAAAAGCCTGCAGTATTTCAGGAGACTTCAGGTCAGACGGTTCTCACAACAACAAAAAAGGTAATTCACAACAAGGGAGATAAAACTCCGCCCTGCAGGCACCCCCTCCCGCCTGCGCTTTGATGGTAGCCTCACCTATTGGGGATATAATGTAAAACCAATAATAAATACCTTTGTGCCGTTGCAATTGCTAACTGCTACAAACCACCATCGTTCACGCGACTCCTGAACTTCCTCGCGTTGTGACATGCGATTATTCGACTCCCCATTTCCTCATTCTTACGTTTGGCAACCTTGGTAGGGACCGCCCTCTTATGTATGGGAGCTTTAGTAACCATTTCCGTTATCTACGAACCCATAAAACACGTTCAAAGAAGATTTTCAAGTCGAATGTACTCACTTCGAAACTCTCAGTGGTGCTTTCGTAATCCTCACTAGATAGCGCTGTTATTGTGAAATTTTCGACGACAGTAGTATTGGCGACGTCGTAAAAATCTTCCGAAAATGTCATGGCAGATGTAGAAATAAACTCCGCGTGATTCGTGATAAACTCAGTCGTGCTTATGATGGATTGAGATTTTTTGAAAATTGCAATCGGTGTAGTGGTAGTAATTTTAGTTTTAGCGGATTTGGTAGTGGCAGTAGTGGATTTTTGCGTTTTCGATTGTCGTGGCAACACCGCACAGCCCGATAATTCCCTGTAGATGTCGTTTATGATCGTCAAGTTCACTATTTGATTCTGTTCTATCTTTAAAACCGATTCTTTCTCTTTACAACCCTATTTAAAAATGGAAGAATTATTACATTAAGGCCGGTTTCATAACAAATGTCACTTTAGCACTTTTTAACAAAAGTCTGCGCTATTATTTATGAGAACTTAAGCTTTAAAGTGACATTATATGAAACGCACCCCAATAATTGTTATTTTAAAATAATCTTTACCTTAGCCGATTTATATACCGAAGGCCATTGGTCAATTGTATCGTAATATAACAATAAATTCGGTTGACCTTGTCCCTCATCATATTCTATATAATATTCGAATTGTCCATCTCCCGAAAGAAAGCAAAAACGCGCAAGAAATGCCCAATTCTACACATCGAATACACAAAATAATTAATGCCACTATTTAGTGGCAATATAATCATACTTACATCGCTAGTTTTTAATTCCCCTTCTAGATATTTAGCCGAAATATATTTCGACAACACTGTAATAACTAACACATAAAAACGCAGCATCTTCCCATGCATATTTTACAACGTTCGCAAAATGAGGTAATTATAATTTCGACAGAATGAAAAAAAAAGTATCTCTGCATGAATGAATCTTTGTTTACATTCGCACACAGTATCATAGGTAAATCAATTGCGACGTTCTCATGGCAACTACTATGTTAGATACAAACATCGGGCTGTTTTTTCTTCGGGATAACAAAACGATTTGATATGTAATAATAAAAACGATTGTAATAATACTGAAGTATTCAATTTGGAATAGAAATTGATTAACCGGCATTTTATGCAGTGGTTTCAATTATATATGTATTTTTTGACAAATGGAAATACATATTGGTTGAGCATAGAATTGAATAATAAGTAAAGAATATAACGATTTTGGTTAAATATTGATTTCGAAATAAAATAATCCTAGTGAACCAAATTCAAATTTCCCGCAATTATTTTTAGTAACTTCAACATTAAAGCATGAAGTTACCTACGATTTTGTGTTACATTAATAGTTATTTGAATACCTTTAAGTTGAAGTTACTCAATATAATTGCGGGAAATTTGAATTTTGTTTACTGGGAATGTATTATGCATGTAAAAAACAAAAAGCTGAAATTTTTATAAAAAAAAAGTATTTTATTCCAATATTTTTCAAATTCTAATAATTAATTAATCTTTCTATTGTTAAAAAAATATTGGGATCACTATGTATATTTAAAAAAATCATTTTTAGATTAACTTTATTTATTTTTTATAATTTACTTACACAATCAATTTAAATGCAGCATTCTATAAACAGCCTCTACATAAATCTTCATGGTAACAAAAATTGCAATATTTCTTTTTTCGTTTAAAAAAAATATACAGTGTGTTTCATAAAAATATATATATATTTTTTTTAAATCTCAGAAATATGAATTACATTGTTTTTTTTTTTAAATTCAGCAAAAAATAAATACTATTATCAACTTTCCTACGATGAAATCTTCGAAATAGAAGCAAAACTTGATTTAAAGCAACGTTGCCACATCACGGAAATGAACTGAAGTACCGATTAGAAAATTTTCTAAACGGTTTATTTATCATAATTTTTTTTTTATTGTTATTGTCAAATCCTCAATCTTTGAAAATAGAAAAAAAAATTAACTTCAAGCAGCGTTGTCAAATCGATAATCTGATTTTATCGTAACAAAAAAATTAAATAAAAAACACTTGAAAATCACTTAATTAGTGATTTTATCAGATCTTGCATTTATAAACGATCTCATGTTGAACATTTCAAATGAAACAGAATTCAACTTAAAGCAACGTTGCCAAATCGCCATTCTGATTTTAGCGTGAAAAAAAAAATGAAATACAAAAGTGATTTGATCAATTTCCTTATTTTCGAACCTGTGTTCAATATTGTATATTTGTATTTAACAAAAAGCAACGTTGCCAAATCACTAAAAATGCAACGCCTGTATAAATCGTAAACTATTTTTCTTTTATTAAATTTTTAATTCGTACTCCATCGAATGATGAATTATTTCAAATTAGGAACAAAATTTCATTTAAAACAGGGTTGCCACATCACCTATTTCATTTTACAACGAAGAAAAATGAAGCAAGAGAATTGAAAACCTTCCAAATATGCTTCATTTTAAGTTTTCATTATATATATTTTTTTAAATTAAACACGAATAACTATTTAAAAGTATGAAACAACTGATGTTGAACGCTTTTAACGAACTTTTAACTGATATGCGACCTTTTGTATCTAAAGTTTCGAAATGGAAAGAGAATTTCATTGGAAGCAACGTTGTCAAATCACTAAAAAATGGACTGAAACGCTTGTGAAAATCTTAAACAACAATTTAATTACAATTCTTTAATTTATATACCATCGAACGAAATTGAATTCCAATTAAAACAACGTTGCCATATCACCGATTTCATTTTACAACGACGGGAACTGAAAGAAAACAATTAAATATCTTGTAAATATGTGCTGTATTTTAATCTATTCCAAGTTAAACACGAATAATCGCTTCAAAAAAAAAAAAAAAATCTAAGACAACCGATGTTTGACACCTTTCCTAAATCGTTTCGCCAACTCTTTTTGCATCGCCTGTTGATCTTTTTGACTGGCCTTCGTGATCTCCTCCATAACCTCGTGATTATAGGTGGAATGCAGCATCAGGGCCAGTACTCCAGCTCTACTGGCCATGCTGGAACGAATTTGTCTTTCCTTCTCTAAGAGTTCGTCCATCTTTAGCCATTGACGAACACGTTCCAGATCAATCTATTTTTTGCAAAGAAAGATGTAATGAAAATAATACGTGTGAATAAATTGTCGAAAACGAGCTGCACGCTCGTTCGGTTCTGAATCGAAAATCTTAACGTTAAAATGTCGTCATGATTCGTTTGCTTTCGCGAGATTCTTGAAGTTCAGACTGTTTGGGCTTAACTAACTGTAAGCCTTACTCTTCGATATCTGTTAACAAAGATATTTTCGCATTATTTTTTAATTAAAAGTTTATTTTAAACATTGCTTCATTGTGGTACTTTTACGAAAAACACATTTGACAACGTTGTAGAACTATCAGTTTGTATTCCAAATCTCAATCCTTTAGATTGTTTTGTTTGGGGTTTCATTAAAGAGAAAGTTTATGCAATACCTCCTCAAGACGTTCCCGAAGTCAGAGATAGAATTAACGCGTCAGTCATTGGTGTTCCGCAGGGCTCAGTTTTAGGGCCAATTCTGTTTTTTATTATTTATTAAGGGTATAGTCTTATCTATATAACGTTCTTTGTTTTCATACACGTCGTCCATCGTGACTGGAAAAGATCTCTCCGAAGTTGGTAGGTTGAGGCAAACCAACTGCTTAATGATTTGGCAAGCTGATTTGATTATAACCATTTGGCAGTGAATGTGGCTAGAATAAACTACATTTATTTTCACTCAACACGTTAATACTATAAAATGGTTCGAGTTTAGAGCGTCAAACTGCAGTTAACTTCTTGGGCATGAGCCTCAATGAGAATTTAAGTTGGAAACTGCACTGTGAGAATCTCATGAGGAAAATTAACACACGCTGCTAACGAATTCAAAATTTGAAATATATTTTGGATTTAAACCACTTACTACAAGTAACTTTATTACAGTGAGGCCGTTCACGAATTGCTACGGTATAGTGTGTTGGAGTTTGTCAGAGTTGTCACACGATGATTTTGTCGCTCAAAAAAATAATCATAAGATGTTTGGTTACATCAAGAGCTTCGAAACGTGCCGTCCGCACTTTAGAGGACTGTCTGTTTTACTTTTGCCCAGAACATACATAATATAATTACTTCGTTATATATTCAATAATCAAGCAAATTTCTTAAAATGCTCCGGTGTCCATGAGCATAAAAGTAGGGCAAGCAACGAAAATAAATGAACATGACAGCAACCTTGAACTCCAGACATCCAGGCCTTAAGAAATCGAGTGCGCTATCCACTAGACACAGGTGCCCATTTCTTTGTACTACAGTTTACTGATATTATGCAATAAACACAATCACCAAATTAGGGATCGAGTTTATACTTATCGTTAGTTACATTGTAGAGACCGGAATTATTATGCCAAAGTGCATATATTTTATTTTGCATATCTTTAATTATAGTCTATATGTAGACGTATTACACTGATTGAAGTTAATTAGCGCTAATTTGTGATTGCATATATTGCATATTTAGGCATTTCTATGTATATTTTTACAAACGTTGCATATATTGCATATTTAAGCTTTTTCTTATCCTTTCTATTAGTAAAAATTCCTAGTAATTCCTAATGTAGATCGACAACCGACAATTCTCAGAACGATAAATCTTTTACATTGGTTTCTCTAATACTTTTTTCCAAGAACTGCACGTGTTTAATTTCGCCTAGCAGAAGGGATGTGGTAAATACGTTTTATTATTATTAATTCCCAAATAAACTATTCATGCATTGAGCGAAACAGCATGTAATTGTGCCACGTTTTTTAATACTATGCGTACATACAATGAGTATAGCGAACAAAATTTCTTTATGGATTAAGCCATATCTTGAACTAGTGAAGGATGGCGACAAAATATTTTGTCGAGCCTGCAGTAAACTGGTAAGTTTAATTTTACTAAAAGCTTTACAATTGTTTTTAAATTCTTTAATTTTTGATATAAAATGACAATTATTGTTGTAGGTGTCTTCTGAGAGAAAATACCTGATTGATCAACACGCTAAAACTCCATCACATATTGGAAAATGTGAAAAACTAAAGCGATCCGCATGTGTGCAGCAATCTATACACGTCAATGTGTAGCATCAACTTCACGAAACTCAGAACAAGAAGAATATAATACGGATCTGTGTAACGCATTAATTTCGTCTAACATACCATTAGCGAGATTAAACAATGTTAATTTGAAATCATTTCTGCAAAAATATTGCAAAATAATATATCTGACGAAAGTACCTTACGAAAAAATTATGTCACATCTTATTACCAGCAAACAATAGCAGAAATTCAACAATTGGTAGGGAATAATTTTATTTATATCATGATAGATGAAAGTACGGAATAAGTGTGGCCGTTATATTGCCCATTTGTTAATAGGAATTCTTCATGAAGATATTGTAGGTAAATCATATTTAATTTATTGTAAAGAACTTCAAAAAACAAATAATGTAACAATTGCCCAATTCGTTCAAGAAGATTTATCAAATTTCTTTTTACTTGGAAGTATACCTTGTGAAAAAATGTTACTAATGTTGACCGACGCTGCACCATACACGATAAAAACCGCGCAAAATTTAAAATAAAATTATAGTAACATTATTCATACCACTTGTTTAGCTCATGGGTTCAATCGTGTAGCCGAAGACATTAGGAATCAATTCCCTTTGATTAATGATTTAATTAGCAATGTCAAAAAAGTATTTTTAAAAGCACCTTTACGAATCCAATTTTATAAGAAGCGACTTCCCGGTGTGTAAAGTTGCCTCCTGAACCGATTATTACGAGATGGGGTACATGGTTAGAGGCTGCAATTTTTTTCGCCGACAATTTTGAAGGAATAAAAAATGTAATTCTTGAAATCATTGCTGACTGCATTGCTCTCGAAAACTGTAAAAAGATAGTAACATCAGCAGAATTGCTACAAAACCCTTTGTATATTAAGTCAAATTATAGCTTTGTTTCAAGTTCCATTCGTAAACTAGAAACGCAAGGGATGTCGCTCTCGGAATCAGTCGAAATAGTAGACGAATTTGATATGCTATGTAAGAAGGTTAAGGGTAAAATAGGTAATTCTATATACGATAAATTTAAAAAAGTGATAAATAAAAATGCGGGGTATTTGAAATTGAAGAAAGTTAAGAAAATTTTGGAAGGTGAAACAGTAAACGATTTCGACTTTAATTTTTTGTTTAGAATGTATTGCAAAGTTAAAAAATGCATCAATTACATCTGTGGATGATGTTAAAAGAAGCTTTTCTATTTCGAAACATATGTATTCTGATAGAAGACAAAACTTTCTTTTACACAATTTTGAAAAACATTTAATTATAAATTGTTTTAGAAATATGTTGTGAAACAATTTTGTGCAATAAAGTTAATGTTTAAATTTCTGCTCTTATTTATTTTATGGAAAAATGTTGCATATTGTCGCAATTTTTTTGCATATATGCCCAGGTTATGCATATTTTCTCACAAATCGATGCATATATATGCGCATATATTCCAGTTTTTCTTTGCATATAATCCGGTCTCTAATCATTACATTTTGTACACTGCTTTACTGCTATATATACTGCTAAGAACGTACATGTATGTACAACACGAACGCCAATGTCGCTAAATGTCAAGAATATTCATTTAATGTATGAAATATGTATGTAACTTCGCTCATTAAATTGGTAATAAGTATAGATAATTTCTTCCAGAAAACAGTTTTTTTATTACGACAATCATTTTGAATCACATGGTATAAGCCTCGAGTACTCTCAACTCTCCTAACAAAGAAAAAAAAATCGATTTTACTCTGATTCCATTTCCCCCTCGTTTATATTTATGTTTATCAGGCAAAATGACATAACACAAACATGATACGTATTATGTCTTCATCCGCAATTCTCGGCGTCGAAACAAAGATTTGCCGTTTTTTTTTAGGCGGCAAATGCAACTGTATTAACTTTTTTTTTAAAATAAATCGAAGTAAGTGTACCGATACAAAAAACAAAATACAAAAAAAAAGCATTAAAAATCAAGAGTTATTTTAACTTTTATTGATGCAATAACGGCCCTGTTCAACTCTTATTACGAAACGTAGTCTCCCCCACTCCCGAAGGTGGCTGGTTCTAGTCCCTGTTCAGAGAGGGCTATACGAGTCGCAATTGTAAAATATGTTGCCTATCCGAAATACATATTTGAACACCTCATAATATGTTAAAAGGGTTACATATAATGCAGGTGCTTCGAATCACCAAAATACTTCCTATAGCAAGTGTTTTGTTCCTAGTGTTTCAAAAGTTGCATAATCACTTGCTTTGAAAAGTCCCGAAAAAAATGTGTTTTACGAAACGAATAATAGCGTGGCAGTGGAATCAGGGGCTGCGCGGAATGGTCTGGATAACCATGAATTAATGTTTAATGTGTGATGCAGTGTCTGCACGTTTTGTTTTGGTGTCCAACAGATGAAGAAAGGTAAGTAAGTATTAATTAAGACCAAGAAATATTTAGGTAATACATTGATGACAAATCCTCCCTTAAATAGTTCGCCTTCCCATTTATTTTTTAATGTTAAGACGTGGTGAATTACTTCATCAGATTATCGCCACCAAACTTAACATGATTGCAAAGTTTTCTGAACCCCGCTAGCTTTATTGCAGTTTTTTATTCATGATGGAAATTTATATTTCCTAACACCGTTATAAAAGAGAATCGTTTTTGAGATAAGATATTTTAATATTTCAGTAAATTTTATGTTTACCAAATTTACTTCTAACATAGTTTTTGAAGTTCACAAACAAATTCTATATCAATTGTGTCATATATTGTTTCTATTATTAACTGTTACTGCTATTTGATAACAAACTACATTTCCACTGCATTAAAGTTGCCAAAAATAATTGGGAAAAGAATAATAAAGAATACAGATTGTTTGTAGTCGAAAGTAAACTGCATGAAAATCTTATATAGAACTTTATACTCGTGCCACGTTAATTGTTTACTTTTACAACTACCTCAAAAAATGATGACCACAGGTTTTTAAAACGAATTCAGACACGTAATTCTAAAGGCCACTTTACAGTTCCCATTTTTTTTATTGCGTGCAATAAAAAATTGCATGCAATACAAATAGCACTTGCGCATTTAATGGATTTCAAATAGATGGTGCATTTTTACTTGTATTGCACGCATAAAAAAATGCGATATTGTTCACGTCGTAATTTTATTTTAATCAACTGTTCGTATTTTTCCCTAATATCATTATAAGAATTTTTTGTAAACAATAATTTATTTCTGTAGATAGTTTTAATTAAATTGTTTTATTTCAGTTATTCAGGTGTATCCCTCTCGGGAAAATTTAAATTTCCCACAATTATTCTTAGTAATTTCAACATTGAAACACGAAATTACTAATGGTTTTGTATTAGATTACTAGTTATTTTGATATTTTCTGTTGACGTTACTACAAATAATTGTGGGAAATTTAAATTTTGCAGAAGGTTATAACTTATTGTTACATTAATAAATAAATATCCACTTTATTATCTTTTCTACCTTTACAAATATCGATACCCATAAAGTAAGATATTTGAAAAACAAATGATTTACTTATTTATTTCTCATTTAATTAAAGTGGCAAATTTTCTATGGAAATCCCTAGAAGAACAAAATAATTATAAATACTTTCTGTAATAATAGGTGTACCAATACAATTTCATGCATAATAAGTGTTTCCTGTTCATATTTTCTATATTATTATTAAGGAAGTTTTGAAGTCAAAACATCTAATCTATATTTATTTATACAGAAATTCTAAAAACTGAATTCGATTTGTGATGTCATAAAAAGCAATAAATTTAAAACCTTTACGAAACTTTTTTGTTTAAAGGTAACAATTTTTCAAAGTGTATAATTTTTTTAACTTTGTTAATATAAATTGTCAATTCATTACTTATTTTATACATCCACATTAAAAAAAAATCTTATAAAACTGATTTTTAAACAGCCTTGTAATCCAAGTAATGGCTTCAGTATTTTTTTTCGTCAAATAATTATACACGAACACATTTTAAGTATTTGTAAATTATATCATCTGAACACCCCCGAATCATCGATGGCTAAAATAAGGAACAAAAGAAAAACATATATGCCCACAATCGTTCCGAAAGCTAATCCGCTTAATATTATGCGATAAACATGCCGCAATTCTTTCGACAAGAGATTTATACATTCGTGGAATTTTACTTTATAGTTTACCCGGAATAATGTAGTATTAAAATTCTTAGAATCTGGACACGCGCAATCGCTGGTAGATTAAAGGAGGTGTATCTTTCCATATGTTTCCTAATGGCTGATTTTTGCTGTTGTTTATTATTTTTTTTTTTGAGTCGATCGTTATATTTTTTTACTAAAAGGGTAATAATAAAATCTTAAACCTTCCGTATATATATTGCGGTCGTTAACTTCATGACTCCTAATTATAGATAAGTAAAGCGTTATATAACATGTTATTCAAATACAGCTTAGAAGCACAAGAAGCTTAAGAGAACTTGAAGCTTGAAGCATTTAAAAAGAATATAAACAAATCTAAAAAAGCTTAAAGTACTTTTGGTGAATTATCGTGCTTAGAAATACTTTTGAAAAGTAACTGCGATTCATGATACCTGCCGAAATTAATTATAATTGCACGTATTCTTTGCAGAATCTTGCAAAAAGTCTTTCTGGCGAAACATCTGAAGTTCCTACCTTCGAAAATTCAGCTAATTGTACTTATTAAAATTATAATGGTTAAAATCATTTTCACTCTTGTTGAAGGTCCTTCATGGAGTAGCATATAGCTCCGGAAAAAGAGAAGCAAACAGAAGATAGGTGAGCAGCAAATGTTGGGTACAGAAACTTGCTTATGCCTTCCTGACGAAACAACTGGAGTTCACAACTTTAAATATGCATCAGGTACCTATAAATATAGTCATATTGAAAATGTAAATAGTTAATAGCAGTTACGATGTTGTTTAGGGTTCTTCTTCTACTACTGCAGTTACAGAAAAGCAACAACAAGTAGGGCAGCAGTTAGGTAAGTAAAAGCCGCTAAAATTGAGAAGTCAGCCACTTTGAAGTTATGTATCTATAAAATTGGTCAACTCGTGCTTCAGCTATACATTTTCTACTTCTTTTACTAAGTTTACGATCTTTTTGTATCACTCGAAAGCAATTTATTCAGAACAGCACCCAAAATCACAAACGAACACCTTTATCCCAATAGTTTTTCTGAAAGTTTCCGTTGCTACTCAACTGTTAAGTCATTCTGTTGCAACCCTACTTTTTTATACAGCTTCAAAAGGTATTTTTACACTGAAACGATAAATTTTCATCATTATCTTTTTAATATAAAAATAATTACTTCTTCTACTTTAGGTACACTACGGAATAACGCATTGGCCACCTCAATATTCATTAAAGATATTGACGAACTTTTCGATAGTTTTAAAGGGACAAAAAATTTCCAGGACAAGGAAAAATATGAAAGTAACAATCTCTGACACCTAGCCACCTCTTGAATTTTGGACTAAAATGGAAAAGGTGATAGGTATGTATTTTACTGACAAATATCCGTTCGCGTATTTCATTTAGTAAATGTTATTTAAACTACTTTAGCCTTATTCCCTCATTGATATGAAGTACAAATTATAATCCTATGTTTGCATACATAGAAAATAATAGTTACCATTTGAACTGTTTGGTTTTTCAATTTATATACCTACATATACCGGCTTGAGGCATATATTTATTCAAATAAACTCACGCATAAAAATAATTTAGTTCTTAGTTCATGTATACAAATGGCTAGTTTCGGAATAACTCCATCTTCAGGCTAGCTGGAAGCCAACGAAAAATGTTTTATTACAATGTGAACATATAAAATTAAAATGTAGGATTAAATTTGAATTATATATTTATATATATATATATATTAAATTATTAGACTAAGTTAATTAACTTTCGTTGGCTTCCAACTAACCTGAAGATGGGAGGTATTCTCAAAACTAGTAGCTATTACTAATTAATCTCAATAAACGGCGATTGTGAGTTATGACCTACTTAGTCATTCTATTTTTTTGTATAAAGATAATCCATTTATCATCTATTACCGCGGGGTTAAATAAAAGTATGTATTATCTTTATCCGTTAGTAATATATAAAAATAAATATTAGCAAAATTTCCATACTTTAAAATATAAACAGGGTAAATTCTTTGCTGACTTAGTTCTAACTGTGCCCAACTCTGTTACATACTACACATTATCTTCCCTTTTCATGCATTTTTTTTATTTTGAAAACTATAATATGTTAATTTGCTTTTCCAGATCAGTAGCGGTTTATCGGTTTCAAAAGAGTCAAGTCTCCGGCTCAAAAAAGATGGCAATCTAACATCCACGCTATTAAATCCTTATGGTATCACATTAGAAATACATGCGAGATGCAATATTTAAGAACTCACAGGACGCTATTGAGAACATGTTTGGGAGAATTCGAGGATACTGCGGGAGTAACACCAATCCACATCACTGCAATTTATGCATGCTCTAAAATGTTATTTCTGCATTTTTAAATTTCTTCTACTGTCCGATGATTTGGAAATGCATAAATCGTAAAAGGCAGACTAGAGGACTGTAGATAAACTACATTTATACAGTACCCCTTTAATAGTTTACCTACTGATATTAGAACATTACCGTGCGGCAATAGATAGATTGATATGTTTATTCATTGTAATAAAAACATTACAAGAAACGTCAAATAACAAATAAATAAATGGTCCAGTATAAGTATGTATATAACAAATACAACAACAAAAAAAGTAAATAATCCCTTAACTTGCGTTTAATGATTTGTGCATCTCGAAATCATCAAACTATATGTTGGTTGTTACACACTGTAGTCTGTTTTGACCAGAGCCTGATTTTTTTGTTAGGTTCTCTAATTTTTAGAAAAATGCGATGTAAGAAAAACGTATCGCATCCACTTAAATCGATAATACGTGTAAGCCAAGAATGTGCGTTATTCTGTCTTTATTCTTACTGCTTTTATCTAATTTCTCTAAACCTAGACGTCTTTCTTTCATGTCATCGAAATGTGAAGTAGAAATCTCCCATAACCGAATAAAGAGTGATTTATATCCAATATTTATCAAACAACTATTGTAACTTTGTATGTATTATTTCGACACTATAAACAATTTATATATTCACTTCACTATTGGTAAAGACAAGTTATTTTGAATCGAGCATCAACTTCGCATTCTATTGTTTAATTCTATAATTATGTAGTATTTCAGTTTTTTTTTTATATAGGCATTACTTGTGATTGGGAACACCTGTAAAGTTTTATACAATATTTTATTTAACACACAGACTTGAATTTAAAATTGTATATGTATACGTCTTAATGTGTTAACGGTGCCGAATCAAATACATATAATGAAAGACACTAGATTTGTTAAAATACATACTTGGTGGTTAGTAAACGGAAATTAAAATATCATAATTTGGTTCATTACAACGTCGACAGTTATTTATATTGCAGTTGTTTAACAGAACTGTTTTGTTTGTTATGAGCAATGTATAGGAATTTTATGATTGCCATAATGCAAGAATTTGAGAAGTTAATTCACATAGTCCTCGTTGAAATACCACATATAGCACTGTAGTGGTACAGTGTTCTCCAACAAGGATGTATATTAAGATTTAACAACTAGTTCTATATGTTAGGATCTAGAAACAATTTGTCATTCTTCTGTATTACATAAACTGTTTTGTGTAAATAAATGAATTTATTTTTAAAAGAGTGTTTATTTGGAATAATTGTAATAGAAATCCCACAATACATTTATTTCATAATTGAAAATACTTGTATTATTGTAAACAATGCACAATATTTATGTTTACAATAATATAAGTATTTTCAATTATGAAATAGTAACAAAATCATATATATGTATGTAAGTATATATTTAAATTACGCGCGCGTAGTATAGCGCGCCTCTATGAACAGAGACTTGAACGTAGCTCTCCCTCCACACGAAAAGCGTTTAAATTTTTTAACGTTAAGTTTACTATCTCGTGGATATATTATCTCTGGCAATAATAACAACATTTTATGTAATAATTCCCTCTAACACATTTTTTTTCCTCTAGCTTTCAAAATTCCCTCTGAAACGCCCAAACAATTTTGAAACAGGCCGTGTCATCTACATTTTATAAGCTTGTTAATCTCGCACCTCATGAAACTTAAAAACCTCACTTAATGAACTTTCTAAGATAAAGAGAACAGTTAAGTGGAAAAACATTGGCATTTTATCTTAAAAAGTGGTTCGAAATAAATAGCAGTGTAAAACAACATAAATAAGAATGTAATTATCTCAGGTAAGTAACATGGGTTCGATTATTTAATAACAGTTACGTTTTTAAATAGTAATTGTAGATAAAATGCGGGTAAAATTAATATAAAGTGGAGGTTATGAATGTTTGTAGTTACGTCATTAACAGGTCGGTAAAGTAAAGACAAGCGTAGTTTAAAAAAATTGGAAGCATTCATACACACAAGCGAGATAGAAGTATATAACATAAGTCGTAGCTACTTAAGCTATACGTCCATATTTTATTAAGTATATATCAACAAACTAGTTGAAGTGAGATAGAATACGGTCGAGTAATGCGTAAATAAGAGCTTTAATAATGTTTACCACAGTGCATGCAACTGTAAGGCAACCACGAAATTTTAATTCATTTTACCGCTCCGTTGACATTTGATATCTGCTTTTGACTCGTTTTTACTGTTTATTTCCCTTCTTTAGTTTTGAATTTTTATTTACTTCTATAATTTCTTGTCTCAAAAGTTCTTTTCAGAGCTATAGTGAAGTAAATCGTTTAGTTTGTGGTAAGTTTAGAGGTGTTAAAGAAACATACAAAGACTTAAAACATTTTTTTAGGTTACAGTTCAAGATGCCCGGTAAACGACTTAGTTCTTGTTGCCAAGAGTTGGTCAGTCGTTTATCTAATATCCGTTGATGCGGTCCATGAAGTAAATTGTAATTGCTTATTATTAAATTAAAACTGACATACAAATTATAGAGAGTTGCGAATGCTTTGGGCATTTCTATGGGTACCGTCTACAACATAAAACCCAAGAAGGAAACTACATCTGCTGTTCCTTCATCGAGTGGCTCGACAGCCTTGTACAAGCCACGATTAATGCCCAAAACATGTGATGTGTCAGAGAGAAATAAAATGGATGTGCGTAAAGTAATTTATGAGATGTACAATGACAGTAAGTACAGTTATGCAATTAAATTTCAGTTCTAATTTAATATATTTTTATAGAAAAGCATGTAACAGTAAAAGTGTTACAAGAAGTGTTGGAACACAGAAATATTTTACATACCAGCGTTTCCTCACTACGACGTTTACTGCATCTTTTGGGCTTAAGTTAAAAAAGATGATAACCGCAGAGCTCTTATGGAGAAAAATGACATTTCTGCATTACGATTTTCCTTTTTAAGGAAGTACAACGAAACATTGACATCACCTCTAAAGAGAGATATCGTATTTCTAGACGAAACCTGGATATTTTCAAAGGGAAGTCAAACAAGATCGTGGCAAGATGACGATATAAGGAGTGTCAGAAAACCCAAAGGTTATGATGGTAAACGATATATCGTGTTACATGCAGGTACAAGAAGTAGCTTTATACAGAATGCAAGCTTGATATTTACATCAAAATCAAATACGGGTGATTACCACGGGGATATGAATAGTGATTTATTTACAAAGTGGGTTGAAACCCAACTAATCCCTAATTTAGAAGAACCGTCAATAATTTTAATGGACAATGCTCCGTATCATAGTGTTTTAATTGAGAAGTCACCAAATCAAAGTTGGACCAAAGGAAACATTATTGCGTGGCTAAATAACAATAACATTTTCTATGAAAATACAATGAATAAGAGCGAACTTCTGGAAATAACCAAGAGACATAGGAAAGAGAAGGTTTATGTTATTGATGAATTACTTCGAGCACATGGGCATGAAGTTTTAAGACTCCCTCCATATCATTGCGATTTCAATGCTATCGAATTGATATGGGCACATGCGAAAGGATATTATAATAAGTATATTGGTCGGGATGGTTATGGTGATAAACAAGTATTGGGAATGTGGCAAGAAAGTTTGGAGAGCTGTACACCAGACTTCTGGCAAAATTGCATAAATCACACAGGGAAGATAATTAAAGAGTGGTACGAATGTGAAGCAAACATGACTTTGTTCTGACAGTTAATTGCGGATCAGAAGATGAGAGCGAAGACACAAATTAAATATATTTTTAGTTGCACTATTCTTTTTTCAATATTGACATATTTTAATTTAATTTACTGCAATATTATGTTTTGTATATACCATTGTATAGAAATTATGTTTGCTACATAAAATAAAAACATCATCTTTCGTTTAATTAATCATTGGTAATGTATATTAAACTAAATACTTTTATGTTGCTTGAATATTTTCTACATTTTGATTTGCAAATAGGTTTTTGATATGAGAACTACATTATTTCATGAGAACACGTTTAATAATAAGCTTAGCCTGATCACAAAAGCATTGTCAATAGAAAAGTTCACTATTTAGAATCCTATTAGTTGCATTACTCATGATTGTTGTTAAAATGCAACGTTGACTAAAAACTGAACCAATCCTTTCAGTTATAAAAGAAAATCTATTAAAACTGCGTATAACCTCATTAAATTTGACAATTGTCATTTCGTACAGTTCATTGTAAACAATGTTGGTGTGCCTGAATTTGTTTCAGACGCTGCATACGTCATAAGCAAATACGACGTAACTACAAACATTCATGATCTGGCCTGTAACTAACTTTGTTTTTATATAACCATCATTTTGAATTGGAAATTTTCGATTCAGAATCGCACCAATACTATAGCTAGCCAAGCTATAATACAGCAAGATTATTTAAAGTTTAAACTTACCTCAGCCCTGCGCAATTTCTCCCAAACGTAATGCTTAGTGCACAGCTTCTTCGGCGCCCTACAGAACTCCCCCGTCAAATCGAAAACGTTCGTCACCAACGGACAACCGCACACTTCATTCTCCCCGATCTTCGGATCCTTACAGTGTTCCGGACAGAGCACGCGAAGCCGCTTGCAATAGGTCCTATTCAACGGATTGTAAAAGTCGCAGAACATATTATTACCCTCGATCCGAGTCTTGTACACCGATCCGAATGACGCTTGCGATTCGTACTTGTTGAAACACTTCTCCATGTGCTTGATGGCGGTGCGCGAATGGATCTCGTGACCGCACGTGATACAGTACATGGATACTTCGTACTCTTCCTCGTTTTCGTACTCGGCGTTCGGATCTATTACGCGTGTTTGGCTCTCTCTACTATCATGTCGAGTTCTCTGTGTCTGTTGTCCAGTTCGTGTAGGATTTGTTGCACTTCGAATTGTTGTTTGCGTATCTCTTCGAGATTCTTTATGTTCGTTTCCTCGGCGACGCACGGACTCAGAGCCCATTCTTGTATTCGTTGCGGGAGGACTTGGTAAATTCTGTTGGTCGCTAGGTGGCTCCCGCAGGTATCCGA
This sequence comes from Protaetia brevitarsis, assembly GCA_004143645.1. NCBI lineage: Eukaryota > Metazoa > Arthropoda > Insecta > Coleoptera > Scarabaeidae > Protaetia > Protaetia brevitarsis. The sequence goes on from RXPK01000138.1 coordinate 179,020, forward strand.
GCAATATTTCGAGCCGTATCGCGCGGTGTTTGCGCAACCGGGTCCGTAGCATTGTCGAGGATAATCTGATGATATAATTAATATCAAAATGCGTGAGGAAAATCCGGATATTTTCGATTTAAAAATTAAGAGAAACGCTTAAAACTATGTTTTAGCATTAAAGGATTATTTTTTGTGACCCAAATTAGTTTAAGATATTGCATATATGTACACCAGCGACACTTTCTAATTGTACGACCTAGAGCATAAAATAGAGCCTATATGTTTAGCATGGATAGTAGACGGATCTATGCATTCATTGCCGTCTTCGAAATATATAAACACAGATGTGCGGTCTATGTGTTTTAAATGTAAAGAAGAAGGCAGTAAGTAAACATAGAAAAACATTGAAATTATAAAATAGAGGTAAATAAATACATCAAAAGCGCATACTAATGCTTGCCGACTTACATCGATTACCACAATTCCAAGTTTTTCAGTTGCTTACCTTAAATATAATATTGTATGAGAACAGATGTTTTGTTTTCTTTACATATCCCTATAGCTTTACTAAATATGTTTGTGTTTCTTAATCTAATTTATTCACAATGATTGTTTTCATATCTATTTTTAAAATGCCGGGGCTTCGTTTTTCGATATTAACATAATGAAAATTAATATATACATATGGTAACCGGCATAAATATTGCAACATATGCGATTTTTTTATTATTATTAAAATATTAATATTTTTTTTTGGGATAGGTTGTGCATGTTTGGGAACCCCAAAATTTATTTAGACATACGTCAGGTGACCACTAGTATGGCGGTAAATTTAAAAAATATGAATTTCCAAAAAATGAGATTAAAGGTTTGTTCGTTGGTGCTACACTTTCTACACTGGCTTGTGATTAAAATAAGATAGAAGATTTACTCTGTAGGTACCTAAGAAAGATAAAATATGCACCAGTGTTATTGGTGTGGCACCAACGAACAAACCTCAAATGACATGATGTCCAAAAAAGTTATTTGAAAAAGTTGCTTGGAATTCAATGATGAGGAAGTTGCTTGGAATTCAATTCTGAGGCTGTGCGCAAATTTGTGTGAAGATATTTGAAAAAAAAAAATGAAAATCACAATTTTTCCAAATATTGTTTAATTGAATTACATATTTCCATTTTTCTCGTTTTTAGCAGCTCAACAGCAGTAATATTTCTAAATCTGGTTGATACTCGAACAATTTTATCAATATGTAATTCAATTAATCAAGATTTGGAAAATTGTGATTTTTCAATTTTTTAAATTATCTTTACAAAACTGTAAAAAGATTTTCTGGGCTGTTGAGCCGTGGTCTTATGGAATTACTTTCGTACGTTTCCTTCGCATTTGCAGTGAACATCTTTAGCGGCGAGGTCGAAGTTTCCTTCGTGATGGCTCGTCGTTTAGTGACGTTTAGTTATCTTTACAAAAATTTGCATACCGCCTCAGAATTGAATTCTAAACAACTTTTTCAAATAACTTTTTTCGATATCATGTCATTTAACCTCACTTTTTGGAGATTCACAGCATATTTTTCATATTTACCGTCATACTAGTGGTCACGTGACCTGTGTCAAAATAGATTTTGGGGTTTCTAGACATGCACCACCTATCCTCCAAAAAAAGTTTTAGTATGTTTTAATAATAAAAAAAAATCCTATATGTTGCAATATTTATGCAGGTCACTGTATATAAAGTAATCGTTAATTATTAATTTAAACCTGCATTTTATATTTATACCTATCACTGCTGTTCGATTTACGACTAATTCAAATTTTGTATTTCTTTTGAAAAAATATTGTGAGACTTTTGAGGTAAAATCTTTGGAATTAGGGAATTTATAATCGAAATATTTTATATTGTTATTATAATATTAATAAAAACACACTATTACTATAACCAATAAAAAATATTTCTGACGAGCGTAGAACTTCGTTCTAATATCTGATATAAAAATCTTGGTTTTGAATGCATCCTCGCTATATCTCTTTCATTATTTAATGTCAAAGGAGGAAGCCGGAGCGAATTAAGAAATTGATATGAAATCGTCGGACATCAATTAGATTAAAATGAGCACAACGGAGATATGCTTTACTGAGTTCAGTATAACTGGATACCTTAAATATTTTCATGCAATCCTTTTTGATAGGTTCATTATTATTTGCATACGTGTAAAATGAATAAAAGTAGTACACCCAGTGATATTGCTGTTTATTGTATAATTAACATGTCTTTGGTCTAGTTCCTAGTCGTAGTTTTCAACTGTAAAATGAAAATACCTTTTAAAACCATTTAATAAGACTACAGTTATTCGAAATACTTCAAACATCAAATAAATTTATTCCTACGCAAAGATAACAAATACATAATAGATGCATTCAACTTCGCACATTAATAATTGCGCATAGATCTGTCTACTATCCACGCTAAACATGTACGCTCTATTTTACCCTGTAGGTCGTACAATTAGAAAGTGTCGCTGGTGTACATACATACCACCCATTTGATTTTATAGTAGCAAAAAAAAGATTAAGTGTAACGCTTGAAACTATGTTTTAGCGTTAAAGGTTTATTTTTTGTGACCCAAATTAGTTTAAGGTGTTGCATATATGTACCCGAATACGCAACATTGTTGCAAGTCATTTCTGCAGCTTAGCAACAGAGAGTGCGGTTTCGTAATCCGAGGATCCTAGGTTCGAGTCTCGGTGGCAACTTTTTTTTTTTTTTCGTTTTATTATTTTCAAGTTATTATTATTATTATTGATGATAGTAAATGAGAAAAAAAAAGAACATTTAATTTATATATATCATTAAATAATTATACAAAATAGGAAGTGTCCTATGTTGAATTAAATAAATTAATTAACGTAAATATATAATGAAAATTATATTTACATCTCTAAAAAAAGCATGCAATTGAAAACATACATACATTCAATTTTGTTGAAAATAAAATTTTAATAAAAGAAAAAAAGTATATATAAACCTAGATGCATTTTAGAGTTAATTCAGATTAAAATAATAATTACAAATCGATAGATAACCGCTAATAAATTGAAAATTTGTCGAATTTATGCTATTTAACACTTTAAAATTTTCGTAAACTTCAAATGACAATATTTATAACAAACACAAAATCTAACTTGGCCAAAATATACATATAACACAAACAAAAACAGTTTTCGTTGTAATAACTGACGTTATAACATGCCATTTTTTAAAGTTACACACAAATTTTAATTTATAATTATTATTATATTAAGAGAATTTACGTTAAGGTAAGAAAAAAATCCATTTTCATTATATATTATAACGTTTTTGATATTTTATTACAGTATTATACAAAAAAAGTGATTTCTGAAGAAGAAATATTATACTTATTTCGAAACCTTAAACAATTTCAACATTTTTGATTAAAAAACGTCCATATACCAAGAAGAATTAATTAATTTAGTAGAATTAATTAAAAATCTTGTTAATTAATTAATTAATTACAAGATTATTTCAAGCCAATTTAACCAATGTCATGAAAAATCACGATTTACTTCAGAAATAGAACAAAACAATATTTTCAACTTTTTCGATATTCCATTAATAAAAAAAAAATGATATAGGGACAAGATGGTATAATAAATATTATATTTATCTGCTCCACCAATGGTGAACAAGAGGATTGTCATAATTGCTCTAATTGATAGAGGCATCTCATTGACCCTTGAGCCCTAAATATGAACCAGAGATTTTGAAAAAGAAAATTTAAAAAAATATTGGAAATAATTACTCAATTTTTTTTTATAAATTAAATCATTAAACAAACACTTTATAATATTTTAATACAAACAATCAAAAGTCCTCATCAAATAACAGCAAAAATAGTGTAAATAATAAAAATGAATTTTATCTGATACCATATGTTTCTACATTATCAGAAAATTTAAAGAAAATTCTTAAACCCTATAATATTACTCTAGCGTATAAAACAGATTATAGAGACAAATCGAAACGACATTTTAACCATTTTCAAAATACAAAAAAGAACATAATTAGTACTTTAGTTAGATGTTTTCTTGAAATGATACAGATTAAAAAAAAGAAAATCAATGATAGAATAGAAATTGCAAACTTATCAAAATCACATTATTTATTTATTTACCTGTCAATGTTAATAAATCTGTTATAGATTTTTAATAAGCAAAACATTATAAATTGAAAGATATTGAAACCAAGAAACTATAAATGATGATTGAAAGTAAGTAATACCAACCATAAAGTAGTTTGATAAATAATTATTCACCCTACAAACAACAATAAAACGAAAGACTTACCTGTTTGGAGATGTGCATTCGAAGTTATCTCAATATCCGAACCGGAATCCTTCCTCTTACGCCTATTCCCATAGTTAACACAGATCCTCTGCTTACACCGCTCCTTCTGCTTCCCATATTTATGCTTCCTATTACAAACCTCGCATCTTCCACAATCCTCGGTCCGATAACACCCCATACAATCACCGCAACGTTTTTGTTTCTTATCTGTTTTGCTCTCATTGCGTTCTTTCCGTTTCTTCGACCTGTGTTCGTCTTTCGGAGCGCTCTCATCGCGCCTAGTCTTCCACCGCGTCTGTAAAGTAGAATCTTCCTCCGTGCAACGTATGCAGAAGTATTGTTTAATCAATTTCGCTTCTTTCTCCGAGATTTGGATACAATCACCATGATACCTAAAAAAATATGCATATCAAATACATATACTATATATGTAACTATTGTATGAAATACGCACCATTCTTCACAAGCATCGCAAGCTATCATGAATCTCGAGCTATCCGAAGACCGGCAAATGCAATAAGCTTGCCCATCTTGTTTTAATAAAGTGTCGATTTTCGATTGTCGCTCCGGTAATAGGAACTGTCTGGCTATTTCTTCGCGCTGAAATATTAGATTTTAATGAAAACGATGATTAAAAAATGTATTGTGTGCAAAAAGATTTGAGGTTACACTTACTGAAATGTCGCGTTTCTTCGACATTTTCGCCCTAATGGAATATTGAAGAGATGTGATTACAAGATTAAACCGTCTAATTCTAAATATGAGCGCTGGAAGAGTGGATAATCGAAGAATTAAGTGATTTTAAAACGATAAACACGTAATAATTATCAAGTTTGTTTTCATATTTGACAGCTTGTAGCTTGTAGATAACACTTGTGGACGAATATCGAACTAAAGGAGGAGTTATTTGTGGTAAATTCAAAAATTATATTTAAATTTAAAATAACATCAGAAATAAATTAGAATTTAAATAAAATAACATGACTTTACAAAATATTTAAAATATTTCTGTTTGCATAAAATAAAAATGCATTTATTTTAAATACGCAGTAAATCTTGAATAAATTTATATTATTTTAAACTTTCTACCATAGCTCTTATTTCTTTTTATCTAATCTTACTTATTAATTTTAATTCTTTTTGTACTATTGTAATTTTCACAGATAATTACTCCCTACAACATTAATATTAATCCTGTAATAATGTTTTGGGAATATATAACTATAAAGTTTCAATCTTATTTATATAAGATATACAAGCAAAATCCAAATAAAAATAAATTTATTCCATTGGAATTCTCCAATACATACCTCTAAGTCCTTCTTTTTCGCAGTGATTTTGATTTTATTACTGATTTTGCATATGCGTCCCATAAAAATGTCTTTTGCATAGATTATTTTTGATTTTCTTTTATAATCGAAATCTTACTAACAACCCAATTTAAAACTCCCGCAAATATTTTTAGTTTTACGTTTATATATTAATATAATTGCGGGAAATTTAAATTTTACTCCTTATGTAGTTTGTATATTGTGATATCCAGGATTGTAGGTAATTTTAAGTTCTAACGCTGAAATTACTAAAAGTATATCTTCAATTTCACTTCCATTATAAATATTACAAATTAATGTAGGTAGCGATGTTGAGATGCGTTTATAAATGTTTGAATTATGTACATTTTCATGGGTATTGAAAATCAAATCTAAAATGCATTAATGTAAAATCAGACGTAATTAATCCTAAGAATTAAGCTTAATTATTTTGATTGATTTAAGTTCAATGATATTAATCTGCATATGAGATGAAGAAATATTAATTTTAATAATTCAGAGGTGCAGTTTATACAGGAAAATTTATTAAATTTCCTAGGATTTATGTTCAGCGGTGTGAACATAAACGAACGACTGGTTTAATTGTAAATGATTCGAAATTTTAATATACGTTACAAAAGATCCAAGTGGGGTGGATGTATGTTGTTTGTTTTCTATTTCCCGGCACAGGATTGGCTGTCTGTTTGGCGGGGTACAAGTGGCGTCACGGTGCGGAACGCTTACAAACTACTATTTCGTCTCCAGCTTGTTTCTGAGGTAAGTCGATTTATTGCATTCTTCTAAAAATTAATATAAAATCGGGCGATTTTATTCGCGTCCGGGTAATATCGCGATAAAATAATAGTTTTTCCACCGTATTTTATTCAAGGCGAGTCGTTATCCTCAACACAACGGTATTTACACAATAAATTCTAAACGATTTATTTTATCGAATAAATTCGTGTATATGGCGGCCATAGTATTTATTCAATCGTCGAACAGTGGATGTCCGGGACTTTGAAAATTAATTTCTCAACCGTTTCAAGTGGAGATCCGTGTTTGCGACCGCAGAAAAATAGCTGATTTTATCATCTTCTTATTTATACCAGGCGTCTGTACGTTTAATCCGTTTTAACGAAGGAATAAATTTGGGTGTATACAGGAATTTTAATATTATATTATTTTAGAAATGGCGCGAATTCGCTTCGAACGACGCCAACTAATAGAAACTTTTATAAATCTATTTTTCCTAAATTTTTTTTTAATACAAATCGTTCAAGTTGATGCGCATATTTCAGTGACAAAACCCGATTTCGTGTTTGCGTCGCTATTTTTAGCTTGTGTTTATTAGGGAATTAGTTTAGATTTAGCGCGATTTTTGCCAATTCATTTAAATATTGCTTTTATAATCATTTTTTTTTTTTTTAGATTCCAAATCGGATAGGGCACAGAACCTGTTCCTTTCAGGACATTTTGAATAATAAAATAAAAGGATACTAAATTTGAAGATGTCTGACGATAGTGCACCGGCTAAAAGGGGGCGCAAAGCGGCAGAGAAAACAGAAAAGAAGGAGAAACCCAGTGAGAAAGCCGAGAACAACGATAAGGGTGACTCGAAGAAGAGGCAACGCAAGGAAACTCCCAAACCGACTGACAACGCTGGGGATTCGGAAGATGGTGCGGCACCGGTGAAGAGGGGTAGAGGTAGGCCGAAGGGCTCGACGAAAAAGAAGAATGCAAACGCTGCGAAACCAAAATCCAAAGGCACAGGTTAGTGATTTTACCCTAATTCTAGTATAATCTTAATTTCTTCCTTTATATTACCTCCCTGCCTTTTTTTTTTTTATACATTTCCAAGACAAAAATTTAATTAGAATCCAATAGCGAGGGTAGATTACATCTGCGAGTGGGTGGGGGGTGGTTTTATGTCCTTCGTATCGACCGCCATCTTGCAATTCAAAAAATGGCGCCAATTCCGTTTTATCTTTTGCTTTATTACTTCATATCCGCCTTCGAATTTAGGTCGATTTCGATATGAAAATTAGTTTTAAAAACGTGCTTAAATAAATACGAAGTTTCGCCTCCAGTATTTGTTTTGGAACAAATTTAATCTTTTGTATTGTCTATCGTAAATATTTTCGTGATACAGTCGACAGAAACTGGTTTTATTGATCACGTGATCTTTTATAATGAGGAAATGTACAGGGACATCTAAAATTAGTTTTTTTTATGTATATATATTTTTATTGTTGTATAATCATCCTTTTTTTTTGACTATAAATATTTGATTAAATGTTCTTTTTAATTTGCATTCAAACAAAGAAAACCCTCAAAAACCTGCATATTTTGCGCTAACTTTTATAACGATTTTATTAGAGATAATGGAAATAAATGAAATAAATTAAAATCCAACAGTATTAAATATTATGACACCTCATAAAAATTATGAATTTCAGTGAAGTCCGAAAATATTTTATTAATAAATGGTTTTATAAATGCAAAACTTCTAAATAATGCATCAGAGAAAAGATCTTTCAACACAAAAAAAAAAATGCCAATATTGTCCACATATTTTTTTTTTTGTATTGATGTATTTAATAATTTAAGAAAATAAAATCAAACATTTTTTTTAACAATAGACTATCAAATCTAATTATCATATTTTCAAGATATAAAGTAATAAAAAAAATATATATTTTTTATTGTGTTAAATGCAATACTTTTAAGTAATATAATATATCATAAAAAATACCAGTGGCGTGCATATTTCTATATTTAATTAATACTTTCACAAATTAAAATTATATAACATATTTTTTAATAATATTGATTGTTATGACCTCAAAAGCTATAACGTCTTTTACAAACTTCAGTGGGGGACGCGTTTTTTTTTAAGGCTTAACGTCAAATTTAATTATCATAATTTTAAAATATAAAATAATAAAAAAATATATTTTTTATTGTATTAAATGCAATACTTCGATGCTATATATATCATAAAAAAATGCTCTCAACACCACGACAAGAAATACCAGTGGCGTGCGTATTTTCTATATTTAATTAATTATTTAAGATCGATTTAATAATCGACCATATTTTTTAACGATATTAATTATTATACCACTCAGAAGTTATGACATCTTTTATAAACTTCAGTGGGGTGCGATTGTTTTTTTTTAAGGATTAACGTCAAATTATTCAATCATCATATTTAAAATATAAAATATTAAAAAGTGAATAAAAAATATACATAAACCTTTTAACCTTCAATTACAAATTTTCATATCTCTTCATTTAATTAAAGATCAAAACTAGTTTAAAATTGAATATTTTTTAGCACTATTAAATATTATATCACAATGCTGTAATAATAATAATAATAAATTGAAAAGACAGTGGCGTGCGGATTTCGTCATAATGGAATGAGAATTTAAAGTTGTAAATGGATATAAGTATATATACTTTTTTATTTTTCAAATAGTTTCAAGTAATATTTTATGTAGCAACGAAAAACATATCTATTTTTAATCATTTTAAATAAAATTCGCCGTTAAGTAATCTGTTACGGAATAAATACAGTGGCGTACAGAACTTGTGGTGATTAGCAGTAATAAAGCGATCAAAGCAGGGTTTTTTTTTGTTTTAAACAGTTGAAAATGATGCATAAATACTGTCAGTGTCAATTGTTAAGTTTTACCATGATAAAATGCATATTTTTTTTTAATTATTTTAAACAGAATTCGCCGCTAAGTATCTGTTACGGAATAAATACAGTGGCGTACAGAACTTGTGGTGATTAGCAGTAATAAAGCGATCGAAGCAGGGCTTTTTTGTTTTAAACAGTTGAAAATGATGCATAAATACCGTCAGTGTCAATTGTCAAGTTTTACCATGATAAAATACATATTTTTTTAAATTATTTCAAATAGAATTCGCCGCTAAGTAATGTGTTACGGAATAAATACAGTGGCGTACGGAATTTGTGGTAATTAATAGTCATAAATCCATTAAAGGACTTTCTTTTTGTTTTAACCAGTTGAAAATGATACATAAATACTGTTAATGTCAAACGTTAAGTTTTCTCATTACAAAATGCAAAATTTTCATTACACATCAAAAACATGCTAAATAACCCATTTTTTTTTATATTTACCCATATTTTTGCCCTCAGGACGTCGGGGAAGACCCAAACGTGAAGAAACGAAAGATTCTGCGGAAGAAGACGGCGAGGAGAATGACGCCAATGAAGAAGATGACGAGTGAATAAAGAAAATATCATTGAAAATTACAAACAAAAAAAATCTTTTCTGCCACATGACCCAAATGTTTTTTTTTTAATTTAAATTATTTTTAAATATTGCAGCCTCATTTTTATTTTGGGGTTTCTATATGTTTTTTTTTAACATTATTCTTAATAAAAATTAGAAAAAATCGGTTCCGAAAAGTTGTTTGGAAAACAGTGGTATTCGTTTGTTTTTACGCCCTTTTGGGGGTATTTTTGCATATAAATTGCATAAACTACAGGTGTTTAGTATTGATAATTAAAAATGTGTAATTAATATGGCACGTTTTTATTTTTGTATTTTTTTTTTTTTCACTGTTATGTAAAAAGTTGTATTATTTCAATTATTCAAACATTAGATCATGGGTTAAACCGGCAGATTATAATACGCATAGACATTTTAATAAAAATATTTAAGTTTTAGGTATAAGCTACGTGTAAATGATATTACAAACAAACAAACAGAGGCAGACAAGGAAAAAAATAGCATTAGTTTTGGGGCCGGAGGGGAGGGGTGCGTCAGGAGGGGGGTCGAAAATTTAAAAAATTATTTTTTTTTATGTTGAAAACGGATAAGAAACAAAAGAAAATTGATGTATGTACTATTATTATTATTATTACGATAATGTTATTATTATTTTATCTACTCGAGACTAGGTATAAAGACGAAAATCTCACACTATAATGTATGTAAAACCGTTTTTTTTTGTCAATAGTTTCTTTTAAATAAAAATTTAAAATATTAAAAAAAAATGTTGCGTGTTTGTTTATTCGTTTACGCAAATTTAAAGTGTATGATAAAATATTATAAGCACGCCACTGGTTTTCCTGAAATTTCCATCATGTGCTTATTGGAATGACGTCATTTGTCGAGGAAAAAAATCTATTTTTATCGTCTGCTAGGGTCTTATAAAACAAAATTTATGTTTCTACCTTTAAAAGCCAAAAAAAAAGAAACATTTCAATATACAAACTGTGTAAATTCCAGAAAAAGACTTTCCAGGTGGCGATTTTCTTTGTTAAATTCTTAGCAGTTTTATCTTAATCGAAAGAACTTCTATCTTATGTCTTGGTCTCCAAAGTTCTGACAATATTTAGTTAGGTAATCTGTATTTTTATCTAACTCTTGTTGCTAAAAGAATTCGCAGAACGTGTGTCGGAGAATGAAGTACAATCTCGACTCAAAATGGCCACTATTTTTCATCAAATAAGTACGTAAATACATTCTGTGCCTAATTTGATTGTATAATAAAGATATTTTACTGTTATTAAGGGTGCGTTTACAATAGAAACATACGTACGAAACATAAAACATGTTAAAAGCAAGATTAAAAATAGAATAATAAAAGTCTGTCCACAATTTTGCAATACACTCTTTTATTTATTTACATTTATAACATTTTGAAGAATAATAAAAGTTGGATGGTGAAATGTGACATCTGACATGAGTAGCCAATTTTAAATTTAATTTTTATCGCCAACATTAGGAAGAGAAATCGCGAACTATAAAAAGTATAGCCACAAAATCGCCTTTTATGTCCCTTACGACAATAAAACCTATGATTCTCAAAGTCGGTAAATTCGAAATGGTAAAAAAAGTTAAAAATAATCATATACTGCAATAATAAATGTTCTAGTAATATATGAAATGAAAACATTGAATAAAAATAAAATTTACGTAGCAAGAAACTATAAGCTAAAAACTTGGTAAATTTCAATTCCTTTAAGATGTCAAAATATTTTTGTAAAGGTAATTATAGGTTTGTTCGTTGGTGCTACAGATTCTACACTGGCTCCTAGTTAAAACAGGATTTTTAGGAGATTTATTCTTTACGTATCTGAGAAACATAGAATATACACCAGTATAATTGGTGTAACTGCAACTAACAAACCCTATAATTGAGTTCGTAGTGTAATTGATATTGTTTTATGTTGGTAGTAACAATGTAAAATGTAACATAAGATAAGGTTAGAATTGCTGGTTTACCGTAATGGTGGGTAATTAACCGAAATTTTAATAATCTAACTGATCTAACCATAATCAGTTACTCAACAGACTAATCTTTTCTTAATCAATAAATAGGTACTTATAATAAAATATGAAAAGCTTAAATGTAATTTTCTTTTAATGTTGCTAGTAGCCGACTACATTGGGCTAATTTTTACGTCTGCTGGTCTGTTGGCTATATTTTTCGTTTTTGATGTAACAACCCTGTTTATCGTTTATGGTTACATTCATTTTTGCTTACGATATGAATTATTATGCCGAAACTGTCGAAATGGAAGTCAAAACTAACGTCAAAGAAAGGCCGCCACGCAGATGGAAGAGTTAGGAAGCGACTACCGTCGTCTGCACAGGCAATAAGCGTTTCAAGTAAGTTTCCTTTTGCTGTTAAATTTTGAATCTTTTTTTCATACATTAATCCCTTTTGTCTGATCCAGTCTGATGTAAGATTTTTTTATCGCTACACATACACTAATAATAAGCTAATCTCAACCTGAATCAGCACTGTCGTTTCAAGTGGTTTTAGTGAATATTATAGCTTACAGCGAGTATAGGTATTCCAAAAGAAAGATTTTAGCACCTGGTATTCGAAGTTAGAATGCATAAACTACAAAGTGTGTACTTTCAGTATGACTGAGAGTTAACGGCTACCGAGTTAACCTATAACACAAAGTGATCGTTGTTTCTATCCTGTAAAAGTTCTTTGTAAGTTTTTTTCTTTAGTTCCAAATGAGGATCAGTGATTTGGTGATTTATATGTACATTGATGGAAAGAGCATATTTCTCTAAGTTTGAAATGCCTATTCATTTTTTGAGCAAATGAAAAGTAAGTACTAAAAATTGTCTTCAAAAAGGTGCTATTTCCAGGTTATGTGCGAAGTGTTTTTGACGGATCTAAAGGAATTCTAACCTAAATTGGAACTACCTACTATAATAAATGTTGCTATTGCTGATAGTGCGAATAAAATTGCGGAGAATATTTACACAATACTATAAAAATTACTTTATAATTAAACTGAATACTAAAAAACATAAAGGGGATAAATCAATGAAAGAAAAAAACGCCATATGATTACCACAAAAAATATATACAAAACAATACCTAATATAAATGTGACATCAGGAACGGCCAACTCAAAATTTTAGTCATTTCCAGCGCCACCTATCGGATTTGAAGGAACTATTAGGTCATTGTTTGACGCATTTTAACCGCGATAATTTAAATTTTCTTGAACAAAAACGGAATAATAACACTGTTGCTACAATATAGAACGCAATTATTTCGGTTAGATCCAGTATTAGTTTTTATTCGTCGGCATTTCATTGGGTCAAAGCGTGCGAGTACTTTCTGCAAATCCAATAGTTGGCGCTGGACGCACTTGAAGTTTCATTTGTTTATCTTTAGTTGTGATGTGTATTATGTTTATAGTAACTATCGGTTTTTCTTTTAAATATATTTAGTTTAATTTCATATTGTGTATTTTTCGCAGCATTAGCAGTGATAAGAATAGTACATAGTTTAGGTTATAGCACATAGTGTTTTATTTTCAAAAATACTGGTTGTATTTCTTTTACTTTTGTTGATTTTTTTTTTATTAGATGAGTAGATTATTATAATAGATTAATTCTAGAAATTATTTTCTTCTTATTGTCACATAAAGTTTAAATAAGATATTATTATTATTATCAATAAGCAATCCTGGTAAGCTCGTAGATTTTTACATTTCATTTGATTTTACTTAATATAAGCATTCTACATTAACAGAATAATGGTTGGAACATATTGTTCGGTGGAAGGTTGTTGGGATAGATTGGGGGGTACTTCGACTAAACACACTTTTCCCCATCCAGAAAAAAATCCAGAGTTATATAAAAAATGGGTCGAGATGTGTGCAAACAAGAGGTTATCAGAAGAAGGCATGACGCCACAAAAAATATACAGTAACTGTAGGTATGCGGCAAGCATTTCGACGAGGGTGATTTTCACGGCAGTCGATTAAAACGAACAGCATTTCCCCATATAGACATACCAGTTCGGTTAGGTATTATTACTCAGGATTTTTTTTGTGAATTAGTGAAACTAAGTAATCGAATTGCTTTAGATAATCAAAGCAGGGAGCCATCACTGACTCAAAGTACTTTACCTGTAGCTTTGATCTCATGTGCTAGCAGGGAACTTACATCAGTTCGATGTACTCCTCCAGTAGCTCCGACATCTCTTGGTAAGACAACAAGAATGTTTAAGCAGCAGCTAATAATTTATATTGATGAATTTACAAAAAATAAAATAAAAGAGTACAATACAAGTATCTTCAAATTTTAGCAAAAATTCACATTTTCTGGAAAAACAAAATATGTGTAGAAAATGCGAAATTTTGTAAAAAAAAATAACGCACCTTTTTATAAAAACACCACAATATATTTACATACCACGAAAAATGCAAAATTTATTAAAAAATGACAAAACTTCAAGTCAAAATACTTTTATTTTTGGTGAAATGACTAAAAAGGGAAAATTTTTGAAAACAAATTCCACATCGTACATGAAAAGCGCAAATTTTACAAAATTGTAAATTAAAAAAAATATATATTAAATTTTGGTAAAAATTCACAAATTTTAGAAAAAAAAAATTATATATTTTCAGTAAAAAAAAAAATATCTGTAGAAAACCCAAATTTTGGAAAAAAAAATATAAACGCACCTTTTTATAAAAAAATATTTACGACGAAAAACGCAATATTTATAAAAAATGATAAAATTTCAAGTAAAAACGCTTTTTCTGTAAAAAAGACTGTAAAAAATGCAATTTTTTGGAAACAAACATCGTACATGAAAAACGCAAATTTTACAATACTACAAAATTAAAAAAAATAGAAAGAAACAGAGATTTTACTAAAAAATTACATTTATCTGTAAAAAATGACATCTGTAAAAAATGAACAATTTTGTAAAAAAAAACAGGAAGTAAAAAAATCAACACGAGATATTTATCGCGAAATATATAAAATTTATTAAAAAATGGCAAACTGCTTTTTTTGTGAAAAGACTAAAAAATGCAAATGTTTAGAAATTATACGTGAAAAACGTAAATTTTACAAAGTTTATAAAAAAAAATGTAGATTTTAGATAAAAAAATACAGACTTTACTAATAAATTACATAATTTTCTATGAATAAACATCCATAGAAAATGCAAAATTTTGTAAAAAAAAATCAAACTGGCACGTTTTTATAAAAACATCACAATATATTTACCACTAAAAATGCAAAATTTATAAAAAAAATGACAAAATTTCAAGTGAAAGTGTTTTTTTTTTGAAAAGACTAAAAAATGCAAGTTTTTAGAAAAATATGACAGGTTTTACTAAAAATGCAAATTTTACTTGAAAGAATCCACGTTTTATAAGAAAATATTATCAAAATTCAAATGAAGAAAATCACCAATTTCCATTAGAAATTAACCCCTAAACAAATGTTTTTTTGAAGAAGATTTTTTTGTAAAATCTGGTAAATTGTCTTGAGGAATCGCCTTTTTTTTTACTAAAAATATAGCAATTATTGTGGAAACACGCGCGTATACAAGGGGGGGGGGTAATGGGGGTAATTACACCCCCCCCATGAGCCAACGAAATCTACTTGCAAATTAAAATTTTGCATTTAAAGACAAACATTCATCCTTCTTTTTTTCTTTTTTTGTGTAGTTACCCCTCCCATGATGACACTATTCAAATTGTATCGAAAAAGAGTCGACCTTTTTTTTTTTTTAGTTAAAATAAAAATATCATCTCGATTACCCCCCCTATAAACTCAAGTTGTATACGCGCCTGTGTGGAAATGAGGATTTTCCTTTAAAACATCTCCTTTTTCCTTGAAAATCCCCCTAATAATACTCATAGTAGCGAAATTTATTCTAAATATGCAGATTTTCAAAAAAACCACACTATCAATGTAGAATGGAAAATAGAAAATCAGTTTCAAGGTCAGAATTATAATCATAATTATTGACAATGTAAAACAGGCGACTTAAACTTTCTTTGTATATAGCACAATAAAATAAAAGAAATTCTACTGAAAATACATTAAACCCTAACTTAAAAAAAAAACAACCTGCTACTCTAATACAACATATATTTTTTCCTAAACAACAAAAATTATAATAAAAACTATATTAAATAAAACTACAACAACGAAAAGAATGTAAAGATAATAGAAAACTTCGGTAAAAACCACGCATATTATATGTATAAGATTAACAAGATAAACAAAGACTGTATAAAGACTGAAATTGGTGTGCGTCAGGGTAGAAAAGGTGAAGGGAAACTTTGTTCGAGTCTAGCGGCATCTATTGGATTCGCAGAAACTAAGAGCATAATTTCACTTTAGGAATTTAAGTGATACGGTGTTTTCACAAATATGTTTTAGCAGTTTTGATAGTATTGATTCATATAGCACCCTTCTAAGAATAAAGGTTTTTGCCGAAATAAGTTTGTTTTTATATTGAGCTATTTCTTCGCACGATTTACTTACGGAAATGAACTTTCTAAAAACCTCTATTTCTTCTCTATCTTTCTGCTTTCCTTTCCTGGGATTATTTAGAAGAGCAATTATATATTATGTGATTGGTGTGTTCCTTAGTCGAGCATTCTTTTTACTTTGTGAAACTTCGTATAGATAGCTAAGCTCTTTTTATACACTTTTTGTAACTGTAGCTATATTCATTCTTATTTACGTTTGTCGATAAAATTTTGAATGATGCCCAAAAGAAGTAAGTCAAAACTGACGTCTCGGAAAGGTCGTTGGACGAATGGACTACTTAACCCTAAACGGCTATCCGCGCAAGTAAAAACCCTTTCAAGTAAGTTTTATAATTTTATATTAAGCTATTACCTCAAATAAATATTGCGTTTCAACGAATAAAAAAAAAAAAATAAGGACGTTTAAGAGAAAAACAAAAGTGCTTACCTGGCTTTAATACATACATATGATTTTTAACGATTATCTCTTTCGATGTCGTGAACAATTTGCGTAATGTTTTTGATTTATTTTACCACCAACAGCTAAAATAGTAATATCTGGTATATATCAATACTTAACCTCAAATATAATCAAATCTGAAAGTCTCCTGTGTGATAGAATTGCTGATGTTGCGATTTGAGTGCGTATGCATTTGAATCTTCACTTTAAAATATGTTTGTTTCTTTTTTTTATAGTATTGATACTTACAGTAAAGTGCAGAGGTATTGGCAGAAATAAATTCGTTTTTATATTGATTTCTTTCTTTTCACGATTACCTGTCTTCATAAAAACCTCTATTTCTTCTCAATCTTTCTGCTTTCTTTTCCTGGGATTATTATTTGGAGGAGCATCTATGTGATTGGTGTGTTTCTTAAATCGCACAGTTTTCTTTTAATTTGTGAAACTTCGTATAGATAAATAAGGTCTTTTTATACACTTTCGCAACTGTATCTATATTCATTTTTATTTACGTTTGCCGATTAACATTTTGAACGATGCCCAGAAAAAGTAAGTCAAAACTGACGTGCCGGAAAGGTCGCAGGGCGGACGGGCGAACTCGCTATAGACAGTCGTTCGCGCAAGTAAAAACCTCTCCAAGTAAGTTTTGTAATTATATAGTAAGCCGTCATCTCGAACAATTACTTCGTTTTAACGAATAAGAAAAAAAAAGGACATTTAAGGGAAAAGTAATATACACCTACCTAGCTGCAATATTTACATGATTAAATTTTTCGATGTCGTGAAAAATCCGTGTTGTTTTTAATTTATTTTACCACCAACAGCTGAAGAGTTTAATATATCAATACTTAACCTCAAATATAGTTGTCAAATCGCTTCTGTGTGATTGAATTGATGATTTTGAGGGTTTTAGTGTGTAGGCACTTGAAATTTCGCTTTAAAATATGTTTCTATCTTATTTTTCATCTATAAAGCCCATCACAGCGTTCTATAGTTATTAAGCTGTCAATTGAAACAGCACCCTCATTTTAGCAACGAATAATAGATAGAAACGCAGACCTTGTACAGCTTGTTGGAAACATACTGCTTTAAAATACGCTTAATAGATTGGTTGGAAAATATAGGAGGTTCAAACCGTTTCAATTTTGACATCATATTACAACACAAAAATGCGTTGGTTGAATATTACACTAAATGGGTTTACACCAATTCATTCCTAAAAAAATCATCGATTATGAGCGTTAATTCGATTATGAACGATTTATGTGAATGAAATAAAAAAGGTTATTATATTGAGGATTGGGAAAAATTATAACACAAAAAGGTAGTGGGAAAAAAAAAATCTTCATTCGATTATTGTATCCATCACTACAACGAATCAAATCAGCTGCTCTTTCCGGTACTAGCGCCATCTACCAATATTTCCTAGCGCGTGAATCCGCTTTGTTTACGCTTTGTTTGCAGTTGCACTTCCTAATCAGACGGTTAGTAAACAACTCCAAGTGTCCGAAAACATGAGTTCATCAACGATGGAAGTCGAAGTCATAGACGACGATTCACCTGACGATCCGCCCCCCAAAGACGCCCCAGATTCCACGGCGGACGCAGAAATAGTCGTGTTAGACGATGATGTCCCGGAATGCGAAACCATAGATCTGGTCCGGCCAGAAATGACCGGCAGCACGAAATGCATCAATTACGCCTGCAAGGGCGGCACGACGATGATTGAGCCCCCAGGTTTTTGCTTAAGTTTCTACCGCGTGAAGAATAAACTAACCAAAAAGCAACAGATATGCACCGATTGTTACGATAACGCTGTGGAACATTACGATCGACTCGTCGAAGCCCTGACTGACAACAAACCCCTCTTAGAGGTCGAATTACCCTTTCGAAACGATGTCGTGGAGATCGACGACTCGGATTCCGACGAAGAGGCCTCCGAGGACGTCAATTTGTGCGAGGAGACGATGCAGATGTTGGAGGAGCACTTCGATAACACGATGAACGCCGTTTTGAATAAATACGAGTTTGATGATCAAGTCGAGAAGGCGTTTAATTGCTTGAATAAGCGCTGTGAGGATATCAATAGTAGGTTTCGTGGTGTTCGCATTTTAAAAGTGTTTGCGTTTTATTTATATTTTTCTTGTGTAGCTTCGTTTTTGGAGGTTAGGGATATGTTTAAAAGTATTAGAACTGATACTGATGAGATGATCTTCCAATTGTCGGATATTTTGAGGCCGGATAATGTTGAACTGCTAGCTGTGGATGTGTCTGCCAATAAACCAGGCAGAGTTCCAGAATAACACCGGTGAGGCGACAGCAACGAGGTAGGTTATGTTTTATTATCATTTCAATATTGCGTTAAATTAAAAATATTAGGTTTTTTTTGATTTATCGGTTCAAACATTCTTTGTTGAAACAAGTTGAGCTTGCTTTGATATCTATAATTAGGGTTATTTGTTATTTGCAAGTTTGAGGTTATGTTTAAGTTACTATAACCTCATTTATAGTAGTTGTATTCGTTGGTGCATGATTGAGAATTGTGAATACTTGCTATCCAATAGAATTTACATGTTTTTCTTCTTTTTAATTCTCTTTGTTCTTTGGTAGGTAGCAAATCCTAAGTATAATCATTGGCATGAACAAAAGCAGCTCTGAATGAGGATGCTTACGAGTTTTTTTTTCATTATTTTTTGCTTTTGTGCTCAATTACGGCTATTTGCACCGGTTATACTTAAGCTTAACTTAAGACTTAAGTATATCCTAAACTATAAATTCGTTTTGCACCCCTGTTTAAGCACTAGTTAAGTGTTACTCAAAATGAGCCGAAGATTTGCCCGGCTTAAGGTCCAGTTAACCTCACTTTTGGTTTCAAATGACAAGTATTGCGGCAAGTGAAAGAAGACTTTATTTGTTGTATTACGGTGTTTTCGTTATTGTTGTGGGGATATTTATTATTTGTACATTTTTGGAACAAAATGGCACATACCCTAATAGCCAAATTTAAATTTCCCGCCACTATTTTTAGTAACTTCAACGTAAAGGCATTAAAATAACTATCAATGAAATACAAAATGATAGGAAATTTTATGTTGCAACGTTGAAGTTACTAAGAATAATTGCGGGCAATTTGAATTTGGCTATGTGGGTAATATCTTAATAAATAACATGTTTGAAGATGATGATGAACTGGACGAGTTAAATATAATTTTTTATGGTATACCTAGACAAGTAAATGAAAGGGCAGATTATTTTCATATGTGTGACGAACTAACATTTTTCCGGCGATTTAGGGTAACCAAATGTACAGCATTATTTATACTAAACCTAATTGAAGCTGAACTTGAATATCCTTATGATGTGTGAGTAGGTATAAAAAATAATTTTAAGTTTACCATGTAACCTAACACGAAATAACCATTCCTATGACCGCGAATGCATACAGTTTGTTATGTTTTATCTAATTAAACAACAAATTTTCAGCAATAATAGTGTTGCTTTTATGAACCAGCTGTTAATATTCCTGAGACTGACCTGACACAATAATGAAAACTCGAAAAACTCGTATCAAAGAATTAAAATCCAAACATTCCTTCTTTCTGTGTGTTTCTATCAAAAACTTACAGTTACAAGTCACTTTCACACTAGTCTGACACTGTTGCATCCCGTTTTCAATACTAGCTAAGCTTTATTCCTAGTTTCGACGGTACAAAACATATTCACCTTAAGCACAGCATATACCCTATCCTGTAGTTTCACATCGCCCGTAACATGGGTTTCAAACATGGCGTCCAAGGAAATTCGCGGTGTCGCATAGGTGGGTTGAAATTGTAACTAAAACTGTTTAAATTTGTTTCAAAACAAAAATCAAACCTACGAGAAGACGTTCCATTCTGTTGTTAAGCAACGTTATTGGTGACATTGATGTTGTGCTGTTTACAGAATATTCCGTAATTGAAAGCGTATTCAATTCAAAGCGTTCACAATATATTTTCTTATTTCCAGGTTTACTAATCAGTATTCTTTGGTGTAATTTATTTTAATCTTTACTTATTTTTTTGCCTAACATATAAACTTATAATAGTTTAATTATTTTTAACATACAAGTTTATTAATAGTATTTAGTAGCGTATATAGTTGTTTTCTTTATTTAAAATTTCAATTTAGCTTTATAGTTATTTAATAAGGTTTATTAATAAAATCCACATGCCTAGCGTAAAGTGCTGTGTGCCAAATTGTGATAGGAGGTATCACAAAGATAATAAAGAATATAATTTTTTTCAACTACCTCCAGATGAAGTAATGTAAGTAAAAATACAATGTTGGTTAAAATTTTTGCTTCGTTGTTTCTTATAATACAGTTTATAAATATTTAATGTAAAAATTTGTAGTCGTAATAAAATAACATTTTATTTTGCAGCACCAGAAATAGTTGTTAACAGTTATTGTAAATACTACTACATTTTTCATTATTTGGTTTGGTTTACTACAAATGCTTTCAAGCTACTGCGAGTTATCTTTAAATGGGAAAGGATATTGAAACTTTTCCTTGTACTTATTCCCCATGAATTATATTATTTGTGCCAAGCTACTCCGCAACCATAATTACTTAATAATTTGTAATTACTTGTGATAATCCTGCTGTGCATTGTTAATGTTTTCCTTCAAACCGATTTTAGAAAAATTCATTAAATTCAATGTAATTTTCAGTCTGTCTTTTAATCTTTTATAAATACAAGGTATAAATGCGTTCCACAATTGGCTAAAACGATTAGTATGTAATAAATAAAATACTAAAGACACAGATTCCACATTTGTTTTTTTGTTTTTTCAGGAAAGTAAATTTTATTCGTGAACTCTGACGAAGTTATAAAGCAAAGCAACAAACGATTAACGATTTTTAAAACAGATTCTTTTAGGAATATGTATATATTTTCTCTGTAACTGGATATATTTCCTATCAGTTCCTATGTATAATTTTAAGCCCTACTTACTGCGGTTTTTTAATATATAATGTAATATTAACCAATTATGTCATTTTTAGTATTCTTCTATCAATTCCATTAATATTGAGCGCGTAAATTATGCTAGCTCTATTTGTTCATTGAAATTACTTTTTATGGACCAACTAACGACGCGATTTTCTGTTCAATTCAATCCGTTCCAATATAACGATTACTGTCGTACCCCTTTGCAATTATTAGTTGCAAATATAGCCGCCAAACGCCATCGCGAATTTCCTTAAATTGATAGACAAAACATCAAAGGCGCCGACGCTTAGTGAAATTACTGGATAGGGTATATACTGTGCCTTAAGGTTCACCTTAAGCTGAGCCTCTACTTAACTAAGTTTGTTATTAGGGAAAACTGGTGCAAATAACTGTTAGAGTTATTTTTATGTGAAAATATTAGGTTACAATATGTTATCATCATATCAAAATTACTCCAAATGAAGTGTATTTAATACCCCATTACATGTGACATAAATTGTGTGTGAATTACTAAGCGTCAAGCTAATATTTATTACCTTACAGAAATAATTAAATTGCAGCATCTGGAAATCCATCCATTTATTTTTAAATGTAGATATTTGCTATGAAAGCTACTAATTATTATTAAGCGGGAAGTACAGATGGCGCGCATAGTCAAATTTCCTATCTTTACTAGGGTTGATCATTGATTTTAGCTTTTTGATTTATTCTCATGGATTGCGTTTGTTAGAGCAGTGGTTCTCAAACTGTGGTACGGGGGTACGCGAAAAATTTTAAGGGGTACGCGGACCGCAACAAATAAAATAACAACCCGGGACACGCACTATGGACACGTTGACGTGCGCGCGCCACAAGGGCTTAGTCATCAGAGTGGGGCTGTGTGTCCGGCCAATTCACTCGTCTGTCACTGCACTGCAGTAGCATTGCCTGTTATTACAATCTCGCTCTCAGTATTGTGTTATTTTTGTGGTGTGTGGTGTTATTCTGCGGACACTCAATCCTGGTGAAACACGTTTACGGACATCTGTTTGAAAACTGAGTCAGGTACCACGTAAGTGAATTTTACAATAAAAATTAACAATTGATAAATGGCTCCTAAAGAAAAGGCCTCACGAAGATCTGCATCAAAATTCTGGGCCATCAACTTCACAAAATGAAAGTAGACCAGTTACTAATGAGCAGCTCAAGGAAAAAATAAAAAAACCCGAAAAACTGGCAAATGAATATAAAAGTAAAAAGAGAAAATATGACGAGTTGTACTTAAAATTAGGTTTTACTTGGACTGGAAGCTCAGACGAGCCTAATCCACAATGCGTTGTTTGTTCAGAAATTTTATCAAACAATTCTATGAAACCTTCTCTTTTAACAACGCCATTTTGAAGCAAACATGAGAACTTAATCAAAAGGAGTTACGGTACTTTGAACGTCTTTTGGAAGATTTGAAAAGTAGGAAAACACGATAAACCACTTTTCTGGTGCAGAACAAAATGAAGTGCTCTAAAAGCTTCTTACAAAGTTAGTTCATTTAATTGCGAAGTCTGGTAAAACCATACTAATTGACGAAAACCTAATCCTCCCTGCCGCAGCAGAAATTGTTTCTTGTATGTTTGGAGAGAACGAGGCAAAAGAATTACAGCAATTCCATTATCAATGATAACAGTTTCAAGGAGAATTAGTGATATGGCGTAGACACAAAAGAAAACTTGTTGGAGCAATTCGAGCTAGTCCTTGCTTTGTATACAACTCGATGAAACCCGGATGTCGCTGGCCTAGCCCAACTGATCGTTTTTGTACGTGGCATTTTTCAAGATGAAAATATTTGAAGATATTTTATTTTGTAAGACACTTAAAACATCGACAAAAGGTGAAGATATTTTCAATTGTTAGATTCTTTTTTTTTTCGAAAACCAACTCGAGTGGAAAAACTGTGTGTCAGTGTGTATGGATGGTGCTAAGGCTATGAGCGGTCCCATCACAGGGCTAGTAGGCCATATTAAAACGGTTTCAACTGAGTGTGAGTTCACTCATTGTGTCCTTCACCGCGAGGCTTTGGTGGCTAAGCACCTCGCCTGATGAACTTAAAGATGTCTTGATCAGAGTGTGAAAATTGTGAACTTCATAAAAACTAGGCCCCTAAAATCTCGTTACTTTAAAATTCTATGCCAGGATATGGGGAGCCTCCATGAGAACTTATTGCTACATACTGAGGTACGATGGCTTTTCTCGGGAAATCCCATCTGTCTTCTGTACTTACTGATTTTGATTGGCTTTTGAAGTTGGCTTATTTAAGTATATTTTTGGAAAACTCAACATCTGGAATTTATCCATGCAAGGCAGTGTTTCTGATATTTTAATATAGAAAAGAAAACTGATGCAATGGTAAAAAGATCATTCTCTGGGAAAAAACAAATAGAAAATAACAACTGCGAGCCGTTTGAAAGATTTCTTACATTTTTGCAAGATAATGAGAAAAACATATCTGATTTCACTGAACTCAAGACTCAAATGGGCCAGCATCTGAATGCATTGAAGATCCGAATAAGAGAGTACTTTCCACCTTCGGAGAAACAGTATAACTGGATACGTGACCCCTTTAATGCTGATGCTATGGACACTAACCTGACTATCTTTTAAAAGGAACACCTCATTGAAGTATCATGTGAATCCCACGTTGAAAAACAAATATTTGACTGCTGGTACTACATTGTTAGATTTCTGGATCGGTATTGGAAGGAATACAAAGAACTGTCAAGCACTGCTGTTAAATTTCTTGTTGGGTTTCACCACTTATTATGTGAAAAGGGTTCCTCAAGTTACCTATCTTAAAAATAAAATCTAGAAACAAATTAATGTTGAAGATGATTTAAGATTGTATTTAACCAAGTTTAAACCAATTTTGATAAAACTGTGCAAAGGGAAACAACTCACCCTTCTCACTAATCTCTTTGAAAGTAAGCGCTTTTTGTTCTTTAAATTGTGTGTGTTTGTTTTTTAATGTAATAAAAATGTTTGTAAACAATATCTCTTTGTTTTTATTTAAACATGATGCGTAATTCAGTTTCAAAGGTAACACTATACTTCTATGGCTACATAGAGGGTTTAAGATTTGTTTAATATTTTAATTATAGTTTACTTAGTACCGGTAACTGAAAAGGGGTACCTAAAATGTTTTGTGGGTAAAAAAGGGGTACAGTGTCTAAATAAGTTTGAGAACCACTGGTTTAGAGGCTTCGTTTTTTTTTTATGTTGAAATATTAGATGACATAATTAACTACTCCACCAATAAACACGCCTGCGAACCTACAATTTTACTAAATTCAACCTGTTACCTGTTTCAAATGATAAATTCTTTTATATAGCTACACCTATATCGTCTCCAAAGACCCCGAAGACTCCCGCAGTGCCACAACCACAACAACGAACAACACCAGTTCAAACACTTCCGAACAGCGTGCAAACGTCAATGAAACCCATCCAAACGCCCTCTAAACCCCATTCAAACCACTCCCAAACCGATTCAAACGCCTCCCAAACTTATTCAGGCAGCGCCAAAACCTTTACCTCCAAAACTACCACCTCTGTCCACCATTACGAAGCCACAGGCGCCGTCTACGTCACCACAAGCGCCGACAACTGCAACGGACTCAGATTGGAACCTGGTGGTATTGCAAGAATCGCACTTAGATCCCAGTAGCGCTTTCTCCGACGCGCCAGAACCTCCTCCAGTCGATCTCCCGCCTAAAGGGCAGCTGATCAAACCTCCCTTGGTCGTAGGTGAGTTGAATTTAAGTAGATTTTTTGGTGTTGGTTCGAATCCTAATCTCTCCTCAACTGGTTTAGGTCAGAATTACTACGTGAATAGGCATGAAATTATGGGAGCTTGGGTTCAAGTGACGTTAAAAGAGATTATCACGCCCGGGACGAGACGGGACGGCCAGATTTACACCAATACCATGTACGTGGTCGCCATCGAGAATAGACTCAAGGTGATCAGGCACAAAATCGTCACGGGAAGGGGAGATAGCTTACGCTGAACCAGTCGGCGTGCAATTGGAAGTCGGCGCTCGCGTTATTGCGGTCTTCAGGGAGATTCTGCTGCCGGAAGATTCCAGTAAGAGGGTCAGGAAGGACGTATTTTATCCCGGGATCGTAGCGGAACCGTTGATGCAGAGCAACAAATACAGGTAATGTGGCGTTTTTTTGATTTTCCTTGTTGAATCGCGTTGAAGTTGTAGACTAGGTACTTTATTATTTTATGTGGGACGTGATTGTCCCAGTATTTCCCAAAAAAAAAAAGCGAAATTGTCAGTATTATTCCATTGTTTTGACAATAGATTTCGATTAACTGCGATAGCGAATCAATAGATTCCGTATTTTAGGCGATGGGACAGTTGCTGTCCCATCAATTCTGTTTTATTTGGTGTTTTATTTTATCGTTATGTTTAATGCCCCAAAATTAAAAAAAATGAGTGCAGTATTCGCGATGGGAAATCGATACATTTTGTTTTTCCAATGTTATCCCATTATATTTCTTTAATGGGACAAAATTGTCCCGGCATTTCTTGAAAAGAGATAACCGCAGAATTCGTCTGAAATAATTGGATTTTGATTATATGTATTACCAAGAGAGATACAGCTGGGACAATACATCAAAATCAACATTTTTGAGTGAAGGTTCGTTTTTTGAAATGAAGAATTGTTAAATTTTGTTTTTTCGATGCTGGGACAAGCGGCTCACAATTTTTTTTGTGGTGGGACAAAAATTGTCCCAGCATTTCCTGAAAAGGGATAACCAGAGAAGTCGTCTGGGATAACTAGATTTTGTGTATCTCTAATAGTAGCAGAGATACAGCTGACACATTACATCAAAATCAAGATTTTTCGGTGTAGATTCGCCCCTTTGAGATGGGGAGTCGATAAATGTAAAATTTTCGATGCTGGGACAGGTGTCTCATTATTTTTTGTGGTGGGACAAAAATTGTCCCAGCATTTCCTGAAATGAGATAACCGCAGAATTCGTCTGGGATAATTAGATTTTGTATATCTCTAATCCGTAGCAGGATAACAGCTGGACTTACATCAAAGATTAAGAATTTTTTGTGTAGTTCGCTTCTTTGAGATGGAAATCGATAATGTTAATTTTTCGATGCTGGGCAAGGTATCGCCATATTTTTTTGTTGTGGAACAAAATTGTCCCAGCATTTCCTAAAACGAGATAACCGCAGAATTCGTCTGGGATAACTAGATTTTGTGTATCGCTAATAGTAGCAGAGATAAGCTGGGACAATACATCAAAATCAACATTTTGTGTGAAGGTTCGTTTTTTTGAAATGGGGATTCGTTATATTTTGTTTTTTCGATGCTGGGACAAGCGTCCCATTATTTTTTGTGGTGGGACAAAAATTGTCCCGGCATTTCATGAAGGGATACACAGAATCGTCTGGAAACTAGATTTGTGTATCTCTAATATAG
The DNA here is from genome assembly GCA_004143645.1 of Protaetia brevitarsis. Lineage (NCBI taxonomy): Eukaryota > Metazoa > Arthropoda > Insecta > Coleoptera > Scarabaeidae > Protaetia > Protaetia brevitarsis. The sequence goes on from RXPK01000138.1 coordinate 206,397, forward strand.
AAGAGAAACAGCGACATTACATCAAAACCAATATTTTTCGATGCAGATTCGCTTTTGTGAGATGGGAACGATGTAATTTTTGAGCTGGACAGGTATTCCATTATTTTTTTGCAATGGGACAAAATTGTCCCGACATTTCCTGAAAAGAAATAACCGCAGAATTCGTCTGGGGTAACTAGATTTTGTGATACTCTAATAGTAGCGGAGATATAGCTGGGACATTACATCAAAATCAAGATTTTTTCGGTGTAGATTCGCTTCTTTGAGATGGAGAATCGATAAATGTTAATTTTTCGATGCTGGGACAGGTGTCCCATTATTTTTTGTTGTGGGACAAAAATTGTCCAGCATTTCCTAAAACGAGATAACCGCAGAATTCGTCTGGGATGACTAGATTTTGTGGATCTCTAATAGTAGCAGAGATACAGCTGGGACATTACATCAAAATCAAGATTTTTCGGTGTAGATTCGCTTCTTTGGCATGGAGAATCGATAAATGTAATTTTTTTGATGCTGGGACAGGTGTCCCATTAATTTTTTGTAGTGGTCGGGACAAAAATTGTCCCGGCATTTCCTGAAAAGAGATGATCGCAGAGTTTGTCTGGTACAGCTAGATTTTGATTAACTCCAACAGTAACAGAGATACAGCTGGGACATTATATCAAAATCAACATTTTTGGGTGCAGGTTCGTCTTGAAATGGGAAACGATAAATTTAATTTTTCGATGCTGGGACAGGGTCCCGTTAATTTTTTTGCGATGGGACAAAAATTGTCCCGGCATTTTTTGAAAATAGATGACCACAGAGTTTGTCTGGCATAATTAAATTTTGATTATATCTATGACTAAGAAAGATACACTGGCATTATCTCAAAATTTTTTAGGAGTAGTTCGCTTCTTTGAGATGGAAACCGATAAATTTAATTTTTTGATGCCGAGAAGGTGTCTGTTAGTTTTTTTTTCGCAGACAGAACTGTCCAAACATTTCATGCAAAACTGGCAGTTAGAATTTTTTCGGAATAATCAGTTTGATTTATCTTTGATCAATACCGGCAGAGATGCAACTGGACATTAAGTATGTTAAGTTATACATTTTTAAATTTGAATTTACCGCCATTTTAATTTGAACTGGATGTAACGTTGTGTGATGTTGTAACTTTAGAGTAGTGAAATTACATATGTCGTAGACGGACGTTTTGTTCGTAGTTAGAAAGTAAAAATAGTATGGAGGCATCCAAGAGGGATCTCAACACCTACACTAAAAAAATCCGCAGGTATTTAATATTCTTCGACGACGGCTACGCGCAATACGTCGATTACAAACTGGTCCACGCGATACACGAAGCCAGCAAGGACGTCTGGGAGGACGTCAACATCAACTCCAGGAGTTTCATCAAGAAGTACCTGGAGAAGTATCCGAGCGACCCATGGTGAAGCTGCACAAGGATCAGACGATCAGGACCGAATATAACGGTAATAAGATTAAAGCATCCGCCCTTCCCGCGCGCGGGAGATTTTCAAAATTCGTAAACCGCAACAGGTAAATGGTGGGTCACCACTGTCATGAACGTGGACTGTTCTCTCGTGCAAATGCTGTTCGACGCGTCCGGGAGAGTCGAGTGGATTTATCGAGGTTCGACGAGGTTGAATCCCATGTTCAAGGAGGAACAGGCGATGAGCCATCGGTTGCAGCATCGTCATCGTATGACTAGGAAACCGAATAGTGTAAGTGTATTCTCTATATTCCGCAAGAAAGTGTTTCTGCGTCCGGACGCCTTAAAGTAACAATAAATGTGTTTGTGTGGATTGAATAAGATTAGGTCAATATGTCAGTAAATTCTTTTTATAACCAGATGACATGAAAGTATTGACTTTACTGTTTTGGAAATGATTTTTCCCGATTATTCTTTGACTTTTATACATTTTTGTTTCGTTTTAAAAGATTAAACGGGTTTTCTTACCTTTTGGGGATGATCAGCCCAAATTCATTCAAGATAAAACCAAATCCCGTTTCACAGGTAACCCCTCCTGCTCTTTTGACTGACGAGCCACTGCGGGAAACAGTCTGTTTGTTCGGTAGCGATTGGTTTTAGAAGTTTTAGCCAAAGATGCTTTCCAACGGTGTTTCTCTCGGTCAGTCGAAAAATTGAAAAGGTTTAATTTAAAATAAAAGAACAGAATTAACAGATTTTTTTTAACCCAAAAATGCTAAATAACAATCAAATTTATTTTTCAAAATGGGTAAAATTTACAAAATGGCAGAAAAAAAAACCGTGAACTGAAGGTTCTGGCCTAAATTAAAAAACTGCACTCGATTCTAATTACAATAGGACAATGCTATTCCTATACAAAGCAAAAGTGTTGTTCAGAAAGATAATTCAATATCTTTGAAATTCAATCCACGTGGTTTCAACAAACTAAAATGAGCGTGGACAAATTTTAGTAAATAACAAAAGAAAAATTTTAATGCAAACACAAAGCTTCTACTCACCCAAACAGAGGTGATAAAATAAAACTGAATCAGCAAAATAGAAAAACGGAAAATTAACTCTTTAAAATAAATAATAGAGAAATTAAACTGAAAACATATCTTCCTGCACAAAAATAATAAATGATCTTATATCTATAAATGTGCACATATCAATATAATAACAATTATTATAAAGCGAATTCCTTGATGGACGGAATATTTAAAAGACAATTTACGCGAATTCAAAACTCAAAATCTCAAGAATTACAAAATGGCTGCAAATATTTAAATATACATGTACTCACGTTAAGGTCAACCAAGGAACTGCCTGATAAAACTCCTACAATCGTTTTTCTCACAACAAACACGCAAACGCACAATTTACCGACAAAATCTAGTAGAATACGCATTGACTAGACTAGCAAACACTAGACATCTTAAAGAAAGGAATTAATTAAAAAAAAAAACTTAATAAAATAAACAATACAATTAACTCTTTAACTAAAATTTATACAAAACTAAACATTATTGTGGAAATTTCTCGATACAGTGATTCGGCAAATTGGAAAAAGCATGACAAAATCTACGCAATTTAAAATACACTCGCGGTAATGTAGGTTTCCACAGCAGTAATATAATAAAATGAATTTAAATACTTTATATTATACGAAATGGAATTTCGAATTCAAACATTTATAATAATTTTAAAATTATTAAATATTGAAGAAAAAATTGACTTTTTTTAAATTTTGCTGGTTACTCTAACTTTAATTTCTGGTAGCGTATATATTTTGGCTAAATAATAAATTTTAACGTTCCTAACGTTATCCTAAGCAATTAATGAAAATATTGTGCTACTATGCATGTCAAAAATATTTATTTTGAATAGTAAAATTAATTAAAGAGATTAGTCGAGTCTATATTTTCAGTAATATACCACTGCTATGAGAAATGAGAAAAGACTGACAGTTTTTTATTAATCCTAAGTCGATATTTTTAAAACGAATAATAGATTTTTTTTAAAGAAAAAGTGTTATATCCATAAATTTGTTTTATTATGAGAAAATTTCTTCTTGCTGTTAAGTTTGAAATTCTCTTCACCAATTAATCAAACCATTTTGCTACTATGCATGTTAAAAATATAGATTTCAACAGTAAATTTAATTAAAGACACTACTCGAGTATATATTTTCAGCAACATACCACTGCCATAGGAAGTAATGAATGACTGACTTTTTTATTAATCCAAAGTCAATATTTTTAAAACGAATAATAGATTTTTTTTTAAAGAAAAAGTCTTATATCCATAAATTTGTTTTATTATGAGAAAATATCTCCTTGCTGTTAAGTTTGAAATTCTCTTCACCAATTAATCAAACCATTTTGCTACTATGCATGTTAAAAATATTGATTTCAACAGTAAATTTAATTAAAGACACTACTCGAGTATATATTTTCAGCAACATACCACTGCCATAGGAAGTAGTGAAAGACTAACTTTTTTATTAATCCAAAGTCAATATTTTTAAAACGAATAATAGATTTTTTTTTAAAGAAGAAGTTTTGTTATATCCATAAATTTGTTTTATTATGAGAAAATATCTCCTTACTGTTAAGTTTGAAATTCTCTTCACTAATTAATCAAAACATTTTGCTACTATGCATGTTAAAAATATCGATTTTGAACAGTAAATTTAATTAAAGACACTACTCGAGTATATATTTTCAGCAACATACCACTGCCATAGCAAGTAGTGAAAGACTGACTTTTTTATTAATCCAAAGTCAACATTTTTAAAACGAATAATAGATTTTTTTTAAAGAAAAAGTGTTATATCCATAAATTTGTTTTATTATGAGAAAATTTCTTCTTGCTGTTAAGTTTGAAATTCTCTTCACCAATTAATCAAACCATTTTGCTACTATGCATGTTAAAAATATCGATTTCAACAGTAAATTTAATTAAAGACACTACTCGAGTATATATTTTCAGCAACGTACCACTGCCATAGGAAGTAGTGAAAGACTGTCTTTTTTATTAATCCAAAGTCAATATTTTTAAAACGAATAATAGATTTTTTTTAAAGAAAAAGTTTTGTTATATCCATAAATTTGTTTTATTATGAGAAAATATCTCCTTACTGTTAAGTTTGAAATTCTCTTCACCAATTAATCAAAACATTTTGCTACTATGCATGTTAAAAATATCGATTTTGAACAGTAAATTTAATTAAAGACACTACTCAAGTATATATTTTCAGCAACATACCACTGCCACAAGAAGTAGTAAAAGACTGACTTTTTTATTAATCCAACTTAAAATACACTCATTTGCAATAATTTTAAAATTATTAAATATTGAAGAAAAAATTGACTTTTTTTTTAATATCTGGTAGCGTATATATTTTGACTAAATAATAAATTATTATCAGACGACAGCACCTTACGTTGAATACACTCGACCTACTACGGATCAATTAGAATCCCACCAGCAGCAAAGATCAGTAGCTAGGAAAAGCACCTCTAGACCGCCATCCTCGAACAATAATATCACTTACGGCGTCAATCAATTCTTGCCAAGTCCGCCGAAAGAAGCACCGGCCACTAAGAATCGTGGTAAGTATCCCAAATTTATCCCGGGACATTCCGATATATCTCACACAAATTTAATCGTAAATCGCCAGTATTACACCCCACGAAGACAGAAGCCAAAGACGAACATATACGCACCACACACTTGCAGCCCTTCTTGCAAAGATTTCATGTACTGTTCGCTGTCGCGATTGAAAGGTTACAGTCCCTTATCGAAGCCGCTGTTGTGCGGTTTCTATCGGCTGATGTACAAGGCGAAGAATAGGAAATGCGTCGTCTATAAGGCGCCTTGCGGTAGAACTTTGCGCAGGATGGACGAGGTGCACATGTATTTAAGGATAACGAAATCGGATCTGACTGTCGACCTGTTCGATTTCAACGTCTACGTCAGATGCCTAGCCGAGTTCATGGTGGAACAGAAGAATATATTGATAAAAGATCTGTCACAAGGTATTTTCACATCATTCATACTTGTTTCTATCGAAATAATTTTGTTTTTTTAATTTGTATATACAGGTAAAGAGGAATGTCCTATCACCGTCGTTAATTACGTCAATTCAGCCCAATTGAACTTCTGCAATTATTCGACAAAACGTGAACCTATGGCAGGTGTAAACTTGAACACAAATACAGACTTCCTGACTGGCTGTGACTGTACGGATGATTGCATCGTAAGTACACTTGAAATCCAAACAAATTATTTGGAAAAATCTCGTTTTTCTTTTACAGGACAGGAGCAAGTGCTCGTGCTGGCAGTTGACGTTGCAATGTTTGAAGTACATGGATAAAGATACGGATCCCAAATCCGTTGGATATCAATATCGTAGACTGCCAGAGCCGATATTTTCGGGAATATATGAATGTAATAAAAGGTAAGTTAATTGATCCAGAGTTTGATATTTTTAAAACGAATAATAGTTCTTTTTTTATTAAGAAAAGTGTTATGATAGGTCGATTAATGCAGTTATTATGAGAAAATATTCTTGTTGATAAGAATTAATGAAAATATTTTGCTACTACGCATGTTAAAAATATCGATTTTTAATAGTGAAATTAATTAAAGATGTTACTCGAGTCTATGTTTTCAATAATATACTACTGCTATAAGAAATGAGAAAAGACTGACACTTTTTTTATTAATCCAATCGGGAAAGACTGGCATTTTTATTAATCCAACGTCAATGTTTTTAAAACGAATAATACATCTTTTTTCCAAAGAAAAGTGTTATTATATCTATCAATTCGTTTTTTATGGGAGATTATCCTTGCTGTTAACTTTGAAATTCTCTTAAGCAATTAATGACAATATTTTGCTACTACGCTTGTTTAAAAAATATCGATTTTGAATAGTGAAATTAATTAAAGACGTTACTCGAGTCTATGTTTTCAGTAATATACTATTGCTATAAGAAATGAGAAAAGACTGACACTTTTTTATTAATCCAATCGGGAAAGACTGGCATTTTTATTAATCCAAAGTCAATGTTTTTAAAACGAATGATACATCTTTTTTCCAAAGAAAAGTGTTATTATATCTATCAATTCGTTTTTTTTTTTTATGAGAGAATATCCTTTTGCTGTTAAGTTTGAAATTCTCTTAAGTAATTAATGAAAATATTGTGCTACTATGCACGCCAAAAATATTGATTTTGAATAGTAAAATTAATTAAAGAGACTAGTCGAGTCTATATTTTCAGTAATATACCACTGCTATGAGAAATGAGAAAAGACTGACACTTTTTTATTAATTAAAAAGAGAAAGACTGGCATTTTTATTAATCCAAAGTCAATGTTTTTAAAACGAATAATACATCTTTTTTTCCAAAGAAAAGTGTTATATCTATCAATTCGTTTTTTATGGGAGAATGTCCTTGCTGTTAAGTTTGAATTTCTCTTAAGCAATTAATGAAAATATTGTGCTACTATGCATGTAAAAAATATTGATTTTGAATAGTAAAATTAATTAAAGAGACTAGTCGAGTCTATATTTTCAGTAATATACCACTGCTATGAGAAATGAGAAAAGACTGACACTTTTTTATTAATTCAATAGAGAAAGACTGGCATTTTTATTAATCCAAAGTCAATGTTTTTAAAACGAATAATACATCTTTTTTTCCAAAGAAAAGTGTTATTATATCTATCAATTCGTTTTTTTTTATGAGAGAATGTCCTTGCTGTTAAGTTTGAATTTTTCTTAAGCAATTAATGAAAATATCATGCTACTATGCATGTCAAAAATATTGATTTTGAATAGTAAAATTAATTAAAGAGACTAGTCGAGTCTATATTTTCAGTAATATACCACTGCTATGAGAAATGAGAAAAGACTGACACTTTTTTATTAATTAAAAAGAGAAAGACTGGCATTTTTATTAATCCAAAGTCAATGTTTTTAAAACGAATGATACATCTTTTTCCAAAGAAAAGTGTTATTATATCTTTCAAATCGATTTTTTTTTATGAGAGGATATCCTTGCTGTTAAGTTTGAAATTCTCTTAAGCAATTAATGAAAATATTGTTCTACTATGCATGTCAAAAATATTGATTTTGAATAGTAAAATTAATTGAAGAGACTAGTTGAGTCTATATTTACAGTAATATACCACTGCTATAAGAAATGAGAAAAGACTGACATTTTTTTATTAATCCAATAGAGAAAGACTGGCATTTTTATTAATCCAAAGTCAATGTTTTTAAAACGAATGATGCATCTTTTTTCCAAAGAAAAGTGTTATTATATCTTTCAAATCGATTTTTTTTTTATGAGAGGATATCCTTGCTGTTAAGTTTGAAATTCTCTTAAGCAATTAATGAAAATATTGTTCTACTATGCATGTCAAAAATATTGATTTTGAATAGTAAAATTAATTGAAGAGACTAGTTGAGTCTATATTTACAGTAATATACCACTGCTATAAGAAATGAGAAAAGACTGACATTTTTTTATTAATCCAATAGAGAAAGACTGGCATTTTTATTAATCCAAAGTCAATGTTTTTAAAACGAATGATACATCTTTTTTCCAAAGAAAAGTGTTATTATATCTATCAATTCGTTTTTTTTTATGAGAAAATATCCTTTCTGTTAAGTTTGAAATTCTCTTAAGCAATTAATGAAAATATTGTGCTACTATGTATGTCAAAAATATTGATTTTGAACAGTAAAATTAATTAAAGAGGTTAGTCGAGTCTATATTTTCAGCAATATACCACTGCTATGAGAAATGAGAAAAGACCGACACTTTTTTATTAATTCAAAGTCGATATTTTTAAAACGAATAGTTTTTTTTTAAGAAAAATACGTGTTACATCCATAAATTTGTTTTATTATGAGAAAATATCTTCTTGCTGTTAAGTTTGAAATTCTCTTAAGCAATTAAGCAAAATATTTTGCTACTATGCATGTTAAAAATATCGATTTTGAACAGTAAAATTAATTAGAGACTGCTCGAGTTTATATTTTAAGTAATCTGCCACTGCTATAAGGAACGGGGAAAGACTGGCACTTTTATTAATCCAAAGTCAACGTTTTTAAAACGAATGATACATTTTTATTTACCCATATTGTTATACCCATAAATTCGTTTTTTATGAGATTATATCCTTGCTGTTAAGTTTGAAATTCTCTTAAGCAATTAACGCAAATATTTTGCTACTATACATGTTAAAAATGTCGATTTTTGAACAGTAAAATTAATTAAAGAGACTGGCACTCTTATTAATTCAAAGTCAATGTTTTTGGAACGAATGATACATTTTTTTTTTTCAAAGAAAAGTTATACCCATAAATTCGTTTTTATATGAAAAAATGCCCTTGCTGTTAAGTTTGAAATTCTCTTAAGCCATTAATGAAAATATTTTGCTGCTATGTATAAAATCGACTTTTTTATTGATGCTGACTACACATTTTTAGAATGAATAATAGTTTCATTATGAAAGAATGTCATTTAAATGATTCGTTCGTTTTGTTATGTGAAAATATTCTTGTTATATTAAAAATTTAGAAAGTTTTTAAACAATTCATAAAGGTATTTAGCTACTATTACACGCGTTGAAAACATTGACTTTGTACAACGAAGATACTAGATTTTAATTGGATCTTTTGCAGCAATTTTAACACAAAATCATTGATTTGCAGGTGCAAGTGTGCTTCCACATGCTTAAACAGAGTCGTACAGAATCCCCTCCACCACAAGCTGCAGATCTTCCAAACGGACATGAAGGGGTGGGGCATTCGCTGCTTGAACGACATCCCGCAAGGTTCATTCATCTGCATATATGCCGGAGTTCTGCTCACCGAAGACATGGCAAACAGGGTGAGTAAAGTATTCGCAATTATTTGATATACAGGGTGTTACTAAAATGATGGTTGAAACTTTGTCGGGACGTTTCTCACATCATTTCTGTAATTAATAATAAAAAAGATGTTGAATTATGTGCTGTGGTTTATGAAGTATTGCAAAAAATTGATTTTGACCTGGGAGTAAAGTACCGTTATTTTAAGAGGTACGAAAAAAATGTATAAGCAAAATTTGTTTGTTATCGAAATTTGATTGTAAATACAAATTTTCAGCTCATCTTTGTGACTACGTCAACACTTATGCCGAAATTTCATATACAGGGTGTTTCTAAAAGAATGGATGAAATTTCGTCGGAATATTTCTCAGAACATTCTCAACAAAAAATCCTTATATAGATTTGTCATATGTCCCATTTTAATCGAGTTATAACACTTTTTTTTTTAATTAAGAGTGACAAATTTTATACAAATTTTTTATGTTTTGACGTTGACTTGCGCGTTTATTTTAAACGTGTTAATCTATATATTTCAGAACAAAAACAAATTTGCTAAAATAAACGATACACACGCAATCCCTACTAGGCGACATAACGATTTCCATATTCCATTTTGTAAATATAATGTAACATGAAAGTCTCCCCGCTACATGGGTCTCCAAATTTTTCAACGCGCTTCCAAACAATATAAAAATTATTGACGATTTTGTTCTATTTAACGTACACTAAAATCATATTTGTTTGGTAACGCGTTTTATAGTTTAATGAATATTTAATTGTTAATTTTAATTTTATTTCATTTTAATTTATAAGGTCCATTCTCCCCCTACTTTGACAATCCCTATACATATATATACATTTATACATATTTGTAATGTAATACAGGGAAATAAATATATATTATTATTATTATTACCCTACTGTAGAAGATATGATTTTGCAACAGGAGCAAAGTAGCTTTATTTGGAAAAGATAAACAAAATTGTATAAAGTAGCACAAATACATTTTTTTTAGCATTATATTTCAATTAGATCCAGCGTCACACTAAAATCTTATATACAGGATGTTTGACATTTACAACAATATTCCAATGCAGTATTTTCATATTTCTCCTTCTATCTGAGTTATATCATTATTTTAATGGTACAATGAGCACCAAGCTCAAGTGCCCGGACATCAAGTGCCCACCCTAACCTGAATGACCTGAATGAATCATTATTTTAATTCAATAGGACAAATTTTTCATCATTATCGATTTTGGTGTAAGAGTAAAGTACCTTTGTTTTATGAGATACAAAGTAGTTTCATAAGCAAAATTTGTTCATCATCACAAACTGAGCGCAAATACAATTTTCCACCGTCATATTACGATTATATCCGCAGAAACAGCAAAATTTCATATACAGGGTGTTTCTAAAATTAGAGACGAAACTGCGTCAGAGTATTCCCCATGCCGTTCCCGACAAAAAATCCCCATAGCATTTTTTCATATTCCCGCTCCTTTCGGAGTTATAGCAATTTTTCACTACAGGACGGGAAATTTTACGGCGACGAATACCTCGCCGAGTTAGATTTCATAGAGACGGCAGAGAGGGCCAAGGAGGATTACGAGGAGGATCCTTATCGAGACGAGGACGTAAAGGAGACGAAGACGCCCGAAGAGTCGACGGAAGACAGCGCCCCCGAAGACGAGGACGAGGAGGACGAACCGATTGCGAAGGAGGCGGACGATCGAGATTTCGTGCCGACATTCTCGGCGAAGAGGCAGCACAGCGAAGATAGCGGCATTCGGACGAGATTGAGGAAGCGGCAGGAAGAGGTGGTGGTGAAGCAGGAGAAGAGGGCGCCGGTGCCCGTGAGATTGGTCGAGGAGGATGAGACTGTGATGATAAGGCCGATGACGAGGATTACGGTTGGTAGTTAATTTAATTTTTTTTTCCATTTTTTTTTCGTTTATCTCTCAATTTAGCGCCCAGAGAACCTTCTAGTTTCAATTCGAAGGATTCAGGTTTGACTGAAGGCGGTGGGACGAAATATAAGTCGATTAGGGAATTGTTCGGATCAGATGAAGACGTTTATATCATGGATGCGAAGAACACTGGCAACATCGGACGCTTCTTAAATCATTCTTGCTCTCCGAACATCTTCGTACAAAACGTTTTTGTGGACACTCATGATCTAAGATTCCCTTGGGTGGCGTTTTTCACTTTAAGCTACGTCAGGGCCGGCACAGAATTGACTTGGAACTATAACTACGACATAGGAAGTGTCACAGGGAAGGAGTTATCCTGTTATTGTGGCTCCAGCGAGTGTAAAGGCCGTTTGTTGTAAATATGAACCGTGGAACGGAGATTTAATTGGTTTTTATTTCGAATTTTATGCGATTTTATGCGAATTTTAGGGATAAATATGAAGATTCTATATTAGAATCTAGGCGAATCTATCAGGATTATATATATTTTTTAGAGACAGAGGAATCATGATTACGCGTCTTGTTTGTTTTGTAGTATTTTGTTACGTATTTTTGTATGAAAGTTCCGATTGAATTCTTCTCCTATTGAATTAATTGTGATGTAATTATGTAAGAAATAAAGTCGTCATCATCCATCATTTCAAATATATTATAAAACAACAGTTGAGAATTTTTTTTTTTTTAACGTCGGAAAACAACTAAAGGTAAGTGAGAATTAAATATTGTAAAACAGCAATTGGGAGTTTTATTTTTATGATTGGAAGGAAAAAAAATCTGGAGGTAAGTTAGATTTTTTTTTTATTTGTCAAAGAATTAAAACACTTTATCGGAAAACAAAACGAATAAGCACTTTATTATTTCACCGTTTTAATTAAATTCTATTCGTACATACATATTCAAGGTCATTCCTAATCGTTTACTGTTGAGTATTGAGTTTTTTATCACGGTACAAATAATACGGTATGCTCGTTTTGAATCTCAAATTCGTCAAGTCCGGTCAGATGACGTAATTAAGGGAGCCGTATCGAAACAATAGATACATGTATGGTTAATAGCAAAATGTTAAAATCCAAATTATTCACAACACCAATTATGTAATTCAAATACAGCTTTTGATTTAAAAAAGCCCGTTTTAAGTTGAAATTAACTTTATGTCTTTGTCGCCATCTAGTAGCGCTCGTGTTTATTTCTACGATTGTACCGAACTTTCGTGTGTGTTTACAAAGTGTTTTCGTGTTTTTTCTAGAAAATTGAATTGTGAAAACACCTTAACGTTTTTTAAAATATTGTTTCCGTAACCCCGTCCGGATTTTTAACTTACCTCTCGCATTAACAAAACCCTCACGGTCGAAATCGATTTTAATATAATAATAATCATATATGTGCCGCCATTTAATGCTCCTATCTGACGTAACTTCGATATGCGCGTAAGCATACCGTATTATTTCTACCATGGTTTTTATGTTGTCTATAATTCTATTTAGATAAATTTATAAATTTCTTTTTGTTGCGCCGTTATTATTTAAATAACCTGAAACACTTTTTTTTCTCAAATTAGTTTAAAAAATCTAAAAACGTATTTTGTAGTCAAGTGAAAAACTAGACTACAAAATACGTTTTTATTGAAACTGTGAAAGTAAAAAACAACTTATCGCTTTCAAACAACCCTAATAGCCAAATTTGAATTCTCCGCCAACATTTTTAGTGATCCAACGCAAAGGCATTAAAATAACTATTGATGTAATACAAAATGGTGGGAAGTTGAAGTTACTAAGAATAATTGCGGGAAATTTAAATTTGGCTATTAGGGAAATATATTTTATTATTCAACGTTTTTCGAAATAATTCTTAAGTTTTTATACTAGCAGCTTTTGAAAATCTTATAACTCCGAGCGTTGTTGCTTCAAACATGATTTTATTCCACTGGCAACGTGTTTTCATTTATTTCATTTTGACAGATAACATTTATTTGACGTTTAGCTAATTCAGAATATGCCATACTGGCCGATCATTTGAATTGAAACTTCGTTTAGCAAATTGGTATACTTATATGACATCTGTGAATATTATGCTTTCAACCACAAGAAAATGTTAACTTACAGTTGGCAAGATGCTATCTATCAATTTAAATTTGAATAAATGTCATATCAATAAATGCTGAAGTTCATATTTTCCAAATTTATTTCCCTTAATCTGTTTACTTTGTAAAAAAACGAACTATTAGGTCTTTTAAAATCGTATTTTATTTCTTATTGGTTATTTAAATTGCACAGTTATCTGGTTCTATAGTTTTGATATAAATCTGGTTGTCATATCAGTTGTGGCCGCCACTACTATTATTTTGACGTGTCAAGAGAGTAATTATCATATTCTCAAATATGAAGAGGTCGCTATTTGCCGGAGAATGTGTAAGTTGTGTCTGACTGTGTGTAACTGCAAACGCAAGCTGTCAAAAGGTTTGTTCGTTGGTGCTACATTTTCTACACTGGCTTGTGATTAAAATAAGATAGAAGATTTACTCTGTATGTACCTAAGAAAGATAAAATATGCACCAGTGTTATTGGTGTAGCACCAACGAACAAACATAAAGTCAACAAGAAGTAGATGGTGCAAAATCAGATATATTAACATAAAACTCATTGAAATAGGAATTAATAAAAAGACATTTTCTGCAATATCTGAAGTAAGTGCTTCGGTCTCAGTATCCTTTAGGTAGGTATACGAGAAATCGCGTTTGGAATTTCGAAATTAGCAAATTAAGATATATTATTATTATTACCTAAAATTTCTAACTTGACGTTTCCGTAGCTATTACAGGTAGGGTTGCCAATATTTTCAAAAGCAAAAATACGGACAGTGCACCATATCAATTAATATTTCCGTTGCCAATGTTCTTCATATTCACTTGAACATATGTTTAATTATTAATTATTATATAAAAATATAGATATATATCTCTTCAGACGTGATGCTACTTGAAATGCAATGTTAACGCACATCATACGAAAGTTTGAATGTAAAATAACTATAAAATGCCAAAGTACGACAAATTGGAAACTAGAAAAAAAAACACGGACGCCTTGCAGAAATACGTACAAACTACGGACAGTTTATAATCTACGGACAAGGCTTACAAAATACGGACTTCCCTAGAAAATATGGACGTATGGCAATCCTAATTACAGGACATGTAACACTTCTTTGTAAATCGATAATATATTTAATTAACTTGCCATGACATTGACACTTCTTCAATTTATGACAGATGTTTTCTAAATCAACAAACAAAATACTTTAGAATAATAACCAATACTAAAATGATGTTGTGGAAATTTCTGAATAAGTACTTGATTAGGGTGTATGGTAAGTATACATTCGTAATAAATACCTTACGAGGAAGTTTTGCTCATTAGTCAACTTGTCAAATTAAATTTGACAAGTTGAGAGTTACACGATATGAAATTATGGGCTATGACTTTGTTTTGAGGTTATATTTTACTGCTTTTAGTCACAAACACTATATAAATGTTGATTTTAGTTTAACCGCTTTTAAGGATTAGTATATGAAGGGTCCACGGGAATAACGATCAAAGTCCATATTCATACATTAAGAGATAAATGAATTTTAAAGTTTGACCTTAAAGGTTTAACACGAAACTACATATAGCAATTTGTTTTCTACGGACTAGGACGTTTTTGAAATAATTTGAACGCGCATTATTATAATACTCAGAATTTCCTACAAAATGGCACCCTTATCTCATTTTCATAAAAAATGGACTTTGATCGTTATTCCCGTGGACCCTTCATATATATTTGATAAATAAAGATAATAGGTATAGTTACGCACAACCTCCAAATAAACAACATACAAAAACATTTTTCTCGGCAGCAAAAATACCTAATCTTATTTAACCTGCATTGTATTAATTTACATTTATAATAAATTGAAATATTCATATTATCACATTATTTATCGAGATAATAAACCATATATTTCATTTAAATCATAGGTAATCCGTTTAAATTAAATCAAAAAAATTCGAATTTGAAGGTTATCTCTTGTCACAAATCACCATAATCTTTGCTGCGTATATCATATTACTTTTATTAATCATTAAATTTAAAATAGGTTAAATAATAATAATAATACCAGAATTGGTTTTATTAACATTTTATTTGTTTCCGGTACACATTCATATCTATTTGTATTATTTTTAATGATATAAGTTTTAGTTCACGTTAAATTTAGCGCGAAAAAAATTAAGATTTGAAAAATTAACAAACAATTTTTATGCTTTCATACGTTGCTGTTTAAAAATGTGAGCGCGAATATAAATTATAACATTTATAACAATAAATAAAGGTTTTTTTTTTTACAATAGTACAAACATTAACTATTTTTAATAGTAATAATAAAATATTAAATTGATTTTCAACAGGAGTTAGTTGTGATATTATCTATACAGCACTGGGTTTCTGCTTTAAACGATTTTTGGTTTATTTTAATAAGTATATCACTTGTTAATTGAGAATTGTTAAAATATATACATATAATACAACTTCGAAAATTGTACTATTTTGATATTGTTTGTTTGTATTGTAAAACATTTTTTTTTGTATATAAAAAAAGACTCTTTTTCACATTAAAAAAAATCTTTTTAAAACGATTTTATCAAAATAAAATCTCAGTTTTACGTTTATCTTTGTAATTCTCAAGTTTAGTCTGGCTTGCAGTATTATAAACGATTATAATAAGAATGATATAGGAGGACACAGATATATCACAGGCTCTAATAGTTAGGTTATCACCGTTTTTTTTTTATATAATTCACATGCATTATTGTTGGCTAGAGGTTTTCATTTTCGGTGTTTTCTTTTAAAAATCTGTTAATAAAAGCAGCAGCAGGGTCCAAGATAACGGCAACAGAGGATTCGAGAACGTTGAACTCCTACCACACAGTCGGATCTCATGTTCCTGCAACGAATTTAACATTATTGGAGTTAATAATATCGAAATCTCTCTCTAAACAATAATAGATTCAATATTGAAGCTCACATGAATGCTCCTGTTGATGCAACTCATGTACTGCCTTCTAGGAAAGTCGTTATTCAACACTTTATAGCAGGAAAGGCTCATGTTGTAATATATTTCCACCGGACTGGGAGTTTTTGGTTCTTCTACCTCTTCGATGGTGCCGTCAGAATATATCGTGTTCAACTTCTTTTCCGGGCATATCATATTGATGACGAGGAACACTAAGTTACTGCCAGTGACTGGTTGAATCAGAAAAGGTCTAGAAGCGAAAACCTCATCTGATCAGAATTGTCTTTAAAAACATCAAAAGAAGCTGCTACTTTTTGTAGCAGTTTCCTGATATTATAGACAAGTGCGAATGTTGTGAAACATGCATGTATATTTGTAGCAATATATATGTACTATAGCAGTGTATAAAATGTAGTGATGTTACGTTAGTAGTTACAACCTGCTTCTGTTAATGTTTCTAAATATGTTTTTTTCTGTAAATTTTGCCGTATAGGGGTATTTAGATCGTCTTGATGACTTTGGGATGTCCATTTTTTGTATGAATGATTCAAATTAATTATTTTTTTACAACACCGGTTAGGAATGGAGATTATAATGATTTAAAAGTGAGTAAATGGATCTTTAATTGTTAGATAATTTATTAATTTGTTGCATTTTGTAGTTGTAACTTCAAACCTTATTTTCATGTGACAATTAAATCGAAGAAGTTTTTGTCAAATAGATTTGAATGTTACTTGTGTACAGTAAATGTAACGGCAATAATAGAGAAGCATGAACTGGCCAGCGGGATCGCCAGATCTCTCTGTTTTAGATTTTTTTGTGTGAGGTTTTCTGAAGCAAAAAGTTTATATTGTCCACAAGACCTAGACCGATTTTAGAAATCCAAGTCGTAGAGCATTTGGCGAAATAACATAATACATGCTGCAAAAAGCGTTGCAAATGACGGAGGTCATGTTGAACAGAAACTATGGCTTTATGAACTGAAATTTTTAACTTAGTTTACAGAATAATTTATTATTATTCTGTTCATATTGTTATGTTATACATACTTATTGTCAAGACTGTATTATGCCGAAAAGGAAGCTGACAAAAAAATTTCATTTGTTTCACCACCTATTTTTTCGATTAAAACTTTAACCTACCAAAGTATGCATTTGTAACAAATCTTTCAATTTATGTTTTATGTTTTTAAATGATTAAATAACTATGACATATCATTGTAAAGAGCATTTTTTAGAGTTTTACATTCCATTTAAAATTATACATATATGTATTTGCTATATCTAACACATTTCATGTTCAATTGTTTTTTATTCTAAGGTATATAATAGGGAATTAGATGTAGAATAACTTCTCTTCTTTAACATTTTTCGCTATCTCTAACAACAGCTCGAGATTATCTGGTGTACAGCTAAAATCAAACGAGTCGTATAATTAACAGTTGAGTCGTAGAATGTAACCCCCCTCCCCCCCGCTGATAACTTTTGAATGGTATGAGGTAGAGCAATGAAACAAAAGCCAAGTGAAATTAGAGATAATTTGTGATTTTTTGCCTATAGAGATACGCATATAGCTTCTGATGTAAAATAGAGGGCGTAGCTATCTTTAGAATTTTAAATAGGAAGTAATTTCATTTAGAAGCTCATTTGGAGGTATTTCTATTAACTTTTGTGGCATGCAAACAATTTTAACGATTTTCGAAATTTTTATCAACTTATCCAAGATTAATAATTGGAGTACTTACGTATTTTTTCTATAGCCTCGTATAAATATTGTGGTTTTATGTGACTTAGGAAGCGATTGTTGTAAAATATGACATATTTTACAATATGACGTTTTTGAAATTTAGCAAAAGTGGTCTTATCTGTCAGTGTATGTGTCATGTGTGTGGGTGTTCTGTGTTATCAGATTACTGCAATTACAGGTTTCTGTACTAATATCAAAAGCGAATACGAGGCTATCGAAAAAGTAACGTAAGTACTCCAGTTATTAATCTTGGATAGTTGGTAAAATTTCGAAAATCGTAAAACTGTTTCAATTGCATAAAAGTAATAGAACAATATCTTCCAACTGAGCTTCTAAATCAAATTACTCCTATTTAAAAATTTTAAAGAAAGCTACGCCCTCTATTTTACATCAGAAGCCATGTGGTATCTCTATAGGCAAAAAATCACAATTATCTCTAATTTACTTGGTTTTTGTTTCATTGCTCTATCTCATACCATTTAAAAGTTATCAGGGGGGGGGGGGGGGAGAGGGGACCATTTACGACCTCACTGTACTGTATAAAACTATTAAGGTATACGCACTGCTGTGTATTGATTGAAGTAAATGAAAATGCAAAAATGATTTTAAAATGAAAAGAAAAATAAAATTAGCTAGCTCAACGCAAAAGATTTTAATGAACAAAAGAACTATTAATCTCAGAGTTACCCTCGCGAATTAAAACTTTAAACTAACCACGAAAAGTAAATTGTGAGTGAATGAAATCAGACTTTCTTAAATACACGAAAAATTGAAAAGGTTTAAAAAATAAAATAAAAGAACAGAATTTTAACCCAGTGACGCTAATTAAACAATCAAGTTATTTTTCAAAATGGGCTAAATTACAAGTTGTGCAGAAAAAAAAAACCTTGAACTGAAGGTTCTGGCCTAAAATAAAAACTGCACTTGACTCTAAAGTAAAATAGGACAATGCTATTTCCTATACAAAGCAAAAAAGAAAGGTATTATTTGTTCAGGAAGATTATTCAATATCTACACAACCTTTGAATTTCTATCCACTTGGTTTCACAAATTAAAATAATCTAAGCATGGACAAATGCTAGAAATATACAAAAAATGAAAAAGCTAAATGAAAGAACAATGCATCTACCCACCCAAACAAGGTGATTGAAAAATAAAATGAAACAGCAAAATAGATTAACAGAAAAATAAACTCTTTAAAATAAACGAGAGAAAAAATTAAAATAAATCTTCCTAAACAAAAAAATAATAATTGATCTTATATCTATAAAGTGAACACTTTAATATATTAACAATTATTATACTAAAAATTCCTTGATTGACCAAATAAAAGAAATGTTAAATTTTCAATCAAAATGGATTACAAAATGGCAACAATCATTTAAAAATACGTCTACTCTCGTCAATAGTCGAACAAGGAAGTCTTTAACGAAATCCTACAATTGATTTTCTTACAAAAATCCCACTCTCAAAACTCGTACAACGTTACAACGACAATATTAAATAGAATACGCATTAAATCAGCACAAGCGAACAATAGACATTTGAATGACTGGATAAATTAAAAAAACAATCTCAATCTGACAAAGTAAATAAATCATAATAACCATAATATGCAACTTAAAATACACTCAGTGATAAATGGCTTGTATAAACCACAGCAATACGTATGCAAGTATATGTATCTCCACTCGTTACTGAATCAAATAGAGTCATCCCTAATATAAATACATTCAAATATTGAGTGAATAGCGGTAACAAAAGATACTTCGGGGCAGTGTGTAAAGTTGTAGAAATACAACTGCTACAAAAAGTGGCAGCTTTCTTAAACTGCTAACCAAAGTAGTAGAAGCAGGTTGTATCTGCTAACGTAAAGAAGCAGTTTTGTACACGACTAATAAAAACGACTTACCTAGAACAGTTTTCACTCATACTCTTATTATAACCGCTATTGGTGATGTTTTTCTCAGTATAGTGGACCAAAGTGTATAACCACATTTCTGTATCGCAAGTTCAGGTTTGGTCTTATTGATTAGCAGTCTAGAGTCGAACTCTTTGAAATCTCCTTCCCTGCCGTATGACTGATCGGTGTCCGAGTAGTTTTCGTCCGTCTCTTGATTGGGGTACATGTTGTCGTCTATATCGTTAGTCCAGACCGTTTTGATCAGCGTGAAAATTGTAGCTAAGGTCCATTTCCAGATATTTCGTAAATGTTCCATAGGCTAGATAGAAATAATTAATCCATGTATGTGCATATACAATATGGTCAAAGTTTCATTATTAGATTAAATGTAATTTTGTGGTATTAGGAAAGTTGGTACTTAGAAATTAGAAACCAAAGTAAGACATCCAATCAAAAAGAAAAACACCACCTTATATAGGGTTGAGCAGGTTTGAGTTTTTATAAAAGATTAATTAACAATGTTAATAGTAGAGATAGACTAAAGTTAAATGAAGTAAAATTATATTCTATTTTAGCGTAAAAAAATAATAATAAAAAAAAAAAAATTGGGATAATATATATACAGGGTGAACCATGAAATAAATAGGTGTTTAACTATGTACTCTGGAGACGCACTGTATATATAGTCGAATATTTCATTCCATAACTGTTCTAGAAAGCATTCTTCTCAAACAAAGAAGTAGCATGCAATCGAACGCTAAAATACGTTTCTAGAAGGGAAACTGCATTTATGTATGAAAGTAATTTAATTTTAAAAGATGCATAAGAATTTTATAAAGAAAAAACAATTGTTGGTTATCAATATTAAAAATACATATTATGTTTCTACTATAATTAAATACACTAGTTTCTCCGACAAAATTTCTTATACAGGGTGTTTCTAATCTGATGTGTTAAACTTTGTAATGACGTTTACAATATAATTTCTGTGATTGATAATCAAAAGATTGTGAATTATGTAAAATACAAAGTATTGCAAAAAAAATGATTTTGGCTTTTGAGGGTAAAAGATCGATATTTAAAGAGATACAAAAAAATATATGAGCAAAATTTGATTTGTTCTCGAAATCTTAAACGTGAATAACCAAAAATTCAGCACCACACTATAATTACATGCACTACTAGGGCAAAATTCGATATACAGGGTGTTTCTAAAATGATGGTTTAAACTTCGTTATAATATTCGCCACATCGATTTCGTAGTTGTAGATTTAAAAAAAATGGTTTATGTGTAATAATATACAAGGTATTGCAAAAAAATGTTTTTGACTTAAGAGTAAAGTACCGTTATTTTAAGAGGTACGAAAAAAATGTATAAGCAAAATTTGTTTGTTGTCAAAGCTTAAGAGTAAATACAAAATTTTAACTCCCTATTGCTATTATTTCAATAATTACAGCGAAATTTTTTATACAAGGTGTTTCCAAAATTATAGCTGAAACTTCGTCAGAGTATTCCGCTTGGCATTTCCAACAAAAAATCCCTATATCACTTTTCTATATTTCCTCCCCTAATTGTTGATTTTGCAGGAAATTGTTAGAAAATGTAATTTCGGAGTGTCAGAAAACGTGTACCATGTCATAAATCATTAGTGGAAACCAATTGTATTATAACCTATTTTACATCTTGTATTGACATATACAAGTTATTGCAATAAAAAAACATTTCTGACTTAAGAGTGAAGTACCGTTATTTTAAGAGGTATGAAAAAATTTTATAAGCAAAATTTGTTTGTTATCAAACCTTAAGCATAAATACAAAAATTTAGCGTCCTATTGTGATTATTTCAATATTTACAGCAAAATTTCGTATACAAGGTGTTTCTAAAATTGTGGTTGAAACTTCGTCAGAGCACTCTGCACGGGATTTCTGACAAAAAATCCCCATACCACTTTTTTATATTTCCCCTCCTAATTATAGATTTTACAGAGATTTGTAAGAAAATGTAATTTCGGAGTATCAGAAAACATGTACCATGTCATAAATCATTAGTGAAAACCACTTGTTTTATAACTTATTTTGCATTTTGTGTTGTCATCTACAAGTTATTGGAAAAAAAAAATATTAACTTAAGAATAAAGTACCATTATTTTAAGAGGTACGAAAAAAAATTATAAGCAAAATTTGTTTGTTATGAAACCTCATGCGTAAATACAAAATTTTAGCTTCCTATTGTGATTATTTCAATAATTACAGCAAAATTTCATATACAAGGTGTTTCTAAAATTGTGGTTGAAACTTCGTCAGAGCACTCTGTACGGGATTTCTGACAAAAAATCCCCATACCATTTTTTTATATTTCCCCTCCTAATTATAGATTTTACAGAGATTTGTTAGAAAATATAATTCCATTAGTGAAAACTAATTGCACGTAGTTTTATAATTCATTTTACATCTTGTTTTATTTATCTCAGTGATATTTGATTTTCATATGTGACGTCAAGATAACTGTCACTCACCGTCGCAAACGCTCCAGCTGGGTTGTTAGTAGCGATCCTAGGAAAACAAGTGCCTTGGTAATCGTACATACGATGCGCTTCGTAAATCCCTTCCTCCACCAGTTGTCTCATGACGTCAGGCCGGAAGTCGCCGAAGAACGAGCCGATTCTAGGTCTGGGTTGCCGATTGTACGTCACTATGACGTACCCGTTATCGTCCAATATGACGCAGAACAATTCGCTCGAATCGCAAGTCCTTAAACAGTTAATATCTCCGCACTAGAAGCAAACGCGAGAGTCTCACGCTTTCACGTGTCATTCTATTCGGTACTCACGTGACTGACGGTGTTGACGAATTGCGTGTACAACGCGGAATAGTAGAATTGGAAGCCCACCACGGCCACCGGGGCGTGTTTAACACCGTCGTCCCTGAAGATGGCGTGACTGGCTGTTATGAGAGTTTGATTCTCGTCTTCCTCGTCTTGAAACGTCAAAATTGGCAACGCTGTTAATTACGTATGATTTATCGAAACTCACCCACGTCGAATGGAACAGAATAAACGAAACTTCTAGGATCGACGTAATGTTGCTCCACTGCTCTCCTGTACCATATTTCGTCTGTAGCTCTGTTATGGACTTCGTGGAAGTTTCTGGAAAGTTTGACAGGTTTTGAAAAATTCCTTAATCAAAGAGACGATATTTACGGTCGATTTTTATGATTCCTTTCGTCATTTTCTTGGGCAAATCCAGCCATCGCGTCAACCCGCTTTGGGTGGCGATGAAGACGATTGTTATTCCGAAACGTTTGATAAACTCTCTTCTAGAAACAAAAATTCCGGTTGGAATGGATACCATGACATTTTTTTGACAGGTTTGACAGTTAACATGCGTATATATCATATTTCCAAAATTAATGGATACTGCTAAGATTTGGGCTTCATTTAAATTAAAAAATTGCCCGATACAATTTCGAAATGGACACATTATGATATAGCATGACATTTTTGACGTTTGACAGAAGGCATGTTTATTTGACATTTGACGTGCGGCAAGTGTATTTGACGCTTGCTCATCCAGGATATGTAACGTTTGATAAACTCTCTTCTAAAAGCAAAAATTGCGGTTGGAACAGACTACGACATGTTTTTGACAGGTTTGACATCTAACATGCGTATATGTCATATTCAAAAAAACAATAGATACTGCTAAGATTTGGCCTTAATTTAAAATCAAAAATTGCCCGATACAATTTCAAATGGACACATTATGATATAGCATGAGATTTTTGACGTTTGACAGAAGGCATGCTTATTTGACGTTTGACAGGCGACAAGTGTATTTGACGCTTGCCCATCCAGGATATGTAACGTTTGAAATAAACTCTCTTCTAACAAGGAAAAATTGCAGTCGGAACAGACTACGATATGTTTTTTGACAGGTTTGACAGCTAACATGCGTATATGTCATATTCAAAAATCAATAGATACTGCTAAGATTTGGCCTTAATTTAAATTCGAAAATTGCCCGATACAGTTTGGAAATTGACGCATTATGATATAGTATGACATATTTTGATGTTTGACAAATGACATGCTTATTTGACGTTTGATAGGCGACGTGTTTATTTGACATTTGCCCATCTAGAATATGTTATCTTTAAAAATTGACTGAAATTTGTATGTGTTATTTATCTGTCAAATATTGCATTTCCGACATTTGTGACAATTTCATTTAAAACAATATAAAACTCGTTGGAGCAATAAGGAAAGAAAGGATATTTTATGCAATGTAATGCCTCTAATAGAGTAAGTACCCTCTGATTTCCTAAGAACAAAAAGATAAATTAGAAATTGATATGTTTATGATATGTTATTGCATGACATGCCGATGTTTGTTGAAACAGAATGTGAAGTATTCGAAAAACCATTGAATATTTTATTTATTAATATGACATTTCTAACACTTGGCAGTTAATTAATACCAAAACAGTATAAAACACTTTACTACAGACACTAAAAAAAATTGCAGAATGTTCATATGAAATACTCTTTTAGAAATAAGTATGACTGGCAGGATTTGACAAATTATGAGATACTGTCACATGATATTGTTGATATTTGACAGGTGATGTGCTTGTTTGTTCAATTACAATGTTATAATTACTAACGAATCTTATGTTTATTTAACTGTTACTTAACATTTATTAGATCTGTCATGTTCGACATGTGTCTATTGAATTCATATGTAATGCAATAGAAAAAGAAAATTTGCAGAATATCTAGAGTAATTAAGCATTTCGCCTGTCTAGAAACAATAATTGAAAAAAAAAATCGGAGGTTTTTATTACATGATATTTTTGACAGTTGACATATTTGTTTGACGTTCGACCGCTAGAATGTGCTGCATATTACATATAAAATTTCGACATTTATCAATTGATATGTTAGTTTGATATATTCGTCAGCTAAAATTTGTTGAAAATTATGACGTATTATCTGATCATGATGATTTGACATTTCTGAGATTTGTGAGAGCTCCAAATATATCCAAGTAAAATTCGCTAAAGTGTTACATATTAGTATAGGCGATAAAAATAGTTCTTAGCAAACATCTATACAGAAATACTTCAGTGCTTAATAGAAACAAAAATGGCGGTTAAAAGTTTGACATTGACAGATTAGAAGATTTTTGACGTATGAAATTTGTAATATGTTAGTTTTAGTGTCAGTTAGAATGTCGTCGCACTAAGAAATAAGTTGAGAAGTAGTATGACATTATTTATCTCGAATCGCTATTGTGACATCTCTGGAACTTTTGACAGTTGACAGCTCTGACTTCTTTTCTGCACAAAGTCCATAATAAATACACTAAATAATAATAAAAAAGTCTGGATACTGTGAAGGTAGCTGTAGATTCCAAGGAAAAAATGTGTAGACCCTGTCAAAATTGTGTCAAAAGCAAAATTTTTATCCTTAACAGCAATCAAATTGCATGGAATTTCCCGTATTGTTTTCGAGCTTCCTAACGGTGGATTAGCTGAAATATGATATAAAATTAAAGAAAATAACATTCCTGGCAGCATAAAAGATAGAATCCTGGTCAGCTTGGAAAGAATAAATGATTAAGGAAACCTGTTTTGGACATCTAAAATTCAAGTTAGTTGCAAGATGTTCTTTTGAGGACAGCCATTTTCTTTGGTAGACCTTCACCAGTCCTCATTTAGTTATTTGCTCATTTGTACGGCAAAAAAAAAGATTATGGCAAGTTCATTTTTCTTTTGTCTGTGCTTTCATAGATTCTCTAATTCAATAATTTTATACATGATTCAATTAACAGAAATTTTGATATCTTTGATACCTTTCAAAGTATGTCTGGTTTATACAGAGCTCGTCCCTTACTACCATCTATTATGGCTACTTATAAAATTATTTCCATATTACACAGGGTGTTCCAAAAGCTCTAAAGCACCAAAGTTGGGTTTTTGTAAACAGAACCCTTTTGTATATATTGCATTTTTTGGATTTTCCCATCAAAATAAGTGCCTGTTTTAAATAAGGTTTATAATATCTAAATCTTAAGATTTTTTAAATAATTTGAATTTTGTGAAAATCTAACCTAATTTCATGCTTGAAATACTTAAGAAATATTTAAATTATTAATTTGATTAATCTAAAAAGAACGCCCATATTTTTTTAACTTCTATGTCCTTTTTAATTATCTGTTGAGTGTATTTATAGCTTAAGCTTTAAGTCTTGGAGTTTTTGTTTGTACAGAATACGTCGACTTATCATTTTTTTTGCACCATTTGGTGTTTTTTAAATAAAAATTCTAATGTATCTACCCACTTGGCAAGTAATGTTGCAGATATCCCAGTAATATTACATTATTTACTAGACAGCGATGTTAAACAAAAACATGTTACTGAAATTTGCAGCAACATTAAATAATGATAGAAATATGGCAGGCCACTACAGTAATATCTCAATGTAATCAGGAAAAATATTTAAAACAATGTTGCAAAAAACAAGACTTTGTTGTCAAAAATGTTGAGGTAATATTTAGTGTAACATTGCCATATTTACAAAAATTTAATATAAAGTGTAAGATAGGTACGTATATATGTTTTGCAAATTTAGAATTTTGAAAACACAAACTAATGGAGCAAATTTTCTCTACAAAAGTAAATAATGGTGATGAAATTTTTTAACATTTTTGTAGCCTATAATAATCATGTAATGGGTTGTGGTGCGCACTGCGCACTTGTAAAAGTTGTGTATCGCTTGCCATCACAAGTTTTTTCGTACCGCGCATACACGAGTTGGCGTGAACCTGTGAACCCCCTATTTCACAATATACGGTAATCGTGACTGGACAGGGCGTGGATAGGACCATCTTGCGATTGTGCGTCGCAATTGTTTTGATGAGAAAAAAATTCCCATCAATGATGAATCAACATTATCAGGTAAGTTTTATTTATAATGCTAAAGTAGGTATGTCGATCCTTTCAAATTCATCGAAGATCTTTAAGACAGATATGTATTATGTATATCATAACCTATACATGTTATAGTAAAACCTACCTGTTGTGCTATAAGGATGAGCAATGTCACGTAATGTTATTCTTAGAATTCATAGTAATTCTTGATCAAATACAAAGTTTACAATAATTATAAACAGTGTTATATATAAAATGTGCAGCTTATCTTCAATTTTCATATAAATAAAATAGCTTTTCTGATCTCTATTTTTGGTGGTGTCTTTTTTTTAATTTCAGAGAGAATTAGAAGAAATATTGTACTCACAGATACAGATCGAAATAACTGTCAAGGAATGTTTCGTTATGCAAAAAAAGATTTGATAGAAAAACAGCAAAATGTTCAAGGGAATAAAATACATTCGGGGCGTTTTTTTTATGTGTTGTGAGTTTTTGTTTAGATTCTATTCATGTTAATTTATGTGCCCCATAATCTGTTTCCAATACTGAAGTTTATTAAAATGGAATTTAATGTACTTTTTTTTAAAATCAATAAATGGCTTTATTGTCTTCTGTAAGCAGCATTTTAGTTTTTAAAGTATTTATTAATGTATTTCGTTTACTTAAATAGGTATTTATAATTTTATTCATAGTATTACTATTTAGTTTTTACATAGAACTATATGATTGACCATTTTAATGTATCTGCAAAAATAACTACAAAAAAAGACTTATAATATTATATTATAAAAATGTCTTATCCATTATATTTTTCTGGCATTCATGTTTAATGTTAATATTGTATTTTTAGTAAGTGAAGATAAATTCGTATAAACAGAGAGACCCGATCTATCGAGTGTAACATGAATTTATAATATTAACATTGAATTTCAATAACACTGATTGAGATTCCGTTTTATATTAATTAATATAACCTCTCTATAAACCTCAACAGCATGTTTCTTGTATAATGCAGCAAGAACTTTTGGAGTAAATAAAAGATCCTAATAGAAACATTAGTGTAGATATATTTATAGAAACATTTAATTGCCACACTGTATCAATATTTCTCTTTAACATATGAGAAATGTTACGGAAGTGCTATACTTCAACATTAATCGTCATGTTAAAATAATGTTACTCGAAGACCTCGTATTAACATTACTGGGAAATATTGTTTCGTAACATCGCTTAGGCGGACATGAAACAGTCGTAGAAATGTTACTGCATGTGGTACATTGTATATGTTTTTGTAACATTTCGCGTTACAAGATAACATTTAGACGACGTTATAGTCATGTTATTTTGCCAAGTGGGTAGTTGCCTATGGTTTTAGAAATGCCAGTGATTCCTTTAGTCATTCTGTTACTTCAGCCTGCAAAATCTGTTTAATAAGAAATAGTTTTTTTTTCATATTGTTTAATTTTAGATTGTTTAGTTAAAGACATCTTAAATATGGTTTATTGATTTTTCGAATTTATTTTCAAAGGTTTTCCGAAAGAAATCATCCTAAGCCAGTCGTTTTTTTTTTCGAGAGATAATGAAACCAGTTTAAAGAAAGTGTAATTGTTTTAAGAATTCCCAAAAAATACACATAACAAAAATATTTCTTAAGTAAGGTTTAAAGTTAAGACAATTATTTTGATCGAAGAATCCAAAAATTCAATAATATACAAAGGTAATATTTACAAAAACATAACTTTGATACCTTTAGAGCTTTTCGCACACCTGTATAATATGAAAATAATTTAAAAAGTAACAATAACAGAGCCCCGATATTATTACAGAAGTGAAACTTTAGGAACATCACATATTTTGCCAACTTTAAACAAAAATATATATGTATATAAAAAAGACTTTACTACTTACGCTTGTCAAATTTACATTTTTATCTTACGCATCATCTTCGATTAAAGATATAGAATATTTCGATTAATTCGTACTAGAATACTTTACCTGGGTAACATTGCCATTAAAACAGCTATAGGTCTTTTTGCGAAGGAGAAACATTAATAGTTATTATTAATTAAATCACCATTAGTATATAGATTATGCAGCAATTATTTATAAAACATTCCAAGGGGTACTCACTTGTCTTCGTCTTTCTTGGTGATCCTGATTGGTTGGCTGAACCAATTAGTGATATTCGCGTCCGCCACTAGCGCACACATCAACTTCCGGTCACCTAAATAAGTACAAGAAACATATATGTATCTTCGGTCAAGGATTTCGAAGAAGAATCTTTCTGATGTTCTCACATTGACTCCAATTCCAACCCGGTTTCTCGATCTTGGTGAACGCCCTGAATATCTCTTCTTTGTCGTTCTTGTACATGGATTTCCCTAGGCTGCAATAGTTCCTGCAAAAATCAAAGCGTTTCTTTTCCTAAAATTTCCAGAACGGGTTCAGATTTATATTAACAACCATTCAGGATGTATGGTCCAATTCCCTTGCAACATAGTTCCAGGCAATAGACTTATATTCTGACTGGTCCTCATGCGGTGAATATCGAATTCCACTGGCGTTTGTACTCTATAGAACCCGTATTTGTCGGGGAAAGTTATGACCAAACTAAACGGTGTGTTACTAATTGGTTGGTAGTAGTAATGTCGTTTTCAATCATGATTCTTTTCTGGAAAATTTTTAAAATCAATTTGAGAGCTGTAAATACTAGTGATGGGTTTGCTACGAAGGAAACTGCTATGTTGTAGCAGTTTCCTGGTATAGTAGACAAATGCGAATGTTGTGAAACATGCATGTATGTTTTCGTAGCAATATATACAGGGTGTACCACCGAACTGGGATATTAGATTTTTTTTGAACTTCTAGTAGAAATTTGATTTTGAAACTTGCAGTGTAGTCATGTAGAAAATATTTTCAACTTTATAACACTTTTGGTATACAGGGTGTTGACATCAACTTTCTTATTTTAAACGGAATGGTATAATTTTTATCGGTCTAATGAATTTGGCGAGTCATTTGCAACTAGTTTATATGAAGGTTCCCTATCCCTAAACTCGATCGTTTTGGAGATATTTTCATTTTCGTTGATTTTTTGACATTTGTACTCCTTCAAATAAAATCAAATATTTCATGAGATAGCAGATATTTAGTGATTCCACTAAAGTCGATGTAAATACAAGGACGTAGCTATAAAGTGTTATAGCAATAATCACTGAATCACATATACAGGGTGTTCAAAAACGCGCCTCCAATGTGGATACCTTTAAGCTAACAAAACTTTTTTCTTTCAAATAGAACATAGTATTTTTTACTACAGCATTGAATGCAGCGTAAAATTCTACAACGATTGATATTAGGGTTTGATATACCTATTCTTAGTAGTTTTTGAAGTATTAGCATTTCTTGCAAAAAATTGCTAAAAATATGCCTAAATTTCAAGTTTCAACCAAATAAAATGAGTTTTTTCCTACAAAACACTCTGTACATTATTTGCCTAACCTGTCTAAATATTTATGTTTCAGATACCTAACGTTCACTAGTTTCTTACTAATAGTAATGCCTTTTAGTCATAGAGAACGTACATTAATTATTAGATATTAGCAGGCCATGAGATGTGCTAACAAACAAGTGATATCCATTGTTGGTAATTTACCAAATTGCGCAGTGATAAACCTATGCAGTATTAACAAGTCATATCTTTTATAGTAAGTCCTAATGCTGTCAACTCCTTCACACATTTTCTGCTAACAAGTAAAATATTGTAAATCGCAAGAAATAAGAAAAACATTGAAAGTTACATATACAAATAACATTTTAGACTTATTCTACATTCATGAGAATGTAACAATGATTAGATACCTACACTTATTGCAATGAATAAAAACCTCAAAAATAAAATATAAAGGAAAATTAAAGCAGATATCCTAAATACACCCATAATATTTCAAATATTGTTCACTTACTAAACCAGGTATTTTCTTTGTAGGGGAGCTGTCTGACATGAAGTCTCCGAAAACAATGCAGCTTCTTGGCTTTTTGTATTAAGTTAGGTATTAAACGATACAGACAGATAACATAAATCAGGAACAAACTATTAAAAGTCTTCGAAAATGTCCAATATAAATGTTCTTTCAGAATAATAGTTTCGTAGTTCTTTTTTTAATTTGACTTATTTTCGAGATGTATTTAATGAACAGGCAAAAATATTAACATGTAATTTGCTATCGCATAATAATTATGGCTTATTCATATTTTATAATTACAATTACATAAAATTTGCTAATAATTGGAAAACTTCCAATGATAAATATCTCAGGTATGGAAACCAAACAATGCAAAAAAAGATAACGCATCATTCTAAAAAATAATATACACAGTGTTTTTTAGGAAAAAAATATTTTATTTGCTCGAAACTTGGAAATTAGTCATGTTTTAGGCAATAAATGCTAATATCTCAAAAACTATCAAAAATAGGTATGCTAAACCCTAATGTCAATCGATGTAGAATTTTACGCTGCATTCAATGCTGTAGTAAAAAATACCATGTTCCATTTGAAATAAAAAAGTTTTGTTTGGTTTAAAGGTATCCACATTGGAGATGTGTTTCCGAACACCCTGTATGTGATTTGGTTATTATTGCCATAACACTTTCTACCTACGTCTTTGTACTTACATCGACATTAGTAGAACCACTAAATATCTGATACCTCATCAGCTATTTAATTTTAATTGGAACAGTGCAAACGTCAAAAAATCAACAAAATTGCAAATATCTCAAAAACGGTTGAGTTCAGGGATAGGGAACCCTCATTTAAACTAATTGCAAATGACTCGATACATTCATTGTACCGATAAAAATTGTACCATTCCATTTAAAATAAGAAAGTTGATATCAACACCCTGTATACCGAAAGTGCTATAAAGTTGAAACTATTTTCCTTAAATAGACCACAGTGGGCCATGACTACACTGCAAGTTTCAAAATCAAATTCCTGCTAGAAGTTCAAAAAAATCTAATGACTCAGTTCGGTGACACACCCTGTATATAGCAGTAAAGCATTGTATAAAATGTGTAGAAGCAGTTTTATACGTCACTAGTAAATAAGATTATTATCAGCACTATGTACCATATTATCTAGATGCACTTTGATATTTAGAGTGGTTTTACCAGTGTTCTGCATTATGATATTCCTTCTTAGTTCTTTGATTTCATCGCTGAATTCTCTCGGATCAGAATCGTCATCCATTATCTCGATTTCTGTGACGTCGACTCTGTTATAAGCTGGTTTTAGTATACCTTGGAACTGTTGGAAGTTTTTTTTTTGTTGATTCGCGAGAGAAAATGCATGTTAATTTACTTACCACTGGTCGCAAATCAGGGTGGGTTAGAATGTAGCCGTTATTGGTGACGATAAAGGCGTATCCATTAACCCCAAACTTTAAAATAAACATTTAAATTAATTATAATCGTTTTGTAATTAAAAGGGATCGTTTGCCTACCCTATGATGCATCATAAGCCTTTGTATATACTCTATAGGGACATCAGTACCAGCTACACCTAATAAGTTGGCCACCCTGGTCTGAAATATGACGGAATAGTGAATTGGCAACATCGCAAAAACGCGTTGATTCTAAAACTTTTTCGTCTAAAGACCTATATAATATCTATGACACATCCTAGTCTAAATCATATTTAACTAATTCATATTCGCTTATAAAATGCCTATACTAACTAAGGTTGGTAACTAATTTTAAGAGAAAACTTACTAAATCCAACAATATGTTTATAAATCCACCTAATACCATGTGATTCAAAATGATTGTCGTAAGAAAAAAACTGTTTTCCGGAAAAATTTATCTATACTTATTACCAATTAATGAGCGAAGTTAGCTACATACAAATTTCATACATTAAATGAATTTTCTTGACATTTAGCGACATTGGCGTGCGTGTTGTAGTATCTTTCGATTATTTTTATCTTATAATTTTTTTCAAATCGTTTATATTTACATCTAAAATCACCAACAATAGTATTTCTGAATACTGTAAGAAAATAAGGGAATTTATCTGTGGTAATCAGCTCAACAAACAGGTAAAAAATCAATATTAACATTAAGTGAAATAGTTATACATTTTAATAATTTTATAGGCTTATCATACACTTCAGCGCAATGAGCTGTCAAAAGAAAGTTACATTTTCATCCCTATAAAGTTTCTACGGTACAGAATTATTACATTAGATCACGATAGGCGATTGGAATTGTCATTGGTTAAATAACAATTTAAGGGACGATGACTTGCTAAACAAATCATTTTTCTCGGATGAAGCCTGGTTTTATCTAACAGACTATATCAATTTACAAAACTATTTTATCTGGTCTGCAGAAAATCCACGCGAATTTCGAGAAACGCAATTGCATCCCATAAAAGATGGAGTTGGTTAGCTATGTCCAGGCAACGAATAATAGGGCCAATTTTCTTCGAGGAAACTGTAACAGCCCAACGTACCAATAGATGTTGGAATTGTTTATTGCAGAGTTACAAGAAAATGAGCTGAAGCAGTTATTTTCAGCACGATAATACTCCAGCATACTGCTCGACAAACCTGCCAATATCTTCAACAGTTTTTTTGCTGACAGGTTCGTTAGAGCACAAAGATGGCCACCAAGATCGCCTGATCTAACCCCATTAGATTACTTCATGTTCGGCCATCTAAAAAATAGGATCTGTAGAAACCGCATGCATACCATAGAAGAACTGAGAGATGCAGTTTTGTCACTTAATAATTGTACTAATTGTATGTTATAATTTAAAGTAATAAATAAATTTAGTTAAACACCAGTTAGTACTGAATTGTAAAATCATAATTTAGTAAAGTTAAATTAATTACATTTCCTTTTTACAAGCAGAAACACCAATCCATAGTCGTTTATATAATGCGAATTCAAATATAGGTTATGTTTTCCTTATTTATGACAGATCCGTTTATTTTGTTAATTCATTTTGTTCATTACAAACACGCGGCAGATACCTACACCCTGTTACTATCTATAGGAGCGAAATTGACAATCATTTTGAATCTCTGTGTATATCTAAGAACTTATACATATTTCTAAGTGTAAGACAAAATGTATAACCATCGAATATATCTTCTAATTTAAAAGTTACTTTTAGCGCACAACCCCGTATATCACGCTCTACCGCCGAAATGGAACACCCTGTACATGAATATAAAATTGAATATAAATTCAGTAGTAGCGACTTTTCGTCCTTTTTATATCATCGGTGCCATTCTGACAGTACAGCGAATTATAACTACGAATTCGGGTATTTATTATAACTTGCGTAAGAATAATTAATCTACAGGGTGTTCGCGAAATCAATGTAGACTATTACTACATACCATCACAATGAGATTTTATCGAGAAATTCAACCAGTTTATACAAAATCCTATATTTAACATTAATTTAGCGAATGCCCTGTATATTATACGTCAGTAAGGGGGGCGGGGGGATGTGGGAATTAAAAGCGCCTTTAAAATATGTCTCTCTCCTCAGAATAATCTACTTTTAAATCTATCAAACAGTTAGGGTTATTATTATTTATTCTGCTGCTCAAGAAACTGTCTAGAAAAATAAAACTTGTCACTTTTACGTCACAAAAACAATTTTTTCGGGGGTGGGGGTAATTTTTTGTTTTTGGTTTTTAACACCACCTTTTACCTCTTTCGTTACCGTAATCCAAATGGCCTCGTTTATTTGAATATGTTCAGTTATATTCTGCGAATTGAATTTAAACAAAAAACACATTTTTCTCCAACTCCATGTATTATATAATATATTAGATTTTCAGCATATACAAGGTGTCTCAGAAATTGGGGATGAAATTTCGCGCCGTGAATCTGTGGAAAATTCTGTATAGGAAAGTTCAAATTAAATTTCCCACGCAATGTTAATGGTTTTTGAGTTGTAGCAAAATTTTACTAAAAAAACGATATTTTTTTTTCAAATATTAACTTACAACAAAATAGTTTTCAGACATCTCTTGCCACCTTGTCTACACTTATTTCATTCATTTGATCAATTTCGGATTTTTAGAATATACAGGGTGTCTCAGAAATGTGTGACGAAATTTTGCGTTGAGATTCTATGGATGATTTTAAACGGAAAAGTTCATATGCACTTTTTTGTAACATTAGTATTTCCTGAGTTATAGCAAATCTAGCGAAAAATCGGATTTTTTTCCAGGAAATTGAGTTTGCAGATATTGCTATCCCACCTGAATACACATAAGTCACTCATATGCTCAAAATCGGATTTTTATTATATACAGGGTGTCTTAGACAGTGGTGATGAAACTTCGCCTTGGGATTCCACGCGTGATTTTAGATTAAAAAGGTTCATAGAATTTTTTTGTAACGTTGGTATTTTTTGAGTTATAGCAAATATTAGTCGAAAAACCGGATTTTTTTTCTGGGAAATATGAGTTTGCAAATATTCCTATCCACCCTGTATAGATAATTCACTTAAATGATCAATATTGAACTTTTATTATATACAGGGTGTCTTAGAACTTGGTGATGAAATTTCGCCTTTGGATTCCACGGATGATTCTAAAGAAAAAAGTTCATAAGAATTTTTCTCTAAACGTTGGTGGTTTTTGATGTTATAGGCCAATTTTAGTCGAAAAAATCGGAGTTTTTTCGGAAAGATGAAATTTGCAGATATTTCTATCCACCCTGAATATATATATAATTACTTATACGATAAATATTGAATTTTTATTATATACAGGCTGTCTTAGAACTTGGTGATGAAATTTCGCTATGGTATTCCACGGATCATTTCAGATAAAAAACTTCATAAGCATTTTTTTGTAACGTTGGTATTTTTTGAGTTATAGCAAGTTTTATTCGAAAAAATCGGAATTTTTCTCGGGAAAATGAATTTGCTGATATTTCTATCCACCTGTATACATATACTTCACTCGTATGATCAATATTGGATTTTTATTATATACAGGGTGTCTTAGAAAGTGGTGATAAAATTCTACCCAGCGATTCCACCGATTATTCCAAGCACAAAACCTCCTATACGATTTTCTTGTAATTTTGATATTTTTCGAGTTATAAGAAATATTAATTGAAAAATCACCTATTTTAAAAATATTAGGGATAAAATCATATTTTTAGATACTCTGAGACATCCTGCATACACACATTTCAATCCCTCTGTAAATAGAAATTGCTGCGAAACTTACTGCGTTAGGTTTGAGGTCATATACAGGTAAAGAAACCGAGGTCATGAGACGATAAGTCTGCAATTCGCCGTAATTGTCTTGTTTCTGAAATTGCAGCGAATAAAATTTCGATTTTCCACGCATAGAGGCGCGATTTACGTGTTTCTGTTGATGTACGTAGAGTTTGTCCTGGTCGTCTGGTCTGAGAAAGCTTTTATTCCTTCTGTACATGAGGAATCGTTCGCGTTGTTTGTTCCTCTCTCTGGTAATCCACAGACCATTCGTTAACTTCGGATCTGTGACGTCAGCATACACTGGAGACCAGGTGGGAACCGGCCGTTGTTTCGGGTTGAGTACCATGGGTCTGGCCATGACTGGTATGTATTGCAACACCTATTGAACAATATTATAATGACGTAAATTATGAGGATGTTTGGAAAGTCATCAGTAATGATCACCTCTTCCCTGACTTCAGCATAGGTGCTGAGATGAACGTAGTAACCTTGATTTGCGCAAGCCATCCATTTGACTTCTCTAACGTCAGACACCTCCCTTCCTATAAGGTATGTGAAGACTCTCACTGGCATGAAAGGCCTATTTTGCCAATTGTACTTTTCGAAAATCTCCTTGTAGTTGTATTGAACTCCGTCGGTGATCAACATTATAGCTTGGTTGCATTGAGCACCTTAATATTTTTATTTAGCCATAAATATGGATAATTTAGAGTCTTCAAACCTGCAGCGTCTTTGCTGTCCCTATAATCTTGAAGCAATTGGAAAGCTGTGGTCAGAGCCAGGCTGAAATTGGCTATCTGCTCAGTTCTGAATGAGGTCATGCTTTCTTTCAACACGCGGATGTTAGCCAAATTAGCCTTTGAGGAAAAATAAAATTACTAAGCAAGAAGAAGGATAGAGTATATTGATCAGAAATACTTGAACCAAAATATTGTCGAAACAATCGATTGTAGGATCTGTGGTGTTACTGAAGGTGAAGATATTAACATAATCATTATTGCCAAGCGTATCCAAAATGTTATTGACGACATGTCTAGCGACTTCACGTCTCATACCAGTCATGGAACCTGATCTATCAACCAAGATGACTACATCCTTCGGTGATGACGCGGCTTCGATATACCAAGATCTGGTGCGACAATCGAATAAATCTATGGGTTCCTGGCTCCAGATCAATGCTGAAAATGCCCACAATTAAAAGCGTGCTGAAAGGAAATGGACTTTGTGTTGAAACATACCGGGGTATTGTCTCATGAATCCGGTTGAGCTCCCAAAATATTGCCATGATAATGTCGGATCGCTTTCGTAATTGCTTTTGAAAATGCTGTCCAAAGATTCAGACCATTTGATACCTTTGATGACCTCTTTAGCTGTAATTATAGCATGAATCAGCTGAGCATGGCAAAAGCGTTTTTTTCTTCTCACTTACATCGTTCGTACACATTGCTTGGGACGTGGACTGCGCTATGGTTGATGTTTCACTGGGATATTGTAAAAATGTGGATCAGGGTACAGAGGTAAAGATCTTTTGGATTCTGTCGGAGTTTTCTGACTGGCCATCGGACCAGATTCATCATCAGTCACCTAAATTCAAATTTAACTTCTATACAACGTGTGTATAAATTGTCGCAAAAGCTATACGCAGCGACATTCTTCCTTCGTTTCTGAATCTAAAATCTAAATGGTAAAATATGGTACTATGCTTCATGCGTCTTCAGGAGCCACTTGAAAGTAACATACATTTGGCAACACTGTAGTCGCATACTTCCGTAATGGTAACAACAATACTTGTCAAAATTGACAGACCAGAATTACAAATGACAAATTGGATAACACAAATGATACATAGGAAAAGCAATAAGAAGCCTTTATTAAACCAGAATTAATAGTTTTGATTTTTCGAACGCATCTCTTGTAATAAATAGCGACACTATTACCTACGCATATGTTCAAATTGATATCTGTCTGTTGTAACACATTTGCAATCTACGAAGGTATTGTCTGTATTATTTGTTCAAGCCTTTCCGGTGTAATTCTAATAACTGCAGCGTTAAGTTCGTCCTATAACCTTATGAAACCCCAAAAAAAAAGTCTAAGATTTAGGTCGGGAGACCTTGCAGGCCATAAGAATAGGACCACCGCGACCAATCCATCTGTTAGGGAAGTGTCATCCAACCACTCTCTCACATACGAGAAAATGGCCGGAGCTCCATCATGCATGTAAAAATGTTACGGCGTATATTCAATGGCATCTCGTCAATAACTTGTTCCAAATACATTTAAATACCCGTTGGCATCAAGTCGAATTGGCATATAAGATTGGCCCAATGACACGGTGATTTATTATACCCAGCCAAACATTAACTGAAAACTTTCTTTGGTGACCGTATTCCCGAAACGCATGAGGATTTTCATCTGCCCAATGGTTGAAAATTATGGGTATTGATGTACACCATCTCTGGTAAACATAGACTCGTCCGTCCAAAGAACACCTCTTAAAAAGTCGCCATCTTCTTGAATCCTATTTAAGATACTATGACAAAAGTTTAAACGGTGTATGTGTATCGTTTTCATAGAGCGGCTGCACCTTATTCATATGGTATGGATAAAGAAGGTTTTCACGTAGAACCAAATGAACGGTCTTATTTACTGCGGATATTGAATGTGGACGCCAAACTGTCGAGTACTGACGGAGGGATCTTCAGTACTGAGTCTAGATTTCTTCTTCCAGTTGTAATGTACGCCGTTGTCTAGGTCGACCAGCGTTGGCATTTCTTTTCTTAAACGAACCATTTTCACGTAGACGTTGGTCCAGCCGTCGAAATACGTTTTCCAGTAGGATGTCTCCGGTTTGGAAAACGTAACGCGATATTCCTGTCTGCCATGTTAGCATTTCCATTACAAAAATCGTATACATATACATATCGGCATATTCATTAAATGTAAAATCATTGTAAATAAACAAACAATATACGAGAAACGTAAAAAACACTGAACAGAAAAACTAATCAAGGGAATACGAGTAATCACGAAAAGAGCAGAGCTTGCCATAAAATTGAACACTTCAGATTAATGTCAAAATTTGACAGTAATGGTTTTGATTGAAATCAAATTAGAATACAAAGTCATTGTCCTACAATGTTGCCAAATGTGTTTTTCATGGGAGGATGCTTATGAAGAAATGTTGAAACCAGGCTCTAAAATCAAAAGAAACTGTTTGCGAAAAAACAGGAATAAGAAATCGTCTAAATCAAAATTGCAGCTATCTATACCGACAAATAACGACAACAAACGCTTATTAAGGAACTAAAAAACCGAACTTCAAGAACCTCGTAAGACTAGGAAGCATAGTACAATATTTTACCATTTAGATTTTCGATTCAGAAACGAACGAAGTATGTCGCTACGTGTAGCTTTTACGACAATTTATACACACGTTGTATAAACACTTTTAAAACATGCCATTTTATTTATAGGAATTACCACAATATTATCCTTTATATCTTCATCCGTTTCGTTTGGTATCTTCTCTTCAGATTCCTGCTGATCCTGCTGATATTCCATGGTGTCGTCCAAGAATCTCTTCCGACCATTGACTTCATTGTTGCCCTAACATATTTTTGTAATTTATTCATTCGAACGATTTTGGGAGTCACTTACTTCTTTTTCGTCGGCAAAATTAGATTGTTGCCCGTTGGTTACATTCTTGGCCGAGTTATGCAAGTTTTTCGAGTTGTAGAAGTCGTACGCTGGATCCACATAGTCGCTTTGGCTCATGGCCAGTTGCTCCGAGTTTTCCACAATCCGCTAAGTGTATATAACGTTGGGCGAAAGAAATTAATTACATCTATAGTTAATGTGATTACAGTTTTAATTTCCTAATTGCAGCTAATAGTTATAAACTGTGATACCGTGTAATTAATTCTAATTACCAATTTCAATCAAATCATCGACGCAAAATTCCTGTTTAAGTGTAATTATCAAGTTTAATTACAATTGCTGCCAAATGTAATTGTTAACCTCATTTACAATTACTGTTAACTGTCGGCAGCCATATATTTAATAATAATTAATTTTCGTTGTATACATTTTAGCATATCAAGCGTAATTCTGTTTACTTCTGTATTAAGTCTATTTCTTGGTTTATTGTATTTGCCTATTAGTAATAATTAGAGACCGCATTATATGCAAAGAAAAACTGAAATATAGGCGCATATATATGCATCGATTTTTGAGAAAATATGCATAAACCTGGGGCGTATATGCAAAAAAATTGCGACAATATGCAAAATTTTTACATAAAATAAATAAGAGCAGAAATTTAAACATTAACTTTATTGCACAAAAATTTTTTCACAACATATTTCTAAAACAATTTATAATTAAATGTTTTTTTCAAAATTGTGTAAAAGAAAGTTTTGTCTTCTATCAGAATACATATGTTTCGAAATAGGAAAGCTTCTTTCAATATCCACAGATGTAATTTGGTGCATTTTTTAACTTTGCAATACATTCTAAACTAAAATTAAAGTCGAAATCGTTTACTGTTTCACCTTCCAACATTTTCTTAACTTTCTTCAATTTCAAATACCTCGTATTTTTATTTATCACTTTTTTAAATTTATCGTATATACAATTACCCATTGTACCCTTAACTTTCTTACATAGCATATCAAATTCGTCTACTATTTCGACTGATTCCGAGAGCGACATCCCTTGCGTTTCTAGTTTACGAATGGAACTTGAAACAAAGCTATAATTTGACTTAATATACAAAAGGTTTTGCAGTAATTCTGTTGATGTTACTATCTTTTTACAGTTTTCTAGAGCAATGTAGTCAGCAGCGATTTCAAGAATTACATTTTTTATTCCTTCAAAATTATCGGCGAAAAAAATTGCAGCCTCTAACCATGTACCCCATCTCGTAATAATCGGCTCAGGAGGCAACTTAACATCGGGAAGTCGCTCCTTATAAAATTGGATTCGTAAAGGTGCTTTTAAAAATACTTTTTTGACATTGCTAATTAAATCATTAATCAAAGGGAATTGATTCCTAATGTCTTCGGCTACACGATTGAACCCATGAGCTAAACAAGTGGTATGAATAATGACACTATAAAAAAAAATAAAATTTTGTGCGGTTTTTATCATGTATGGTGCAGCGTCGGACAACATTAGTAAATTTTTTTCACAAGGTATACTTCCAGGTAAAAAGAAATTTGATAAACCTTCTTGAACGAATTGGGCAATTGTCACATTATTTGTTTTTTGAAGTTCTTTACAATAAATTAAATATGATTTACCTACAATATCTTCATGAAGAATTCCTATTAGCAAATGGGCAATATAACGGCCACACTTATCCGTACTTTCATCTACCATGATGTAAATAAAATTATTCCCTACCAATTGTTGAATTTCTGCTATTGTTTGCTGGTAACAAGATGTGACATATTTTTTCGTAAGATACTTTCGTCAGGTATATTATGTTGTATGCAATATTTTTGCAGAAATCATTTCAAATTAACATTGTTTAATCTTGTTAATGGTATGTTAGACGAAATTAATGCGTTACACAGATCTGTATTATATTCTTTTTGTTCTGAGTTTCCTGAAGTTGATGCTACACATTGACATATAGATTGCTGCAAACATGCGGATCGCTTTAGTTTTTCACATTTTTCAATATGTGATGGAGTTTTAGCGTGTTGATCAATCAGGTATTTTTCCCTCAAAAGACACCAACAACAACAATTGCCATTTTATATCAAAAGTTAAAGAATTTAAAAACAATTGTAAAGCTTTTAGTAAAATTAAACTTACCAGTTTACTGCAGGCTCGACAAAATATTTTGTCGCCATCCTTTACCAGTTCAGGATATGACTTAATCCATAAAGAAATTTTGTTCCCTATACTCATTGTATGTACGCACAGTATTTAAAAACGTAACACAATTACATGCTGTTTCGTTCAAAGATATTCAATGAATGAATAGTTTATTTGGAAATTAATATTAATAAAACGTATTTACCACATCCCTTCTGCTAGGCGAAATTAAACACGTGCAGTTCTTGGAAAAAAGTATTAGAGAAACCAATGTAAAAGATTTATCGTTCTGAGAATTGTCGGTTGTCGATCTACGTTAGGAACTAGTAGGAATTTTTGCTAATAGAAAGGATAAGAAAAAGCTTAAATATGCAATATATGCAACTTTTGTAAAAAATATGCATAGAAATGCCTAAATATGCAATATATGCAATTAGTGTAATACGTCTACATAATTAAAGATATGCAAAAAATAAAATATATGCACTTTGCATATAATCCGGTTTCTAGTAATAATTCATTATTCGTTAAAAACATTATTCTTTCTCCACTCAGATGTATGTACAAAAAAATTAGTATTTATAAAAGAATTAAACACTTCAATTATTACAAAATCAACCCAAAAATTATATAATAATAATATAAGCATACCTTTACTGCTTCAACTTTCCTATTTAAGAAATTTTCGATAGCTGCCACGATATCTTTGAGTAGAGTTTCTGGATTTTCTTGCACCAATGGTATCCTCTTGTAGCTCTGATGCAATAAAAAAACAGTCAAAAAAAATATGGATGATTTCAATGACAGTTCCTGCTACTCACTTCTATTGCTTGATTCCTTCTGGTCACAAGATCTCCCGAATACCATAATTCTGTACCTAGTTTATCGGCCCAGTTTCTAACCCTGCAAATTGAATTTTAAATACAATTCTTTCCCAATTACTAATATTTGACATTCATATTTTTGACATCTGTCATGAAAATCCCCATTTAAAACGCACATTTTGACAAAATAATGAAAGTAAAGTAGACGCCAAACGTGAAATGAAAATAGTTCGTTTAGAAATATTATGCTAAGAACCTATCTGAAGATATGGAAACTTAAATTTTTGAAGCCAGATCTGAGATCTTTCCATTCTTCGACGGTTTACAACAAGAGATATTGCTGCAAACTGCTGATATTGGGGGGTGGGCATGCTGGAACCAGTATGGCTTATAAATTCTCGAAAACTTTCAGACCGAAAAACATAATCGTCTTAGAACCATCGGAGGTGCATTATCATCAACCCAGTTTCACGTTAGTGGGTGCCGGATTGAAGCGGTTACGAGATTGTGCTAGAACCACGTTGGGGACCTTACCAAAAGATGTGATTTGGATCAAGGACGAAGCGTTAGCGATTTGTCCTTCGGAAGATTGCGTAGTAACGAAAAATTACGACAAGATATCGTACGAATATATGATTATAGCTGTGGGAGTTTGTGTGAATTTTGAAAAGGTCGAAGGACTAGTCGAAGCCTTAGAAGA
Organism: Protaetia brevitarsis; assembly: GCA_004143645.1. Classification (NCBI taxonomy): domain Eukaryota; kingdom Metazoa; phylum Arthropoda; class Insecta; order Coleoptera; family Scarabaeidae; genus Protaetia; species Protaetia brevitarsis. The sequence goes on from RXPK01000138.1 coordinate 249,964, forward strand.
TTATCCTAATGTTGCTACAGTGTATTCCACGAAATACGCTGAAAAAACATTCCAGTGTTTTCGAAATTTCAAAGGCGGGACAGCTATATTTACTGCCCCCAACACTCCGATCAAATGCTTATCTGCTTCGTTCAAAATGTGCTTCATGGGTGAAGATTACTTCAGGCGGAAAGTACAATTGGATAAAGTAGATGTCGTATACGCCACGGCGCAAAAGAAAATCTTCCCAGTTCCCATATACGAAAGGACTATCTTGGATATAGCGAGAAAGAGGAAAATAGATCTGCAATTTCGTACCAATTTAGTCAAACTGAATCCGCAGCGAAACGAAGCAATATTCAAGTGTGCTAATGGGTTGTTACAAAAAGATGATTTACGATTTCCTCCATGTAACACCTCCAATGTACCCGCCGAAAGTCGTTTGCGAATGCAAAGATCTGATCACCGAATACGGTTACGTGGATGTCAACATGAATACTTTACAACACAAACGATTCAGAAACATCTTTGCTTTGGGCGATTGTACGCCAGGTGTCGCCAATAAAACCTCTAGCGCTGTCGGAGTGCAATCAGGAATCGTCTATCAGAACATCAGAGCTGCCATGTTCGGGCATGAACTCCCAGCCTTCTACGATGGTTATACAGCGTGTCCAGTTTTAACGACTTACGGGAAGTGCATAATGGCTGAGTTTGATTATAAAAATGAACGATGCGAGACATTTCCCTGCGATCAGAATAGGGAGAGTCGCGTTATGTATTTGGTGAAAAAAAATATCCTACCTAGTATTTATTGGCACTTCTCCGTGAAAGGGAGATGGAATCTAAGGGATAATTTTTTACTACGAAAGCTCAGACGAACGAAAAAATAGCGTTAAAATGTTGTGTGTTAAAAGTGTATTAAATTCATCGCAAATGATAATCTAACCTAAAAAAAGAGAAAATGACAGGTGACAGGTTAGCAGATTTGTAGCATATAGTGTATTTTTAACAGTGTAATTTATTTTAAATATATCTTATTTAAATCTAATATACTTATTAATTTTTTAAGTCTCCATTTCATTTATTTTAAATACAGGGTGTACCAGAGAACTCGTTCATTAGAAGTGTCCAAGATTTCTCACTATTTATGAATTTGAAACTTTCAGGTTACGAATAATCCCACTTGGCAAGTAACGTTGCAGATATCCCAGTAATATTACATTATTTACTAGACAGCGATGTTAAACAAAAACATGTTACTGAAATTTTGCAGCAACATTAAATAATGATAAAAATATTGCACGCCATTACAGTAACATTTCAATGTAATCGGGAAAAAATATTTTAAAACAGTGTTGCAAAAACAAAGACTTTGTTGTCAGAAATGTCGAGGTAATATTTAGTTGTAACATTGCCATATTTACAAAATTTACATTTTATAAAGTGTAATATAGGTACGTATATATGTTTCTGCAAATTTAGAATTTTGAAAACACAAAACTAATGGAGCAAATTTTCTCTATAAAGTAAATAATGGTGATGAAATTTTTTAACATTTTTTGTAGCCTATAATAATCATGTTAGTGGGGTTGTGGTTACGCACTGCGCACTTGTAAAAGTTAGTATCGCTTGCCATCACAAGTTTTTTCATACCGCGCATACACGAGTTGGCGTGAACCCCCTCTTTCACAATATACGGTAATCGTGACTGGACAGGGCGTGTATAGGACCATCTTGGGATTGTGCGTCGCAATTATTTTGATGAGAAAAAATTCCCGTCAATATAGGTATTATCAGGTAAGTTTTATTTATAATGCTAAAGTAGGTATGTCGATCCTTTCAAATTCATCGAAGATCTTTAAAGACAGATATGTATTATGTATACCATAACCTATATATGTTATAGTAAAACCTACCTGTTGTGCTATAAGGATGAGCAATGTCACGTAATGTCATTCTTAGAATTGATAGTAATTCTTGATCAAATACAAATTTTACAATAATTATAAACAGTGTTATATATAAAATATGCAGCTTATCCTCAATTTTCATATAAATAAAATAGTTTTCTGATCTCTATTTTTGGCGGTGTGTCTTTTTCTTTTAATTTCAGAGAGAATTAGAAGAAATATTGTACTCACAGATACAGAATGCAAAGAATAATTGTCATGGAATGGTTCGTTATGCAAAACAAAGATTTGATAGAAAAGACGCAAAATGTTCAAAGGAATAAAATGCATTCGGGCGTTTTCTTATGTGTTGTGAGTTTTTGTTTAGATTCTATTCATGTTAATTATGTGCCCCTTAATCTGTTTCCAATACTGAAGTTTATAAAATGGAATTTAATGTAACCTTTTTAATCAATAAATGCCTTTATTGTCTTCTGTAAGCAGCATTTTACTTTTTAAAGTATTTATTAATGTATTTCGTTTACTTAAATAGCTATTTATAATATTATTCATAGTACTACTATATAGTTTTTACATAGAACTATATGATACATAATTGACCATTTTAGTGTATCTGCAAAAATAACTACAAAAAACTTATAATGTTATATTATAAAATGTCTGTTATTATATTTTTCTGGCATTAATGTATAATGTAATATTGTAATTTAGTAAGTGAAGGATAAATTCGTATAATTGATCATTTTTATAATGATCTCCCTGTGACATTAGACTGTGGGCAGACTATTTGTTTGCAGAACGACGCTAAAATTATTTGCTAAAATTACTGCCATTGATGACTGTGAACACCTTCAGTGCCAGTTAAATCTACTTTCCTTATGGTGCCTAGACAACGACTTAAATCTAAACATTTCAAAATGTAACATTGTTTCTTTCTCGCGTAAATCTACCATAATCGACTTCAATTATCGAATTAATAATACTACCTTAAACCGCTGTGACACTATAATGGATCTGGTGTACTATTGATAGTAGTCTTACTTTCAGAGACCATATTAGACATACCGTGCTCCATCTTTACAATCATTAGGCTTTATCATCGCAATACTAAACACTTTTCACTATTACACTCTGTAATCAATTTATACTACTGCTACGTACGCTCTAAACTAGAATATGCTTCCGTAATTTGGTCTCCGTTTTATAAAACATATTCGCAATCACTTGAGCAGGTCCAGAGACGTTTTCTGAAATATCTTTACCTAAAGCAGCACGGAATATATCCCGAAAGAGGCTTCAACCACAGTACTCTGTTAAATATGTTCGGTTTTCAGTCTCTAGAACAACGTCGCACTCAAACTGATACTAAGTTTCTCTTTAATTTAGTTAATAACAAGACCGATGTGGATTTTCTCACAATTCTCTGAATTTTGCAGTTCCCCAGTATTCTGCACGACAGGCCTTTACTTTTTACTGCCCTCTTGCACGCACTAATGTAATGTCACATGCGCCACTGTACAGAATCTGTAACTACTTCAATAATAATTTGAGTTCAGTGGTAGATAATGTAGATATACATTCATCTAGTTTGTTGTTGATCATTAAATGTATAAACAATCTGTGAATGCAATATGATAGTCTAATATGGTACTTCCCTTGGTCTCGGTCTGTTACTAAGTCTTTGTTCTGTAGATTAAGTTTAAATGTTAATTGAAATTGAAATGTTAATTAAATTGTAACCAATTTTTTTTATTTTTTTTTGTATTTTGTTTTTGATTAGTATATATTGCAAGTTATGTAATCAATTTTTTGTCCTGTAATTGGATGTACTTATCATCTGTTGGGCAATAAATCTTATTATTATTATTATTATTATAAACAGAGGGGCCCGATCTGATAACATGAAATTATAATATTAACATTGAATTTCAATAAGACTGATTGAGATTCCGTTTTATATCAATTAATATAACCTCTCGATAAACCTCAACATCATGTTTCTTGTATAATACAGCAAGAACTTTTGGAGTAAATAAAAGATCCTAATAGAAACATTAGCGTAGATATATTTATAGAAACATTTAATTGCCACACTGTATCAATATTTCTCTTTAACATATGAGAAATGTTACGAAAGAGCTATACTTCAACATTAATCGTCATGTTAAAGTAATGTTACTCGAAGACCTCGTATTAACATTACTGGGAAATATTGTTTCGTAACATCGCTTAGGTGGACATTAAACAGTCGTAGAAATGTTACTGCATGTGGTACATTGTATATGTTTTTTAATAACATTTCCCGCTACAAGATAACATTTAGACGTTTATAGTCATGTTATTTTGCCAATTCCACTTAGAACACAGCATGTAAGCAGTGCAGTTATGTTAAAGAAACATGTTCCCAATTTTTTAATTTATATTATATTTTTGTTGTAAAGCGTAGGGCTATGAAAAGTATCCATCCATTATTGTCTATTTAGTACCTCGTATAAATTATGAAGAATGTCTGATATAAGTTAAGATATGACATAAATGTGTATTTTTACAATATATATTGTTTAAATCTTCTATACCTTTAATTAAACCTGGTTGTATGTGTTATCAGAAATATACTGTTTTGAAAAATGTATATTACGTTATCTTTGCGCGGTAGTTGAATGACTCATACCTTAGATGCAATTTTGGTGAACTACACTTGTTGTCCGGGTTGACACTACTGAATATTAAGTTGCATACGCACAATAAGACAAAAACCGCACAATGACAGCACGTTAATGTGTTTTATTAACTAACTTCATTCGAAACAGTGGATGTAAATATTGATATAATCTTCGTGGAAAGTGGAGTAGTATCAGGAGAGTCTTATTCGATCTCACGGTATAACTTAATACCGTGCTGTAAACTTCTCCTAAACCCCTCACCACAAACTGCACTAAACTGTCAGTTCAGTGTTTCTGCTGATGATGATAGCTTTGCTATCGAAACGTAGTCCAGTTTAGTGCAGTTTGTGGTGAGGGGTTTAGGAGAAGTTTCCAGCATTACCAGTACCACAGTTTGGAGTATTTTTGTTAATCTAATACAGTGTTTAGTAGAATCGATTGTAGAATCCAAAGATGCAATGAAACAGAAAAATTATAATTAATTGACAAGTTTTCACACTGCGAATTCTAATTTAAATTAATATACAGGGTGTTTCGTTTAAATTAAGAAAGTTTACATGGCAAACAACAACGAAGGAAGGTTATGAATTCTTAACCTGAAAGTTTCAAATTCATAAATAGTAAAAGCAACACTGAAAACTTCTAATGAACCGGTTCCGTGGTATACACCCTGTATATATTATTTAAATCTATTGTGCTTTTAAATATCAAATATAATTACTCATTTAATAATAAATCTTAAATTTATTTATTATAAAAAAAAAACCATATAACCAGATCATTAAGAATATTCTCAGTTCTTAAAGCAAAGTTTAATGATATATGATTCACTATATTCCATAATTTTTTTTTTATCATTTTTAACATCTGTTTTCGCATTGAAAAATAAACTATATTTCCTTTTGTTTCACTATATATTATTAACACATTTTTGCTTCGAATACTTAATAAACACAACACGAAAATCCAGCAGTAGTTGCAACAGCATTCACACAAAAAACAAATATTTTTACATACCTTTAAAATCCTCTCTGTATAAATATATATATAAACAAAATATTACTTACAATTGGGGCAATTCAGGTTGTTGTTTGGGATCTTGAGCAAATCCAAAATCAAATTCTAACACCACTAACACATAAAGTAGGACTTTTAACGGATTATCAAGCATATTATTATTTGAAAATCCGAGGGAAATACTTTCGATTATCTGAAGCGAACGTTACGTGAGAAATGTGTCGAACTTTCTGTGTTTCTGTGTCGAGGAACGATCAATATAATGTAGGGGTGGAGGTTTATGTCGAGATTAAAGCTCGATGGCACACGCAAGCGCATGATATTTGCTAATTTGTCTATTTGAATATGAAATGGAGACATTAGCGTATCGGTAATTTAAAAAATATAGGGATATTCGAATGTTTTGTATATTTTTCGTGCAAATTTCATGATATTGTGAGATATTCAATGTCTATCTAGCAGAGTTTTAATAAGTTTTTGGTTAAAATTCGACAAAATTGACACAAATTTGAAAAAATCGATAAAAGTTGCATATTTCTCTTGATTAAATTTTCGCTTTAAAATTATTTCTGTTAAAATCATTATATTGAGAACGTACAGACAATGACCTTTAATTTGATATGCGACATGGCCCACTTCGGAAATATTTTAATTTTTCGATTTTATCATAGAATTTTTTTGAAATTTTGACCCGTATTTTCGCATTTAATTTCGCACACAATTAAAGCTCTTAACGCGTACATTGTGCTTGCCGCGTTAAAATTAAAAATTAATGTAACAGTACCTATAACAAAATTTGTCTTTGTAAAATAGCGAATTTAGAAAAAAAAATCAAATATGCGGCCAGTATTTCACAATATACCCATTTATTGTCATGAAAAAGTTTTCTACGCACCTCTGCATATAAACACACATTAATTTTACTGGCACGTGTATTTTGGCTTCGATGATAATTTGAAAACACACTTTAAGTGTTTAACATTCATCATAAGTGCTGAAAATCTTGGAAATTTACGATCAAAATAAGCTTCAAATGGTACAACTATAAATAATAACCAGAAGACAGCTATTTAAAAATAAATAAAATTCATATTTTAAAATTATTTGAAACAAGATATTTTTTTTTTAAATAAAAGACATGGGATGAACATTTCGAGCGTGCAATGGCATTTTTTGATATTCTGAGCTTTCAGTACATCGAAGTGATGTGTCGCATGACCTATCTCAGATGAAATTTTGATCTTCATAATAAAATATATACAGGGTGATGTTACATAAGGATTTTAGTTTTTAATACTAAAGGTTACCCACCCCGTAATATAAAAAATTATAGTATATATTTTATTCATATTAACTGCAAAAATTATTATATATAAAATTGATTCATTTTTTTTAAACAAAAGCTGTGGAAATAAATTTTTCGTTGTGAAAGTGTATCTTTTGAAGTTCAGAGGTTTAATTGCACTGATTTGATGTGTCACATGACCTACTTTGAATGTAATTTTAATATTTATATTAAAATATATACAGTGTGATATCACATATTGTAATTACATATTATATTATATTTTTAACATCTTTTATATAGATTTAATTTTAAGCATAGTTTGGATGGGGTAATTTTCTTTTAATCTCAAGAAAATAATAAAAAAAAAACGTTATTAAAGAAAAATATATCTTTTATTTTTATTTTTTTTTTTTTGATAAATATTAAAAAATATACAATTTTCTGACAAACAACGTTCAAAAAATGTACCTTAGTTTAAAGGAGTAAAAATAAATTAATAACAAAATTCCTATTTATTTATAAAATGATTTAACATTAACTAAGTTAATGGAATATTTACGCTGTCAGACTTTGTTTCGCGTTTCTGAGTCACTTTGGTCACTTTTATTTGTTTTATAAAATAATTTAAATAAATTAAATAATCAACGAACTAACAATAGCATCTTCAAACTATATTGAATCCGATGGGAGGCTTTTCGCTGATAGGTAACTTGCTTTCCGCCTCGTTCAGGGCTTTTAACAACTCATTCCGGGCTTTGGCACCACACCATACGATTAATCCGGCCGCTAGAACTAACTGTGCGAAAGAAAATGTTGAAATAATGCATTTCGATTAAGGAAAAGTTTATTTATCATAACAAAAATCACCTGTGATCCTGCAAAAATATAAGTGCCCGTTGAGAAATGTCTACTATCTAAGACATCTTGCATGGAACGCAATGTCGAACCCACGTAGACACCCATAAATTGACCTGCAAACAGTCCTATGCAAGATGCTAGGTGGTAGATTTTGGCATTGATGTTGCTTAGCTGTAAATAAAATTATTTTTAACCTATAAAAATTGGATATTAGAGAGTGCAGAGGATTTTATTAGCTTATTAAATAATGTTACAGATGTATTAATGCTCTGGAGTATTCAATTGAGGGGAAAAACTCAGCGGCTTGTTGTTAAAATCAAGTAATTACTATTTTTCTAACGAATTTATAGGTTAGGAAATTAATAATTAGAAATTATTTCAGGCAGTCGTGTTCATTTTAGGTTATGTTATTTATCATACGAAATTCTAAATACCTAATATATTATTGAAACAATACAGAAATTTATTATTCAAAGAGTTTCTTTTTTTAAATAGTAATACATTTTTCTAAACATCACTGGACGTATATTTTTGAGGTTATGGTTGATCACACACTGCTATATTTAATTTTAATTTCTACTTAAAATATTTAAATGACCACGAAAAAATATTCAGAAATTCATAAACCTCTCAAATAACACTTACTGCGAATATCGTATTTTGAAATCCAAATGGTATAGGTGTTAAACGAGCCATCAGAACAATCTTAAAACACAAAGGACCCGATATCACCCTCAATATAGCAGTAGCCGTTTCATTCTCGACAAACTTCCTGACACGATGATGATGCCCGACCAGTTTCAACACATTATGCGCCACTAACAGTCCGGTATTCGCCCCGATAACAGACAATACAAACCCTTTGAGTATCCCGAAGAGATATCCAGATGCCCCGACTAACACAATATACCCGACACTCAAAGGAAACGACACGAGTATGAACAAGACGATGATAGTCGTTGATATGATCACAGAATCTTGACTCTCCAACCAGTAGAGAACGGCTTTGATGTATCTCTTGCAGAAATACAAAACCGCCGCTATCACAAGTAAGGTGAATAGGAGCAGGAAGAATCTCTTGAACGTGAGTGCCCAGTTTCTCTTCGTTTCCTCCTCATTTTTCTCGATTATTTTGTGGTTATTTCCCAAATCGATGCTGATTTTCATAGTATAATGGGGTTAATACTCCATTTATTCTTTATATGTAGGTTATGATTTGTTAAATTCGAATATCGTTGTGGGCTGGTTTCAATGGCGTAATTTTTGCGAAATCATTTTGCGTGAGGAATTATATTTTTTATCGCTTTTTCGATTGATAAGCCCACATGAGAGTTAACATGTATTATATGATAATAAAACCGATCTCCTGTAGATTATCATCCTACAAATTCACTAGTTGACATTTGATTAAAAATATTACCTCATCTGTCATGTTTGATTTCATGTCGATAAGTTAGATTTTTGTAAAGTATAATATAATAGCAAAATTTGGTTTAATTAATTTAAACATTATAAAAAAAAATGCCTGAATAGTTCCGTTAAAATTATATTGAATATAAAAACAAGTTTCCATTAAATTCAGTTGAATTTCGTCCATTCCTTAAGAGATGTCGCTCCAATTGCATATGAGATATCGGCAAAAGAAAGTCAAAAACCATTTCGTTTTCGATCCACACAAATACTTTTAAGCTAAGTTAATAATTTATTTCGGTTATACTAAATAAAACTTCAACCATATTTCTTTTTATAAGAGAATCTTTACTAATATATTTATTATTACAATTAACAAAATTACATTTACAATGATAATAATAATTAATATGTTATTTTAGTTATTAGTTCCATTTTGATATGTGTTCCACAAAATATATTAATCAAATTGCTACAACTATTTCATTTTCTTTTTTGAGATGATCATATTAAATATTTTGGATCTTATTTGATTACAAAACAATATAATTTGCTCGCAATAATTATTTACATTTGTCAATTATATTTGGGTTAGAAATAAAATCTACGAAGAAATTAAGCAATTATTTTGATCTAATTTTAACTCGATGAAAGTAATTTGCTGTTACTAAAACGTTCTTTAGTGGAATTTAGCAGTATGCAGCATTTGCTTAATTTACCCACTGATTTTATTTCTGGATGTATATCAGAGCATTCATTTTTTTTATATAATTATATTTGCGTTGTAAAAAAAAGTCATATTTTGTAACTATAAAATATTTGTTTTCCAAATGTTTCCTTTTCTTAATATTATCATTTTTTGAATTAGTTTTATTGATAGTTTTGGGTAATTTTGAAACTTTGTCATCGCCTTAGTTTATACAATAAAAATTCTTTACGTTAATATTATTAATTGCATGATTAAAAATTAGTATATACAGAGTGTTTGAAAAACAAATCACTGTTTTATATTTTGTAGATTCTCTGTATAATATAATAAGAACGTAGGCTCTAAATGTTGTTAATAATAGGTTATTTGCATGAAAGAAATAATAATAAAAATGAGTTAGCACTAAAAAAATTGATATAAAAAATCTTAAAAACATAGATGTTAATTTATGTATATAATACGTTTTTTAAAGCAAATGTTATTCTTATATTTATTTACAAAAAAAAAGAATTTATAAAATACTTTTAATTCATTTAATTAAACATTAATAAACATGAATTAATGATATGTAACATTTGGTTATATTATAAATTAATCGATAACCTGAATTCCCATCAATCTTCAAATTTTATTATTTAAAAATTAATATAAAACCAACACTTTCCAATTTTACACCTTACAAAATAACAAAAAAAAAAATTACACTTATCTCACAACATTCTTTTATTGCACTTTTTAACTTCAAATCGGCGCACGTAAAACTACGATTCACGCGATTGGTTCAAATCCGCAACCCGTTAAATGAGCCAATCGCTCTCCCATAGTTTCGACCGCGCCAAATTTAAATCAGTCCAAATTCCGTTTCGAAAATTTTGTCCGTTTACATGATCGGTGCGCGATTGTTTCTATTTTAAACATTCAATTTTTTTTTCTCCCTCAAGGTCGTTTCTCGTCCTTTTACCGTGGAATCGTGGTGTGCGTGACGCGTGTGTAGTGGTGGTGGGGGTAGAGGCGCCGGGTCGGATTAGACGAATATAAAGGTCGAATTGCTGGGACAATTCTTGGCCGGGCATTCTTTGCTGGGGTCGGGTTGCGCGCGCAACCATTTTCCGTGACAGTGGGGCGCTGAGAAGGCGGACCATCGGGTGACGCGTCCGGCGACGCCGTGACCTTGGCAGCGCCAGTTTAAGTTCTTGCGTAGCGCCTCTGATTCGCATTTGACGCAGATTCGTTCGCCTGGAATGTGGATTAGGCAAATAATTACGAGAAATATTAAAATCGTCGATAATTCGTAAACGGTGAGGTTTACGTAATTTTTTCATATAGACTTTTTAACTCGGATTCACTCATAGATTTACCATACGAAATATCTGCACTTTATTTCGAGACACCTTGTATAACAAATTTTCATGTTTTCGCCGTTTTATATATTTAACTTGCAAAAAATGGGGATTTAAACATAGTAGATGTATTCCTTACTTCATTTTTAACATGTGAAGCGATTAATTTTACAATTCAAAAATAGATTTTATATAAAAATCGCCGATAACTCGAGAACGGTTTGGGATACGAAGTTTGTTTATATGATGTTTTTGACTCCAAATCACCAGTAGATTCACCATGTGAATTCTCGGTTGTACTTTTTGAACCACCTTGTATATCAAATTTTTCATTTTTTGGGAATTTTCCAGATTTTATCCGAAATATGTGTTTGAATAAGCTTAATTTAACTTTTTGGTTTATTGCAAATATTTAAATGTAATAAACTCAATTAAAATTTGTAAAAATAAACATGACATACTAAAATTCATTCTTGTAATAATAGCACAATGAATGTGGATGAAAATATACTCGCTTGGTTATAAACACCTTGTATAAAAAATGTTCATGTTTTCGCCATTTTATGTATTTCGCTTACAAAAAATGGGGATTTAAACATAGCAGATGTATTCCTTACTTCATTTTTAACATGTGAAGCGATTAATTTTACAATTCAAAAATAGATTTTATATAAAAATCGCCGATAACTCGAGAACGGTTTGGGATACGAAGTTTGTTTATATGATGTTTTTGACTCCAAATCACCAGTAGATTCACCATGTGAATTTTCGGTTGTACTTTTTGAACCACCCTGTATATCAAATTTTTCATTTTTTTGCCAGTTTTCCAGATTTTATCCGAAATAGACGTTTGACTAAGTGAAATTTAACTTATTGGTTTATTGCAAATATTTAAATGTAATAAATTCAATGAAAAATAGTAAAAACAAACATATGACATATATTAAATTCATCCTTGTAAAAATAGCACAATGAATGTGGATGAAAATATACTCGCTTGGTTATAAAAAAACTGTGTTTGTCATTGATTAGATTTTCACGTTTGACATTTGACGTTTGACAGTTGACATTTGGCATATAAAATTGTAAATTACATTAATTTAGAGAAAAAAATATTGTTTAAATTTGCACTTATTATTGAGATATATCAATTATACTTTAAAATCTCTTACAAAAATATGATGATCTCCTTTAAATACTTTGCAAAAAAACCCTTTCTAATTTGCCATATTCCCATACATAAATAAACAAATGAACCGTTATACCAACTAAATCCACACTCTAAAATACCCTTCCCAATTCCCATTAAAAAAAATCCCATGAAATAGGGTAATCCCTGCTATACAGAATCCAGAGCCGTCCGCTAGGCTTTTCGCTCTAATAATGGGCTTAATGAAGCACGATTTTTATCTGCAAAAGCGTACGGGGGCTGCCTGCACTCGCAATACGTCTATTTCAAAAACACTCGAGCGTCGTCCAACTAACCAGCCGGGCAGTCATTTCCAGTAGTGCCAACCACCGCAGACCGGAAACCTTTTGTGCTGTGCAGAGGGTTTTCACGAATTCACACAGACGTTTATTAGCGGCTCCGGCTGGTGATCTCGCTGGCTGCAGTAGATAAAGTTCTTTGTGGGATCCTTTGTGCGAGTGTATTTTGGAACGGTGAAGTGTTTCGCTTTTTAGATAATTGAAAATTAAAACAAAAATTGGGAGATAGTAATAATTGAAATATGACTCGAGAAGGGGCATCGTAAATATTTTGAGAATTAAATGTGTAGGAAGGGAAAGAAGCGAAGATAAAATTTAATTTTAGATGTTATTCCTACAATATTTATTTGAAAAAAAAAAGTTTGTATAAGCATTTATCTAAATATGTTTTCTATTTTGAATTATTTCTTGTATTTTCTGTATTTTTTTTATTCTTCCAGAAGTAAAATATTTAATAAAAGATTTTATTTTCTTAAATTTAAAAGAATGAATTAAGAACGATACGTGCATACATAATACGGTAAGATTTCATTATTATTTTTGTTTTTACTCTTAGCATTTCGTTAATTTTTTCTTAATCAAATATATTTAAAAAATATATGTATATATAAGCCTTACCTTCTTTTAGAGCGCTGAATATTGTTTCTTTCCTGCAAGCCTTAGACGCTTTTAGCACTTCGAACTCCACGCAATATCTGAAAGAATTAATTTTTCGATTAAAAAATTGATTTTATATAAAAATCGTCGATAACTCGAAAACCATTAGATTTTCGAACTTAACCCATATTGACTTTTCGACTCGAAATTGTGTGTGGATTCACACTGCGAAATATCTGCGATACATTTACATACACCCTGTATATTAAATTTCCAATAATTTGCATTTTTACCCGTTTACAGGCATAACCTTGAATTTTAAACGCGAGGAACTTATTCCCTGCTTCATTATAAATATCTTGAAACACTTATTTTATGATTAAAAATTGGATTTTATATAAAAAATAGTCGATAACTCGGAAACGGTTGGAGTTACGAAGTTCGTCTATTTGAGCTTTTCGACTCAAAATCATGTGTAGATTGACGATACGAAATATTCGCATTAATTTTATATACACCCTGTATATGAAATTTACATATTTTATGCTTTGTGGCTTTTTATGTATAGACAGCCTATGGCTCGCATTGTTAGAAATATTTAAAGGCGATAAACAATTAATCTTTCGATCAAAAACCTTGATTTTATACAAAAATTATTGATAACTTGGAAACGATTAGATTTTAGAACTTCACCCATATGGACTTTTCGATTCGGAATTACCTGTAGATTCACTGAACGAAATATCTGCAATAAATTTTCACACACCCTGTATATTGAATTTCCAATTATTTGCTTTTTCACCCATTTAAATGCATAATTTTGAATATTAGATTAAAGGAATTTATTCCCTGCTTCATTATAAGTATCGTGACACACTTATTTTACGATTGAAAATGATTTTATATAAAAATAGTCGATAACTTGAAAACGGTTGCATTTTCGAAGTTTGTCCATATGGACTTTTCGATTCAGAATCATGCGGAGATTCATTTTACGAAACATCGGCATCTATTTTGAATACACCCTGTATATGAAATTTCCACGTTTTTGCGTCATTCCCGCACTTTATTTGTACCGGAACGGCTTTTTACGCATAGAAGACAACTTATCGCTCGCATCATTAGAAACATTTGAAGGCGATTAAACAATTAATCTGTCGATCAAAAACATTGATTTTATACAAAAATTGTTGATAACTTGGAAACGGTTAGATTTTAGAACTTCACCCATATGGACTTTTCGACTCGGAATTACCTGTAGATTCACTGAACGAAATATCTGCAATATATATTCACACACCCTGTATATTAAATTTCCAATTATTTGCATTTTTACCCATTTAAATGCATAATTTTGAATTTTAGATTGAAGGAACTTATTCCCTGCTTCATTATAAGTACCGTGACACACTTATTTTACGATTGAAAATATGATTTTATATAAAAATAGTCGATAACTCGAAAACGGTTGGATTTTCGAAGTTTGTCCATATGGACTTTTCGATTCAGAATCATGCGTAGATTCATTTCACGAAACATCGGCATTTATTTTTTATACACCCTGTATATGAAAATTCCACGTTTTTGCGTTATCCCCGCACTTTAATTGCGCGGGAACGGCTTTTTTTTACGCATAGACGACTACCTATCGCTCGCATCATTATAAATATTTGAACGCGATAAAACACGCTTATATTCGACGGCGAAATAAGTGACGTACGATCCAAAACAGGAGGGAAATTCACCGCGCGACGGCGGATTAAGTCGTAAGTTTTTATTTATTGTCGCTTCGTCGGCACGTTCGCGTTGATCTACGACCCGGAAGGAGCGGGGGAAATTGGGGTATTTATCACGTCATAGCGGAGGTACATACTTCATTTTATTGAAATTTACGGTCGTGTTGGGCGTACTACACCCCTGACTTGCGTCGGGGGAACGAGGGTATCGTCCTGACTTCACAATAGAAGCACAGGTGAAAGGAGAGCTGAGAGAGGAAAAGTTTGTTGTAAGCATTTTGCGGAATTAAATTTTGACGTTTGACACGTGACGTTTGACACTTAGTAAATTACATTTGACGTATAAATGTATTAAATTAATTAAGCGTGATTAGCCTTCAAAGAATTAGTTTAGTAATTATCGTTACTTAACTAACATCCTGTATAGTGAATTCTCGTTAAAATATTAATATCCACCCTAAAAAAAATCCATTTCTGTTAAATTAAACCCAAAAATTAGGGCGTTTCACATCAGATATCTCGTCTAATCTATCTTATCTTAAGACCGCAGTGTTTGCCTAAAAAAAAATAAATCAATCCTTAGTACGTTTGCTCATCACTTTTAATATCCTCGGCAATTTTTCACGAATATTAATCTTGAAGTCGTTTTCAATAAAGGTTTTTGTAGGTGAGGGGATGGGATGATTTTGAGGTAGAGTGCGATTTAAGTTAGTACGGATCGATACGCTGAAACCGTCTAGTGAATTTTCATGCCTGTAATATTTGTTAGAGTGTTGCAATTATAGTGGAAATTCTGAACTCTATAGGATTTAATTGATGTTGTTGTTTATGTGGTTGGATAATTAGATTCTATGCGTTGGTTTTGGAATGTGAGAAGCATGTATTTGTAATTTGCAAATACTGTTTTTATCCGTTAAAAGCAGGTGGGATTTGTGTGCATTGCATCAAAATCTTTTAAAATCCATCTATGTATGTTAAAAGTTTCCTTAATATTTCTAGCGAAAAAATATGTTTTTAACCCTGATTTTTAATGTAATCTGAGATTATGTAAGTTTGCCTTTAAATCTTAAACCTTTTGTGTTGCACTATTTTTTCTTTATGTCGTTGTAATTATAAATTTTATATAAATGTACTAGCCTTTACTTCTTTTTAATTTTCGTCTTATTTTTAATCCATTCCTTACTGCTTGATAAAGATAATTAATTGTATTATACAAATATGAATATATAGCCCAATTTTGATCAATCAATTTATTGATTTTATGTATAAAAACCTTGATCTGATTTATTCCTTGCTTCCTCATGAGATTAATTTTTGCGATTAAAAAATTGATTATGTCTTTAAAAGCCGATAACTTGAAACCGGGTGGATTTACGAAATTCGTTCATATGAACTTTCCAACTTGAAATCATTCCTAGATTCACCATACGAAATATCGGCAATACTTTAAGAAACGTCCTGTATATAAAATCTTTGTTGCTTTTGTGATTTTTGCCATCTTACGCGCTTAAAATGGAGTTTTAGAAGTATAGAATATATTCCCAGCTTCATTGTAATTACATACAACTTATTTTTGCAATTAAAAAAGTTATTTTATATAAAGAAAACTCGATAACTTGAAAACGGCTAGTTTATTTATATAGTTTTTTCTAATTTAAAATCACTGGCGAATTTATTATTTAAATATCCACAATACTGCATGACATCCTGTATACAGAGATACACTCTGTATAGAGAGATATAGAGGTAAATATAATAATATGTAGCAGCTGTAATCATATACAATCAAAAAGTCTTAATGCACAGGGGGTCTACCTGTAAGCATGAACGAGAAAAAAATATTTTATAAATGCCGTGGGCTAGAGCCGCACCTGTGCCCAACCTAAATGCTGTCCCGAGTATACCCCCACATACCACTATCATTCAGCCATTACCGCTGTTAGTTTTGTGTGGATCGCTGCTTGGAGTGCAAGCCACTTAGAACATTTTATTTAAATTCTTCCCGTCTCGAAAAAACGATCCTTTTCAGGACCATCATGATTTCATATAAAGAAAATCAAGGTTGATGCATCGGCAAAAGCGCGGGAATGTATAGTTTCATTTTCGCGCGATATCATAGTAAAAAGGCGTGTTTGCAAATTTTCTGTATCTACATTTATTTCTGTGTAATTCGATTCAATTCATTTTGCGTTATATGATTAAATAAATCCAAAAGAAATCACTTAGATTCATGTGGTACCATTTATTAATAACTAACTCTCGATTCGACAAAGCAAAAGAAAAATATTTACGTTTTTTGTAACTACTGAAGTCGCATATCCGGTGAAACTCGAACGTCTTATCAGGATATTAAAAATAATACTTTGTAGACTTACGTAGAATGCTCTTAACAAATAAGGAAAGTTTATTTTATAAAAAGAAGAAATTTAAATTGCCTCAGTTTTGCTATTTTTACAAGGGCCTTTATTTATTCAGAATGACTTTAAATGAACTTACGGCATACCATTAAGAATAATACTAAATGAGTGCAATGTATTTATACATAATACCACGTTAGCGGGTGCTTAGCATGACGTTTCCTTGCAACAGGTCCGGACTAAAGAATTTTTGGCTCTAAATTTTACTTTTTTTTATTCTTTAATGATGAAATCCGGTTTCGGTGGGTGTGTGCTTTATATGTCGCGTAGTTAACACCCAAGCAAAATTTACTTTTTTATTTGATACACCCTGTATACAATTTCAATTTCCTTAGTGATTTTTTCTACGTTACATCCATAAAAAGAGTTTGGAATATATTTATTGCTTCAATTTAAGTATCTTGAGATCCATTTTTGTGATTAAACAATTGATTTTACAAAAACAAATCGTAGATAACAGGAAAACGGTTGGGTTTACAAAGTTTCTTTATATGAACTTTTCGACGTAGAATCATTCGTAGATTTACCATATGAAATATCGGCAATATTGTATGGAACACCCTGTATATACAATTTTAATTTCTTTAGTGATTTTTGCTACTTTACGTGCATAAAAAAAGTTTTAAACGTTTGGAATATATTCATTAGTTCAATTTAAATAGCTTGTGGCCAAGTTTTGCGATTAAACAATTGTTTTTACAAAAAGAATTGTCGATAACTTGAAAACGGCTGAGTTTACGAAGTTTGTTTATATGAACTGTTCGATGAAGAATCATTCGTAGATTTACTTCGTGAAATATCGGCAATGTGGTAGGAAACACCCTGTATATAAAATTTTAATTTCTTTAGTGATTTTTGCTAGTTTACATGCATAAAAAACAGTTTTGAACGTTTAGAATATATTTCTTGCTTCGATTTAAGTACCTTGAGATCAATTTTTGCGATTAAATAATTGATTTTATAAAAATAATTGTCAATAACTCGAAAACGGCTGGGTTTACAAAGTTTGTTTATATGAACTTTTCGACGTAGAATCATCCGTAAATTTACCACATGAAATATCAGCAATACTTTAGAAAACACCCTGTATATAAAATTTTAATTTCTTTAGTAATTTTTGCTAGTTTACATGCATAAAAAACAGTTTTGAACGTTTAGAATATATTTCTTGCTTCGATTTAAGTACCTTGATATCAATTTTTACGATTAAATAATTGATTTTATAAAAATAATTGTCAATAACTTGAAAACGGCTGGGTTTACAAAGTTTGTTTATATGGACTTTTCGACGTAGAATCATCCATAAATTTACCATATGAAATATCAGCAATACTTTAGAAAACACCCTGTATATATAATTTTTGATTTCTTTAGTGATTTTTGCTACTTTACACATGCATAAAAAAAGAGTTTTAAACGTTTGTAATATATTCCATGGTTTGATTTAAAAATCTTGCGATTAAATAATTGATTTTATAAAAAGAATTCTTGATAACTTGAAAACGGCTGAGTTTACAAAATTTGTTCATTTGAAATTAGATTCATTAAATGAAATATCGGCAACCATTTCGAAAACATCCTGTATCAAATTTTCAATTTTTCTTTTTGCGATTTTATCTTTTTTGTATGTAAAAATTGGAATTTTAAATATTAAATGCTCTCCCTTTCAACCGCGTCAAAAAGATACCTGAGAAATATTGTAAGTCAAAAGGGGTTTTAGCCATTTTGTTTAGGTCCAAATTTAAAGACTGTGTTAGTTAGGATGGTTACCAGAAAAATTATAATTATAGCATACCATGTGATTCAAAATGATTGTCGTAAGAAAAAAACTGTTTTCCGGAAAAAATTATCTATACTTATTACCAATTTAATGAGCGAAGTTAGCTACATACAAATTTCATACATTAAATGAATTTTCTTGACATTTAGCGACATTGGCGTGCGTGTTGTAGTATCTTTCGATTATTTATCTTATAATTTTTTTCAAATCGTTTATATTTACATCTAATATCAGCAACAATAGTATTTCTGAATACTGTAAGAAAACAAAGGAATTTATCTGTGGTAATTAGCTCAACAAACAGGTAAAAAATCAATATTAACATTAAGTGAAATAGTTTATTACATTTTATAATTTTATAGGCTTATCATACACTTCAGCGCAATGAGCTGTCAAAAGAAAGTTACATTTTTATCCCTATAAAGTTTCTACGGTACAGGAATTATTACCATTAGATCACGATAGGCGATTGGAATATTGTCATTGGTTTAATAACAATTTAAGGGACGATGACTTGCTAAACAAATCATTTTTCTCGATGAAGCCTGGTTTTATCTAACAGACTATATCAATTTACAAAACTATCGTATCTGGTCTGCAGAAAATCCACACGAATTTCGAGAAACGCAATTGCATCCCGTAAAAGTTGGAGTTTGGTTAGCTATGTCCAGGCAACGAATAATTTTCTTCGAGGAAACTGTAATAGCCCAACGTTACCAACAGATGTTGGAATTGTTTGAGTTACAAGAAAATGAGCTTGAAGCAGGTTATTTTCAGCACGATAATGCTCCAGCACATACTGCTCGACAATCCTGCCAATATCTTCAACAGTTTTTTGCTGACAGGTTCGTTAGAGCACAAAGATGGCCACCAAGATCGTCTGATCTAACCCCATTAGATTACTTCATGTTCGGCTATCTAAAAAATAGGATCTATAGAAACCGCATGCATACCATAGAAGAACTGAGAGATGCAGTTTTGTCACTTAATAATTATACTAATTGTATGTTATAATTTAAAGTAATAAATAAATTTAGTTAAACACCAGTTAGTACTGAATTGTAAAATCATAATTTAGTAAAGTTAAATTAATTACATTTCATTTTTACAAGCAGAAACACCAATCCATAGTCGTTTATATAATGCGAGTTCAAATATAGGTTACGTTTTCCTTATTTATGACAGATTACGTTTACTTTCTTATGTTCCAACACTGACTTAGTTCAAACCTTCATTACAAACACGCGGCATATACCTACACCCTGTTACTATCTATAGGAGCGGATTTGACAATCATTTTGAATCTCTGTGTACATCTACATTTGCATATCAAGTTTTGCGGCTTAAAGTACTCGTCAAAATCATTCATTTTACTCAAATCTACGTTTCAGTGTCAACTACAAGAGATTCGTTTCAGCTCTTATCAACATCTATTCCATTGTCTTGGTTTTACAAAGGGTAGCTTTGAACGAGCAGCAAACGACTCTTAAACAAGAGATTGTATCATCCGCTTTCAAAGCCTTCTTTCTCCAGTGCGGGTTTAAAATTTAGTTGAATCTTTGACCTTCAAAGAAGCACGATATTTAGATATGATTTCACGTTAGTGAAGCCATTTAGCTTCCTTAAAATACTAACAAAAAAAATCTTTTTGTTTCAATAATCCTTCTTTCTTCTGTATTTCTCTATAAACACCCTCTTTTTCCACATAAGCTCGCTATACTAACACAAGATTTGCGTTGTGGATTATTCAAATCACGTAGGTTTTTTTCCCTGCTGTTGTTGTTGTTGTTGCTTTTCGGCCTCGGAGCCGACTAATCCCCTACCCACATACGCCCCTTAAAGGCGGACCCCTCAGGGAGAGAATGGAACACTTTAGTACTCTTGGGCAAATAAATATTTAAACACAGATGCTTAACACTGGCGATTTTGTAAAGCGGTTTCCTTTGATAAATTATTACCTTACGTTTCTCGCGCACACAGGAAATAATTCAGCACCTGGTGTGAAGCAGGGTGAGGGTAAGGGTGTGCATTTGGGGGTGAGGTTGGCAACGACGTGTTTGATTCAAACAAATTCTTACAATCAGTGCCTTCAAGAATAGGTGAAGTGTTGGTATAAAAAAACTGACAAGGAAAAGTATTCAAGTTTATCACAGTATAGAAATATATCAGTAATGACAGAACCAGTGACGGCTCGTGGTCGGAAACGTAGGGTGTTCACAAAATCAGGAACATGCAAATTTTTAACTAAAATCCAATCATTTTTTTCGTACATGTCCTTCTTAAATTTTCTTGTAAAGTCTCTAAATTTGCCCTTTGGAGTTTGCGTCAAATTAAGTTCTGGTTTTGGTCTGTCCATACTTTTAACTTGAATTTTTTGTTCATAACTAAACGAATTAAAATTGTCTTTCAAATACTGCACAGTAAAACTATTCGCATCCATAGTTTTTACTTATATATTGTTTAGTGTTTACTTACAATACTACTTTGTTTGTTTTGTGTGCATTTCATTATCTTTTTTACGTACTGTATATTTCATTTCATTACTTTTTTTACGTACCATATATATATTTTTTATTTGTCGGCTACACCAAAGCGCATTAGTGGCGGCTTTGCTTTGTCGGCTTTTTGCAGAGGGATTTAACGATGCGGCGTAGTTTTTAACTGCGGCTGCGCTGTTGCCAATTTATTTTTGTTTTTCTAAAAAAATCAATTATTATTTGTATCTTTGAGGGAAATGTACGCTTTTTGGGAACAGTTAAAGATTTACAAGTTTAAATTTGTGATTTTATGTGCGCGGGTTTAATAAACGTATTGCTATAGATGAAGTACCTCAAACGAACATTTAAATCGGTGTTTTAAATAAAATAGATAATTTTTTTTAACAAATATATTGTCTAATTTCCTTTTTTTTTTTACAAAGTTAAATTTAAGATATTTATAAATTAACACTAAGTATTTAAATTGTTACAACCATGATTATTGTGTTAATTATATCAACTTTTATCATCTACAATTCTTTGAAAATCTTCTTATATCTAAAACTAAAATATAAAATTAAATTTAATACAGACCTGTATTAATTACTCATCTAAACTGTACGAGTGTGATTAAACATTGAGCACTGGCTTAATATCAGTAACAAATTAATAGATTAATATGTTAAAATTTTTAAATTCCAAGCAAAAGAAAACAACACATGTGAGCCACCCCGATATCTATATCACACTGGCTCTCTCGCTCGCACGTACGAAGCAAAGAGCCAGAAACAAACAAAAAACCTGGAAACACATCCGTCCAATACGGAAAATATAGCAATAGTGAAATAAATAATATAATGTTTATATAGTCACGAAAATTCTTGTTTAAACTTAAAGTATAAGAAATACACCGTTATCCTAAAATATCAAAACAACTTTCAAATGAAAATAACATTAAATTAAGAAATTTATTCAGACAATGGTTTTTTTTAATAAAAAACTACAGCAGTATGTTATTTAATAAATTAAAATAATTACGCACCCTTGGTTTCATTATAAAACTGTCACCAACAAACAGTATTAGTTCTTATGGTAGTTACGACTGTGAACGGTGAGTCATTCATAAACAAAATATATAATAATAGTTTATCCGTAAAACACTATATCTGAACGTTGATGTCGATCGATTTGTTAACATGACCCGAGAACGCAACGAAAGCGAGCACACTCAATTTGTGCACCGTTCATATGGAATCTGCCGTATCCCTCCCCACCTCTGCTACGCCCTTTATGCGGCTAGGCATTGGATAAAATCAACGTAGTCCCACCTACTCGGTGCACGTGTTCCGTCGTCGGTCGCTTGCTCGCGATGTACATACATATGTATAGAAAGGAACGTCGCGTCGTTTATTCGTTTCGCTGCGTTATATTTCACGAAATATATAAGATCGAGTAATAGATTTTTATTAGTTTGTAATCGAGCGATTTTGTTTAGGGGGTTCACGTGCTCATGTGCTCCTATACAGAAACCGCCACTGGACAGAACCCGTTTTTATGAATGAAATTCTTCGTCCTATTTTAATGACCTTGAACACATTGATGCTACGGAGTCAGCGGCCACGCGCATCCTATGCGTCTACCGGAAAAATGCAGGAAAATTTAAAAATTTGTCTTCTATGCTTTATAGCGGAGGTTATGTCAGAGTTATATCATATATTTATTATTGAATGGGTTGAAATTTAGTAGATGCAAGAGAAAAAGTCGGTGTAAGAATATTAGCTGTGAATTATAAACATGCAATGTGCATATAACCATTTTTTTTTTGTAGAAATGTTTTAAATAAACTTGACATTTCGTTATTATGATACTATAACGTATAATAATAAGGGGCTAACTGTAAGTAACATTATAAAAAGTGTAGAAGTGAATTTATTTACCTGATCGCAAAATTTCCTATATATTCAAAATTATAAAATTGCATAAAATAAGCAACCTTATTTTATAGTGCCATTTTTGATTTGAAATTTAGTGATGTACCTAGTTGATAGCACTTAATCTATTGAAAAATACCGATCTGTTAAATTTTCCATTGCTGTAATTTAATTATATAATTAACTAAAAGCAATTACCTATCATATGGAAACGTCGTTCTTCAATATTTTTTACAAAATAATGTGAATTTTATTAAGTCTGGCTTCTCAGAAAAAATATGCATTGTCTGGAATTAGAAGCTTTCATTATATAACAGCAATGCATACACGATACACTGGACATTTTTGATTGGGCTTTTGCCAGTTAATTTCCAGGTAAGAGTAAACAGGTTAATATTGAAAGACATAAGTAGTGAATAGTTTATATTTGCTATGCCTGCAATATAGACAATGAAAAATATTACAAACAGAAAGTTTTCATTAGAGATTACATACAAATGTACTGGTCAACAATTTATTCTAGCAACGAAAGGTAACAAACCCAAATTGAATTTATTCACAAAAGACACCATCTTCAGGAACATTATCTTCTGAAATATTTTTGAAAAACAAGAGAAAATAGATATTGGGCTATAATTTGGCACGAGGTATTACTTTAGCTATCCTTATTAGCAGATTATTTCTCCCATCACTCGAAAGGACACTGATCATACCTCAAGAGTAAGAAAAAAATATATATGCTTCAGTTATATCACATTTTAACACTCAGTAACATTCCCCATTTTAAATCGAATTGAGACACGGTATAAAGAAACAATTTTTAAGACCAACGGAAGCCTATCTACACGGCTATAAATCGAGAACTTCCCGCGTTTTCTCGAATGAACTGGCGATTCGTTCATCAATCGTTTCTGACAGCCAATTCAGAAGCAATGTGGTGATATAATAGATTTCCGAGGTCATTCACTTGCCGATACTACTACGATTCTGATGTTGGAAAGTTTTCGCTTAAAATTTTCGCCAAATACATCTTTCTATCTGGGGGTGAATAATGTACACACTTTTATATCGATTGCATTGGTGCCTCGTGACAATATTGAGTTGGTGCGGCCAATCGCGGACTAACTCCCCCCTTCCTACTCTTCCATTTTATTAATTTTATTACCTTATTTATTGCCAAGAGCTATTATTATCATTAGTTTATTTTTTTTTATTGTATACAGGGTGTATTAAATAAAAAAGTAAATTTTGCTTGGGTGTTAACTACACGACATATAAAGCACAAATCCACCGAAACCGGATTTCATCATTAAAGAATAAAAAAAAGTAAAATTTAGAGCCAAAAATTCTTTAGTCCGGGCCTGATGCAACGAAACATCATGTTAAGCACCCGTTAAACGTGGTATTATGTATAAATACATTGCACTCATTTAGTATTATTCTTAATGGTATGCCGTAAGTTCATTTAACGTCATTCTGAATAAATAAAGGCCCTTGTAAAAATAGCAAAACTGAGGCAATTTAAATTTCTTCTTTTTATAAAATAAACTTTCCTTATTTGTTAAGAGCATTCTACGTAAGTCTACAAAGTATTATTTTTAATATCCTGACAAGACGTTCGAGTTTCACCGGATATGCGACTTCAGTAGTTACAAAAAACGTAAATATTTTTTCTTTTGCTTTGTCGAATCGAGAGTTAGTTGTTAATAATAAACGATATCACATGAATCTGAGTTATTTCTTTTGGATTTATTTAATCATATAACGCAAAATGAATTGAGTCGAATTACACAGAAATAAATGTAGATACAGAAAATTTGCAAACACGCCTCTTTACTATGATGTCGCGCGAAAATGAATCTATACATTCCCGCGCTTTTGCCGATGCATGAAGCTTTGATTTTCTTTATATGAAATCATGATAGTCCTGAAAAGGATCGTTTTTTCGAGACGGGAAGAATTTAAATAAAATATTCGAAGTGGCTTGCACTCCAAGCGACGATCCACACAAAACTAACAGCGGTAATGGCTGAATGATAGTGGTATGTGGGGGTATACTCGGGACAGCATTTAGGTTGGTCACAGGTGCGGCTCTAGCCCACGGCATTTATAAAATATTTTTTTTTCTCGTTAATGCTTACAGATAGACCCCCTGAGCATTAAGACTTTTTGATTGTATATGATTACAGCTGCTACATATTATTATATTTACTTCTATATCTGATACACCCTGTATATTTAAACCTGGGTCTAGGAAGGAAAAGTACAACTTTCCTCCCTAGTTTTTTTAGTGTGTAGAATTACTATTTATCTACTAGAGGAACATGATTGTAACTTTAAAATGAGACTTAGTGGAATGATTTGGTTTTTGGTCGAACCTTCAGTTAAAGACTGTAAGAACTTTACAGCCATTTTTACAAAAGTTTTCTTAAAAAGAAATTAAAATTGTCGAGAAGCTTGCAGAAGACAGCAGATTGTTTTTCGGACAATAAATTATTTTTATGGTGGACTTTACATTTAATGCGTAAAAATTTGCAAACGAAACCAATTCATCCTTTATTAAATTCCAAACGATCATTATGTGATTGATCAGCTCACCTCTAATCGTTGGCCACGTCACACGAATCCAATCGAATAGCGCCACCTATCGTTAGAATCTTAATTCGCACGCCATCACACCGTCGAACGAACAACATAGAGAGGCGCTAACGACAACACCACTAAAACGGGAGCTAATGACGCTTGTAATGCACACGCATACTCATCTAACACGACCACAACTGGTTGTATTCGGTCTCTGGGGAGTGTGAAATCTTAATTGACGGCGGCACTAATGACCAATAGCGTCCCTTCGGGTAATGAATATCCCAAAAGGCTAATTTTACAAGATAAACACTCGTATTAGGCCCTATGCGATTGTGTTCACGTAATTGGCATTTTGGGAAATTTTTCATTACCCTAAAACTGTTTTGGACAGTTAGTAACGTGTAGTTAAATCGATTTTAAGCAGATTTTCAGGTATCATGATTATAGTGGTCAACTTTATCTGCGCGTCAGGTCAGTAGTAACTTTCATACAGGCTGAGTTTTTTAATCTTGAGACAACGGAATATCTCTAAAACACTACATTAAATCAAAAAAAGATCTTAATAAGATTTGTTTATCTGTACGGGGCTCACTGGAATGGTGCAGCTCCGAAAAGAACTGTTCCGCATTTATAAGTACGCCAAACGCACAAATCGATCTTCTTGCGAAAGCTCCGGAAAATGGTCTTCTTCGAGGTATTTTTTGTAGAAATCGCACAACTCCACGTCTTCACATTTAGATTTTAGGAGTGAGTTTTCTTGAAGCTCGATCAACTCCATTTGCAAGTGTATTGGAGCATTTTGTACGTTACTTTTTGTTGGAGTAGCTAATAAATTGAAACTGTCTTCCATGTTTTTAAAAATCGCTAAATCTGTTCGAAAATTGCTCCGACAATAACTTGAGTTCTTCAACATATTGAGCATGAGCAGTATTTTCATATGCAGAGAGCGTGGTGAAATGGTAACTGTTCCCAGATAGCAACTGTGCCTCCCACAAGCGGATTTTGTTTTGAAACGCTTTCAAACGGCTGTACAAATCATTTACTAACTGTCCTAGTTTTTGAAGTTTCAAATTTAAATCATTCAAATGCCCTGTAAGGTCGACCACATATCCATTTTGGGTCACTTAATTCAGATAGTGGTTTATCTTTTATTTGCATAAAATCTGCTATCTCATTTCTAAGCTCGTAAAACCGTTTCAGCATTTTTCCTTTGCTTAACCATCTGACTTCACAATAATATGTTACGTCGTCATATTCGGCTGATATTTCATTCAAAAACGCCTTGAACTGACGATGGTTAAACCCTCGGGGTCGAATAAAATTTGGTTTTTACTACCACATTCATAACATTCTGGAGTCGAATGGACTTAGAACACAAGTTCTGTTCGTGGATAATGCAATGAAGGACTATCAAATCATCTTTTTGCACATTTAATTCAGTTGCTTTTTCATACAAAATTCCGATGAAACCTTTACGTGAGCCGACCATAGAAGGTGCACCATCTGTGCATACACCGACTAATTTTCACCATGGCAACCAAAACTTGTGAATACCTTTTCAACTTCATTAAAAATGTCCTCTCCTATAGTGGTTCCTTTTAGCGGCTGTAAAGCAAGCAATTCCTCAGTAACAGTGAACTCTTTATCAACGCCTCGAATAAATATAGCCAGTCGAGCTGTGTCAGACAAATCGGTGCTCTCGTCTAATGCTATGGATAATGATTCAAAACCAGCCATACGGTCAGTCAAAGTTATTTTTATATCATTAGCCATCATTTTTATACGTCGGGCAACAGTTCGTCTTGACAAACTAATTTTTTCAAATTCATTTTTCTTTTCAGCACACAAAACACTGCAAACTTCTAACATACACTCCTTGATAAATTCTCCTTCGGCAAATGGTTTTAATGATTTTGCCAATTTTGAACTAACTATAAAACTAACTGTCACAACATTATGAAGTTGTGTTCTTTGTTTCTGAAACATTTGCTGCTGTTTTCCCAAATTTGCGGTACGCTTCTGGATTTTGTCTTTTCTTATTTGTCCTGTCAGTGAGTGCAGCATAGGATGCTTAGTTGAGTAATGCCTCTTTATATTGAATTCTTTCATCACTGAAATGGATTCATTACACAGCAAACAAATAGGTTTACCATTGTGCAAGATAAAAAAGAATTCTTCAGTCCATTTTTCTTGAAACTGGCGACCCTCTGCATCTACTTTTCGTTTCTTTCCACCAGACATCATTTTCGTTTACTTTTCGTTCGATAAACTTAATAACAAAATATAATTAGTAAGCACTCAAGATGCACACAAAGTCACAGCAAATTGACGGCACTAGCAGTTCGCTAGGATATCGCTTGTCGAAGTTATCATCTCGGTAGCTAAAAACAGTACTGAACTAAAGTTCGGGCCATCCACCCGCTTATATAGGCAAAATGAAGGAATGATCTAGAATCGTCTAGTGTGTACATCTTGAGAAGCTATAATCTTTTGTTGCGCCGCCAGTGAGGCGGCAAACATCAAAGCTTTGATGCTTTGCCGCCTCACTCTTTGATGATCGCCGCCACTCGGCTTGCTTCGCTCACTTGATTCGCAGAGCAAGCGACAAACCCATATCACTCGATCTTCCTCATTTGGAGTGAGTATGAGTAGTAGTGTAATATTTTTTTTTAATTGGGTTTTTCAAAATGTCTCGCGGGCCGGATCAAATCTTACAGCGGGCCGGTTGTTGCCCACATATGATTTGCAGAATGGTCCTTTTTGTGTTCTCTATCAAATATCTTTTATCAATACACGAATCATTGGCAACTTTCTTCTTTCATCTGGTAAATGCAGAAAGGTTTTTAATTTTTTAAATACAGAATCAATTAATGTGCTGGGTGATATAATTATTTCATATGAATAACCAGAAAGATTAAATATTTGAAAAAATAAAACTTATATGACAAGACGACGTGCATTACATTAATACCTGTCAATTTATTTCGCCGGACGGCAACTAGATGTCCCTAGCAGATCTTGCGCTAATAGAATTTAAACTATAGTACACAACTTTGCGAAAGCAATATTCCCCCTAACAGGTAAAGAATGTCTCTCAGCTATAGGGCTTATTATACACATTTCTCGCCTCGTACCGCCAAATTGCGATCCTCAAGACTATATTCTTATACGACCCTTCCTAAGTGGGTTGTTTACGCGGCCTACTCGAATGGAATTGTACGGGAAAATGTTCTATTATGGAGGGGAAGGCAAAAATGAAGATAACAGGCCCGGAAAAGGTGTTATTGTGATGCCTGGTATTCAGGGGGGAGAGTTTATGGGGCTGTTGTTGACTGTTCCACTCTTTTGGTCGTTTTAGAATCAGTGGCGGCTCCCTTCAAAATTGCAAATCACAAACTAATCGTTAAAAAGCTATTATTTTCTATAAAAATACCGATAAATACACGCACGTACACACACAGACATTTAAGTACAGAACGAACGTTGTGATTTCCATGATTTGATGCGATGAAACCCGCTTTGTATTTATTTATGCGGACAAGTGGTGAGCGAGTAGCCACGTCTAGATTGGCACACCGATTTCAGACGTTTTGATGGTCTCCGTGCGAAACTAGCGGAAGAGGGGGTGGTCAGACTACACGGCAAAAATTACATTGAAGTGGGGCCCACGCGGTAGTTAGCGCGTCATCATTCTTCGCGCGTCATCAGTATAGGAAAGACGCTAGTGAGTGCCAGGTCAACAACCTCGCGTGCAGTCGTTATTATTTATTGCGTTTTTTTTCTTCTGTGTTGTGCCGTGTGTGTGTTTGTTATTTTATGTTACAATGAACAGCATCCGTAACCTATTAAATAAAGCATTTTCTTCGTATTCCCTAGAGGAAAAACTCGAAATAAAACAACTAGGATGGCCGCTACAGTATATAATACATTCCAGGCAAAACAATCTACGAAAAATCGAGCCGGTATGCACAAATGCGATTCCTTGAAGCGACAAAACACAACATTCAATTCGTAAAATAGAGAGAAATAAAAAAAATATATCGAAGATGTGTACATGATCTTGGTTCATCGAGTTACGCGGTAGTTAGCGCGTC
This sequence comes from Protaetia brevitarsis, assembly GCA_004143645.1. Taxonomy (NCBI): domain Eukaryota; kingdom Metazoa; phylum Arthropoda; class Insecta; order Coleoptera; family Scarabaeidae; genus Protaetia; species Protaetia brevitarsis. The sequence continues at coordinate 280,244 of RXPK01000138.1, forward strand.
ATCATTCTTAGCGCGTCATCAGTATAGGAAAGACGCTAGTGAGTGCCAAGTCAACAATCTCGCGTGCAGTCGTTATTATTTATTGCATTTTTTTTCTGTGTTGTGCCGTGTGTGTGTTTGTTGTTTTATGTTACAATGAACAGCATCCGTAACCTATTAAATAAAGCATTTTCTTCGTATTCCCTAGAGGAAAAACTCGAAATAAAACAACTAGGATGGCCGCTACAATATAATATACATTCCAGGCAAAACAATTTACGAAAAATGGAGTCGGCATGCACAAATGCGATTCCTTGAAGCGACAAAACACAACATTCAATTCGTAAAATAGAGAGAAATAAAAAAAATATATCGAAGATGTGTACATGATCTTGGTTCATCGAGTCACGCGGTAGTTAGTGCGTCATCACTCTTAGCGCGTCATCAGTATAGGAAAGACGCTAGTGAGTGCCAGGTCAACAACCTCGCGTGCAGTCGTTATTATTTATCGCATTTTTTTTCTGTGTTGTGCCGTGTGTGTGTTTGTTGTTTTATGTTACAATGAACAGTATCCGTAACTTATTAAATTAAAGCATTTTCTTCGTATTCCCTAGAGGAAAAACTCGAAATAAAACAACTAGGATGGCCGCTACAATATAAAATACATTCCAGGCAAAACAATCTACGAAAAATCGAGTCGGCAGGCACAAATGCGATTCCTTGAAGCAACAAAACACGACATTGAATTAGTAAAATAGAGAGAAATAAAAAAAATATATCGAAGATGTGTACATGATCTTGGTTCATCGAGTCACGCGGTAGTTAGCGCGTCATCATTCTTAGCGCGTCATCAGTATAGGAAAGACGCTAGTGAGTGCTAGGTCGACAACCTCGCGTGCAGTCGTTATTATTTATTGCTTTTTTTTCAGTGTTGTGCCGTGTGTGTGTTTGTTGTTTTATGTTACAATGAACAGCATCCGTAACCTATTAAATAAAGTATTTTCTTCGTATTCCTTAGGGGAAAAGCTCGAAATAAAACAACTAGGATAGCCGCTACAATATAAAATACATTGCACGCCAACAATTTACGAAAAATCGAGCCGGCATACACAAATGCGATTCCTTGAAGCAACAAAACACAACACACAATTCGTAAAATAGAGAGAAATAAAAAAAATATATCGAAGATGTGTGCATATTCTACCGGCTTACTTTGGTTAACACATTTTTTTTTTAAATTACCAGCAATATAATATTGTATACGAAGGGAATAATTTATTTTCGCTAGACGTCTTTACAGCTTTGCTTAATTATATTTATGTTTTTTTTTTTTTGTATCTAATCGACCTGACATCATTAATTTCCTATATCAATGTTTTAATGAATTTTTCGGCGTGTCCCCACTGTCTTTATAATTAATAAACAATATTATTTGTTATGTTTACGGCATTTAGACATTGATTTTAAATTAACGTACTGAAGGTAACAAAAGAATTTTGAAAAATGCAAAATGAAAATTAAAAATGAGAAATTCAATTAGCTAGCTCAAAGGATAAAAAAATGTAAAAGGGCGCAAAAGAACAATTAAACTCAGGGTTTACCCTCGCAAATAAAAACTTGAACGAAAAGTAAAATGTGGGTGGAAGAAAACTGACTTTCTTATTTACCCCAAAATTGAAAAGGTTTAAACAAAAACAAAAGAACAGAAATTAGAATGACATTAAAAACAATCAATAAAATTTTTATTATATAAAAAAAAGAAAAAAAAATTGTTAATTACAATCACGCAGAAAAAAAAAACCTTGGACAAAAGATCCTGGTCGAAATCAAAAAACTGCTTGAGATTCCAATTTACAAAAGGACAATGCTAAATCCTTTAACAAAGCAAAAAGGTAAAATAGTTCAGGAAGATAGTCCTATTTAATATCAATTCAATCCACGTGGTTTCAAAATTAAAACAAACTAAATTAAACTAAAAAAAAAAAACTAAAAGCAAGCACAAAGCTCCTATTCACCCAACCCGAGGTGATTAATAATTAAATACAAATCAGCAAAATTAAAAAAAAAAACGAAAAATTAACTCTTTAAACTTAAAATATATCTTCCAGAACTAAAATAATAAATGATCTTATATTTAACACTGCGTAGGCTTTCACGGCCGGTGTAACTATAACTAACAGCTTCTTGCGGGTTTCGCCGTGTGTCAAAACTTTCGCTCGACGTTTCGCCGTTCATACTGACAGCTTCTTCAGGATAATTGAACTGTAATTCAGCTTCTTCAAGATAACTGAACTGAATTACAGTTCAGTTATCCTGAAGAAGCTGTCAGTATGAACAGCGAAACGTCGGGCGAAAGTTTTGACACACGGCGAAACCCGCAAGAAGCTGTTAGTTATGATCTTATATTTAAATTGTGTACACAAGAGTATAATAACAATTATTATTAAACGAGTTCCTTGATGGACGAAATAAAATCAAATAACGAAACACATCTAAATCATATGAAATCACAAAATGGCAGCAATGAAATACAAATTTACATCTACTTACTTTTGTATCAATCTCGGAACCATAGAAAAGGATAAAATAGAATGGTCTCTCTTTGTATAAAAATTGGTTATTTTTTTAAGGGCGCCATCTTACCTATGGATTCACAACTATTGGAGATATTATTGAAACCTACACCACAATGGTTCGTAACTAAAAAAGCGGTATTTTTTGAAAAATATACCCTGATATTTTGATGTAGCTATTACATTTGTACCTCTGAACTAAACAGTATTAAGTTTAATTGTTTTGCATTCGACTTAATACTGCTTAGTTCTGAAGTACAAACTTAGTTCAAATGAAAATTGATATTTTACCAGAAAAAATAAATATTCAATTATTGTTTTCTTTTTAAATGAACAAAATACAGATTTTCGGTAAAGTATCATTTTTTTTTTACAATAGAAATGTCTGTTACAATTAAAACACATAATGTAAGAAAATATTTATTATACCATTCAGATAATAAGCTGTGATTTCAGATCTTAACACGAAAAAAGGAAAAAAATGGATTATAAATGTCTTGAATTAGTCAAAATGCATTAATTAAAACTTGATTTAAAATTACTATGTTGCACATTATTTCTGTTTCTTTTGCTGTTTATGGAAAGCTAGGTTTTTAATTAAGGCCATTAATAGTTAAAGGTTTAAAATGACTGTCTTTGCCATTAAGAATCTTATTTATAGATTTTGTCCACCCGAAAATCATAAGGTTGACTAAATTATTTAGAAAAATATCTACTAAATTAGGATGACGTTCACATATAATATTGCTAAGATCCATCCTACTTTTAACACATTCTACGATTGTGCGACGAATATTATTGCTTAAACAATTTCTGACAATTTCTTGGGACACTACAATTGCACATTCATGAAAAATACTCATGAACAATGTTGATGGCAACATTAATGATTTAAGATCATATCGCCTTGCCATTATTAATTTATGTTGTGCTCCATCAGATGTTATGAGTAAATTTTTCATGCAGGTATCGCATTGTTTATATAATTTTCTGGCAATGTAACTGCAGACATAATTTTCTATATAAACATGTACCGGCTTATGTGTTACATCTATCGTTAATTTAATACTGGTAATGGATGGTTTACTGACTGGCTTCTGATTTAAAAATTCCCGAAAATTGTCTAAGAGTTTTTCGGAGATGTCATTTTCACAATTTGAATTCACTGACTTTGAAGAAAATAAATTATTAATTGTCAATGTTTTAAATGAATTTATGAAGCCCTCGCAAGTGGGGTTGATGTTCCTCACACCATGACTTCTGATGCAGCAGAAGAAATTCTCGATGGCATCTTGATTAAATCGCCTTGGCATGATGTATGTAAAGCTAAGTGAAGAAAATTTTCTCCATAAACCCATCAATCATAGGTATCCAATTTTCGATAGATGGTGGTTTACTTCTTTGTTTTGATATCGTTATTTTACATATATCATAACAAATTATCCGTAACTCACTCTAACAAAAAATATAATTCACTTTAATCTCAAACAACACAAAACCATAAACGCAAAAAAAAAAAACAAAGAATAAATGTCACTCGCACGTCACTCCGTTGTTAAACAGAAAATGGCTGCTGAAAATAGTAAATACGAACGTCATTAGCTAATAGGGCGACCCTTGCGGATTTTTCTTGGTACTATCTTCTGAATAGTTATGAATCCATTGGTAAGATGTCGCAAAATTTCGAAATACAAGCGATACAAGCTGGCAATCTAACTGCCCTCCCCATGCTCGGAACTGAGTCTTACAAGGTTAAACAGTCGTGTACATATAAACAACAGCTGCGCACAGAGATCATAGAAGAAAGCTTCTAAGAAGGACAAGAACAACATGAGCAAATGCAAAACGAATTAAAAAGTGAAATTAATATAAACAACGGAACATTTAAATAAATAAATTAACCAATCAAATCATTAACTAAATCTTATACAAAATTAAACAATTTGAAATTTCTCGCAACATTGACAAAGGCTTAACGGATTAAACAAGAAAACACTGAATTTACGACAACTGGGGTGCCAGGCCACAGCAATACGTTAGCATTTATATTTAGGTAGATAAGTATTCCCCCCGATAAGAACTTAAGGTATTTTTCATTTTAAAATGGCTTTTATTAAATTTGTCTATATTAAATTTTTTGTGTCGGTATTATTTTAGTATTAGTTAGGGCCATTAGTATAATCGCGGTTTAAACCGCAGATCAATAAACTTCGGTTAAAACTTGCAATCGATATAATATATACAATAAAAAAAAATAAACTAATAATAATAGCTCTTCGACCCAATTTGAGCCCATTTCTGAGATAATTGCTAAGATTATTAGGTATTAAATTTCAATTAAACTATTATTAAACGACGCTAACTTGACAGTTCTCAAAAAAATATTTGACAGATTAAGCGTACTATCTATCATGTGACTCACAGGTATGTCTTTATTATTTTTAGACATTTAGTTAAAATTGGACTGGCTGGGAAAAAATAGTTTCCAAACCATGTGAGGAAAGTGCTATTGCAAGCCTTGGGCAATTACAAAGCTCGCCTTGAAATATATTATGTCTACAGAGTAATGGCATACTTCCCAAGACCCTAGCCATAAAAACTTAATCCTCAAGCATCTATACAAGTGTTTACCTTGTAAAATTAACCTTTTTACAGGCATTCATAACACTAAGGGATGTTACTGGTCATTAGTGTCACCCTCAATTAAGATTTCACACCCCTATCGTGGGCGGGAATTAGTCAAATTTAGATGTGTCAAGTACACACTAGTATGTACTAACATAAATCATCACCCAGCTGATATTGATCATATTCTGTGTGGTGATCCATAATAGCTGTTTCACCACAACATATCTAAACTAAAAGATCTGACAATAATTATTTATAACCATCCCAAAACTCAATTGCGTACCTTTTAAGCATCAACAGGTTTCAACAAAAAACTAACCCAGCACTTCCACACACAGACCGGGGCAAAAGATTAACGATCCTGGCCTGCTACGAGATTCACCCCCTCCCCCAGGATAAAGTTAGTATCCCTCGGATGATCCGGCTAGGCGAGATACTGCTCTAAGACGCGCATTTATGGAGTGAGATCGTCGGATTTGTATCGTTAGACACACTCTAGGATCTAATCCGATTAAGTTTTGAACTTCTGGCGGACGTGAAAATGTGGCAACGTCGCATATATTATTAGCTTGTGTGTGAGGAAAGTTAAACATTGCATGTTAGCGAACTTATTATGCGCCTTATCATATTGGGGTTTAGGTGGTTCGCACAAAATGGTTTTTGGTGGCTTGTTTGACGATCAAGCAGTTAAAATTGCCTGTTTTGAGAGTGTGCATCGGAGGAAACGGTGTTGCCAAGTTGAAAATATCGTTTTTTTGTTTTTCTTTGTCATAATTTTATTTATTTAATTATCACACAGAGTGCAGATGATAGATATTACTCGTGCTGTGTGCTATTTCGCAATTTGATATTTATACTGATATACTGGGTGTTTAATATATAATAAAAAAAAAAGATGGTACGTACAATTAAATCTTTTGTAAACTAAATTTTGAAAAATCTCTAATCACAGTCCATTCATTACGAAGCAATTTGTTTTATTGTTCAAGAGTTCGTGATAAATCTTTGAAAATTCGCTCATCCCAAAAAAGTATTTCTATACTAAATGCTTTAAATGTAACAATAAAATTTGTAGTGCGAACCAGCTAAGAATCGTTCATTTATAAAATAACGTTTTTTTAAAATTAATTTTCCGATTGCAAAAAATGTTTTAATTGATCTTACAGGCAAAAATATCGGTGTAAGAAAAAAATGCTTAAGAGATTTTTTGTTTGTCTCGATGCAAGGAATCCAATCGCAAAATCATATCACTTATTTACAGAACACCCTGTATAACACAAAATTAATTTCTTGCGTGAAAAATTTATTTTAAATGTGGAAATATGCTTGTTTCCTTTTTCTGGATCATATTCTGGACGATCTTCAGAATTGCTTTTTTTTTTAAATGAAACATCCTGTATTATGTTTTAATTGATCTTACAGGCAAAAATATCGGTGTAAGAAAAAAATGCTTAAGAGATTTTCTATTTGTCTCGATGCAAGGAATTCAATGCCAAAATATTATCACTTATTTACAGAACACCCTGTATAACACAAAATTAATTTCTTGCGTGAAAAATTTAGTTTAAATGTGGAAATGCTTGTTTCCTTTTTTCGGATCATATTCTGGACGATCTTCAGAATTGCTTTTTTTTAAATGAAAATCCTGTATTATGTTTTAATTGATCTTACAGGCAAAAATATCGGTGTAAGAAAAAAATGCTTAAGAGATTTTTTGTTTGTCTCGATGCAAGGAATCTGATCTCAAAATCTTATCACTTGTTTACAAAACACCCTGTATGACACAAAATTAATTTCTTGCGTGAAAAATTTAGTTTTAATGTGGAAATATGCTTGTTTCCTTTTTCTGGGATCATATTCTGGACGATCTTCAGAATTGCTTTTTTTTTTAATGGAACATCCTGTATATTATAACTAGAAGTGACGCAGAATTACACTTTGCACTCGATTCATAAAAGTTTTCCTATATCGATTTTCAATAGTTTCTACAATAATCCAGAATAGTTAAAATTTTAAAAATACACCTAATAAATTGTCAATTTAATGGCTAAATAGAAATGAAACAAATGAAAAATCTTTTAATAGCGTTCACCTCACTTTTCAACAACTTGTGTGGGGGTGAAGATATTTGTAATAAGAGCAAAATAGCAATAATATAAGCATGTTTTATTCGTTAGGGTATGAGAAATTTAAACTTGAAAATTTAATCACTCATTTATAGAACACCCTGTATAATGTAAATTGCATTTAATTAAGAGAAAAATGTTATAGTGGGTTTTCGTTTGTCGCAATTCAGGGTATCGAACCACATTTTTTTTTTTTCACTTAAATATGTAATGACTTGTCCAACGTAAACATCATTTTCCGATTACAACAAAATATTTTAATTGATTTTACAAGCAAAAATGTCGGTGCAAGAAAATTGTTTGTCTCGACACAAGGAATCCAATCCCAAAATCTTATCACTTATTTACGAAACACCTCTGTATAACGCAAAATTAATTTCTTGCGTGAAAAATCTAATTTAAATGTGCAAATATATATTTTATTAATGGAACACACTGTATATTATAATTAGAAGCGACACATAATTAGGTTTGCCTCTATCTATTTTTTATACAATCATTCAGAATAATCAAAATCGTTAATAATGTGAGCAAATGATAAGAAGTGAAACAAATAACAGCTTACTAAAGTTTGAAGTTTTATTCAATGATAATTAATATATAAAAAAATTTCGTACTGAGCGAAGCATAAAGGCATTCTTTTTTAATCAGTAGAATAGAGATTTTGATTAGACTGTGACAGGATTTATTGAAACAGGAAATGCCGTTTACAAGCAATGCAAAACACACAAAAAGAAAAACAAATAAAATAAATTGATATTCAGTTATTTTGAGTATTTCGGTTTTGTAATGCCAGAGAATTCCTATTTTATTGAAATTCATGCTTCCATCAAAACCAGACTTTACATTACATTAACAACTTTGCCACATCTACTGCTAGTAGATACACATCGCATCAACGAGTCAATTATCCACGAAAGCTGCAAACATCTAGCAAAACTAGACGCTCGAAATGTCCGAATATGGATCCAACCGACAAAGTTTCGGATAGTTGGTATACGAATTCGATTACAATACACTCCTACGCGAGGGCAAATGTATGAATACAGATGTATATGTATATTATATGTATATTTTGCTTTGATGTTACGAATAGCCTATCACGGATAGTACAAAGTTTAAAATAATTTTGTACGAAGTGTGTGTGGTATCTGATTGCACTAACGATATGTATTTATACCTCGTTGTGGATGTACCTTTGTTATTTTATGCTTGTTTTCTATAATACAGAGTGATTCAGGGATGTGACTAACTACCACGTGACTCGATCAACCAACGGACAATGCGTCAAGATCCGGCTAGCTCCACTTCAACTAGTTAGCTCTCTGCGGAGATTAACAAGTGTCTGAAATCGGTGCCAACCCAGACGTGGCTCCACGCTACCACCTGAGAGATGTCATTTTTCGCAGCTGATTATTTCATTACTCAAAAACCAATGTATATACCAGTAATGTTCTAAAATAATAAATTTTCAAATGTAGTCGAAAATAACTGTATGTGACATTCTTTTCAAGAACACCATACCTTCCTGACGGAGCCTATTTTCACATATGATGAAAGACAAATAAGTATGTATAGTAGTTTACTGTATAAAATGAGATTAGTAACTCATAGAATCGTATAATGAGCACCTAGCTCAAGTGCCCGGACTTTAAGTGCCCACCCTAATTTAATGAATGAATAACTCGTAGATTTAAAAATAATTAAATACCACAACTTGGTAGTATTCATTAAACAAAGAGATTAAATTTTGTGGCTGTAGTTGTAGTTGTTATAAAGTAAGTGGAAGCATTCAGAAGAAATTTTGAAACTCTCTTGAATTTAACCAAGTTTCAGAAGACTTATATTTAATCTCTTGAGGATACATAATAAATAAAATTCATATTTAACAAAATAATATCAATTTAATTGTAGTATAAAGTACTTCTTAAAAAAAATCTTAACAATCTGTGACGAGTCATAAGATAAATAATTGAAACATGTGAGATAATGTATGTAAAATTTTAATAGTAATTAAAAAACAAAATGATTCGATTTGGACAAGAAATTGGAGGGTTGAAATCTTTAAAATGCATGTTTAAATAAATAAAAATAATACAATTCATATCTTAAGTCACAGTAATCACAAAGCAAGTACACAATAATATAAATTATTATAGTAATACATATTACAATTCTATGAAAGTTATCTTTCTGAATTTTAAGCAAGATGAGTGAAAAGCTGAATGGATAATTGAATGACTAAGATTTTAAATTGTAATTGTACTTTTATGGCAACAGGCCCAGGTGGACAGATTTTTGTGCATACTGCTGCTTTTGGTGTCATTTAACATTTGTTATACATATTTACTATAACAGACGAGGTACGTCTTATTGCAATTCGGGCCATGCAATCCATATATTAAATACCAACATAACATATAACTTATTCATGTTCAATTAAAGATACTATGTTGTGCTGCTACTGCTTTTTAAATTGGCAATGCTTGTCACATCTTCCCAATGTATTCCCACCAATTTTAGTTATAGCTGTCAACATGTCAAAGGGTATATTCTGCATTTGCAAGTAAAGTGTGGAATTTGTTTATACTTGGTAATATTATTTAAAATAAGTAGTTATTACAACTAAACCATACTGAAACCATTGTGTAAACAATAGAAGGAGTTAATAGTTTCGTTAATCGTGTATTCGACGCAGAACGTGAGAAACAAACTGCCAATACTCCCCGTAACTTTCGTGCGAGGAGTATAAAATCCATATATTTTTAATGTCATATTTTACAGTATTTCGTTTTTAGAGAGAGAACGAGTATTCTAAAATTCATGTTGCAAACATAAGCAAAATTGCATATGAGTAAACAAGGAATTACATCTACTAACCCAAAACGAAAATGCATACGAAATAAATGTTGTGAAAATTATTCTACTCATTGTCAATGTGCTATTGGAAACACAATTTATGACATGTACGAAAACAGTGAGTATATACAAATATTGTTTACAAAAGTGATTTTTTCACATACATTTTTCAGACTAACAGAACACATTAAACATTTTGAACAGTGCTCTTAAAGAAAAAGACATTTCTATGGTTGAAACACATTGTTGTGGTAGATATTATTTGTTCTCAAAGAAAAGGGAGTTTGTTAGGAAACGATGGATGAAGTATGGCATATCGGAGGATGCATACAATTGTATAAAGCGGATGGAATAAAATTAGTCTGAAAATTTGACGTACTTGGTGTACAACATATTGGAAACGAAATTCAGAAGTAGTAAATCAGAGAGATTGGTTTGGATAGAGAAGAAACTTGCATACTACTAATAGTTACTGTGAATACTTTAAGCGATAATGGTCCCGATTAAATTTATTATACTCACTTGTGCTTTTTTGTTATCTTTTTCCACTGCTATCATGATTAACATACTTTAAATTCTGATTTTCAAAAAGAATCATCACTAATATTAACGGTAAATGTTATTTTTAAGAGTTTGTTTATTCACCTGTCAAAAGTGTTTGACAGTTAAATAACCTAACGGTTTGTTTACGTTTTGACGAACAGAAAATTTGCAACACGGTCGTGACGTCATAGCAAACTGACTCACGTAGTACCTCGTCTGTTATAGTAAATATTATAAACTATAGTGCATCTGTTCCGCGAGTCAAGTTATTAGTATTTAAAAACGAAAAAAAGATATATATTTATTATTTAAAGTCAAGTCATTCGATTTGCATTTTAAATAAAAGCACTACTGTATAATATACTCGAACATATAAATTGATTAAAGTAAATAACAAGCATACTACACGAATGTTTGCCGAAGAAAATTGGCTTTTTTTTGTTTGCATTGTTTTGTTTGTCTCCCCAAAAAAAAAAAATGAAACGCCTACAGGATTAAGTTGGCACAGGAAAAGTAGGGAAGCAGGCAATAGGAAGTTCGAAAATGTTTGCTCAGAGAATATAAATTGGCGCTCCAAATTTTGAATGTTGACATTGGATGCGATGTCCTATTGATTTTAGATGATTAGAAATTATCTTTCAACCAATTTATTTATCCATTCTACATAATAATTCGATAAAACGGATAAATACGTGGCATTAATGAATATTAAATAGAGATTTTTTAATAACAGTTTTACAATAATAGAAATCTAGTACAGATAACCTAAAAAAAAGCGATCACGAATCATTGTTAGCGAAACGAATTGGCAACATGGCATTTACACCACGTATTCCCCCCATCGAAGCAGAAGGGAGGGGGGACTAAAATATTCCGGGCCAACATAACAGAATTGACGACACAACGACACGATTCGAATGGGCTGACAATTTTCTCAACATCAACCGACTCTCGCCCCCCACGCCGTTATGATAAAGTCTTGCGCCGTTTCTCGGTAGATGGCGCTACGGTTTCTAGGGAGCGCTTCTTGTGTAAATTAAGTTAACCCACCTGAGTGTTTTTATTGAAGTATTTTCCGTACGGCGACTAGGGAAAAATTGAAGTTTGAGAGATGGAAAATTGCGTCAGAACGTGAAGAAGTATACTGTCGGGGGGGGGGAAAAAACGGAGAAAAATACTATACAGGGTGTATTTTTATCGATGCTGAAGAAGGAAATTGAAGTTTTAACGATATCTTAGGAGTTACAGCACGAAATTTGCTGCAATAAATATATACTGCTTGCAGAAAAGCACTTATTGTTGACAATGCTATTTATGTTAAACAATTCTTATCACTACTTTGTGAACGTGCACCCAAACACAGACATTACGGAACGTCCTAATATGTGGAATATAAAGCATAAGATTGGCAACACTGTATTACGGTATGTGCGAGATAAGACGTTTACGTATAGTTTACGTAAGTGTCTTTTTGTCCAATAACGATACTGATGTAAATTAAAGTGTTCTTAACCTACAAAAGTGTTTTTTCTGGAACATAAAGTCTACTACATGGTATTCAAATTTACAATCCTCTGCCTGAGGCACTGAAACTTTGTACACGCGCACAGTTTGCGTCAAAACTAAGATTAGACTTAAAAACTAAAAATTACTATTCATTAGATGAATACTTCACTCAGGAATGATGGATTTGGCTCTGGATGTTGATATATGTAGGTATGCACAGCATAATTATAAATATAAAAGTGATTGTTTTTTGTGTATGTTTATCGTAATTATCATTTCATTAATTATTTATCGTATGATTAATTATTTGTTATCACTATTATCATTAGCATTATCATTATCATCATCATCATCATTATTGTTATTATTATTATTAAGTACTTATTATTATGTGCCATTTTAATTGTTATTGTTGATAATTATTGTTACACAACTGGTACAACTGCAATATGATCTATCTATCTACACTTATTTTTAATAAATTTGGAGAAATATGGAAAAAAACTGTGAAATCACTGAACAGTGATGGTATTAAAAAGTAGCAATATCCCGTGAAATCTAGTAAATAATTTGCTGAAATTTAGTATATAATTGAAGAATAATACACTGTGAGAGCAACAAAGATTAAAGCGCGTCAAGGTCATGATTGAATAAACGAACAAACATAGGTGTAGGAACATTAATCGACATAACCTCTCATTATATTGACGTGTAAAAACATGTAATATAATTTAAATTTCGTTCGCAAATAAAAAAACTGATCTGAAGTTAAACTTGACAATTGTTTAAACTAAGACACTGAAATAAGATAACAGTTTATGGTATTTTTTTTTTAAATCAACTTATAAGTTATTATTACAACAAATAAATGATGTAGCAAATAATTCATTAATTAAACAATAATGTATGATAAATAAAACATGATAATTATTATAAAAGGTGTTGAAAATGTTCACCATTTCTTTCCAGACAGGTATCAATTCTTCTTTTCATATTGTCGAAGACTTTGACTAAAACTTTAGGTGATACTGCTCGAATTGCATCAGTAATGGCTTGCTGCAGTTCTTCGATCGTATGTATAGGGTTTCTGTATATTTTATTTTTTAAAAAACCAAACAACAAGAAATCCAAAAGAGTCCAAAATTCTCCAAGAAACCTTATTGTTTCATTCGCAGTATGAGCTGTGGCACCATCATGTAGTTCGTCATGGTGTAATTCGTTTAAAAAATGGCTGTAGGATTTGTTGTCGATAATTGTGTGCGTTTATATTGTCGTTAAAGAATATTGGGTATAAAAAAAATGACGAAATTTCGAAGTTGGATTCTTCAAATCCCAACGAATAAAAAATCCCCATACCATTTTTCTTTTAAATGCAATTTACATTATACAGGGTGTGTATAAAAAAATGATGAAATATCGAGATTGAATTCTTCAGACCCCAACGAACAAAAAATCCCGATACCGTCTTTCTCTTGAATGCAATTTACATTATACAGGGTGTTGTATAAAAAAGTGATGAAATTTCAAAGTTGGATTCCTCAAACCCCAATGAACAAAAAATCCCCATACCATTTTTCTCTTAAATGCAATTTACATTATACAGGGTGTTGTATAAAAAAATTGATAAAATTTCGAGATTGAATTCTTCAGATCCCAACGAACAAAAAATCCCCATACCATTTTTCTCTTAAATGCAATTTACATTATACAGGGTGTTGTATAAATAAGTGATGAAATTTCGAAGTTGGATTCCTCAAACCACAACGAATAAAAAATCCTCATACCATTTTTATCTTAAACGCAAAATACATTATACAGGGTGTTGTATAAAAAAAGTGAAGAAATTTCGAGATTGAATTCTTCAGATCCAAACAAACAAAAAATCCCTATACCGTTTTTCTCTTAAATGCAATTTACATTATACAGGGTGTTCTATAAAAAAGTGATGAAATTTCAAAGTTGGATTCCTCAAACCCCAATGAACAAAAAATCCCCATACCATTTTTCTCTTAAATGCAATTTACATTATACAGGGTGTTGTATAAAAAAGTGATGAAATTTCGAAGTTGGATTCCTCAAACCCCAACGAACAAAAAATCCCCATAACCGATTTTTCTGTTATCACAATATTTACAAGAATCCGTTGAAATATTTTTAATATAATCCCTTTATATATATACGCAAACATTAAATATTTCATCAATGTTTTTAACCACATAACATTCTCGAGTACGTTCCATATTCCACGCGGCTTCACTTCATTAGCCCAGAAACAAAGACGCAAATAAATATGTTTTTTTTTTGCCCCAAATGGAAGATACGAATATTAAAAATGCAAAACCGGTCTTTATGCGATAAAAACTCCGACGATTTAAACGGGGGTGATTTTTTTTTTCCCGCGTGTGTGTAAATGAGGACAAAGGGATAAAGGAGTTGGGGAATGTTATAAACCAGGGCGGGCTGACGCTTCTAGAAATTATACATACATACAAAATGTCATTATTTCTGTTCAGATACCGAAAAAAAAACAGATTATACAACGCAACGAAAGTTTTTTTTTTGTGCTTGCCCCGATGGACAAGCGCATGATTTTTAGATGTAAAATTGGGACGGCGGAAGGGTTTAAAAATGTAAAAGAGAAAAAAGAAAGGTTATCACGCTGGTATATGATAAAGAAACGCGAGGAATGGTTTAACATTATTAGATATTACTGAATTGGAATTAATAGTAGATGGATATAATACTATATTTATTTATTTTGTAACACCATGCTTTTTTTAATCGTTGGTCACAGTGCATGCATGCACTAATTACTTTGACAGTTTGTATGTTACCAAAATGTGTTTAAAAAAAATTAACTATCACCTTCAAAGTACCGCTTAAAATTAAACCAGGCTTAACATGGCGGTGCAAATGGGGCTGACGTGATACTCAAAATGTGCATTATTTTGAAGACTGTCGAATTCCACGTTTCATGTTCTCAAAACCATTTACGAGGATTTTTTGAGTTATGTACGCACTGGAATCTCTAATAGCATTGTGAAGCTTTTCAATTATACAGTGTGTTAAAAAAAGGTTGTCGGATATTTTACCCAATTGTAGTACTGGTGGAATTAAGAAAAAGCCTAGTCAACATGGGCCGCAATTCAACTGTTTTTGACATATAGTCGGATTGCATATTGTTTAGTAGGATAAAAAATTTTCAAAAATATTCTGACGCAATGTAAATTAAACAAATGTTTATTTAAAGTAAAACTAAAGAAATTGTTCTACATGTCCACGTTCATTTCTAAGCACGCTTCACACCTTCTTAAGAAAGATCGACGCAATCTTTCGAAAATTCCTGGAGTCCTCCGAATTTCCTCGCAACAATTTACGATTCGTTGCCTGAGTTCTTCCAAATTGTTTACAGATCGTGCGTACACTAATTGTTTTAGATGCCCCCAAACATAGAAGTCTAGAGGTGTCAGGTCAGGGGACCTAGGAGGCCATGCAGTTGGTCCACCCGTCCTATCCATCTCTCGTTGTAATCTTGATTTAAGAAATTCTAACTACGATGGAAAAATGCGCAGGAGCTCAATCGTGCATAAAACCACATATTTAATCTGTTAAAAAGTGGCACGTCTTCCAACAAAACGGTAATTCATTTCTTAAAAATCCAAGTATACTTGTCCCGTTAAACGATTAGGGAGAAATACTGGACAATTAAACGGTCTCCAAAAATAGCAAGCCAAACATTTAGCGAAAAACGGTTTTGGTGATGCAGTTCAACAAAGCATGGGGATTTTCATCTGCCCAGACGTGATTGTTATGAAATTGAATATCCGTCTCTTGTAAACCCAGCCTCGTCACTAAATAAAATCTGAGTCGCAAAATTTAGGAGTTTCTGCCAGCTTTCGTAAAACCCAATGACAAAAAACCCTACGTGCATCATAATCGGGAGGAGCAAGAACTTACACGCGTTGAATGTGGTAGGGATAGAGCTGCTGTTCCCGCAGATTCTCCAAATGAAAGATGACTGACGTTCAGTTCTGCGGCAAGTCTTCGGGTGCTAATATTTGGGTTGTCTTCTACCCGTCGCAAAATATCTAATTCTACTGCGGGAGAAGAAACTGATCTAGGTCTATCAGAACACACATTATTTTAAATGAACATTTCGGACAGCCGGATATGAAGTCTTTGAGAAAATCTTATCACTCGGTAACAACCGATTTGGAAATTCTTCGGTATACATACGCCGTGCTTTCAGTGGCATTACCATTCGCACGACCGTACATAAAATGCATATCGGCCATTTTCTGCATTTGTGTACTTATGCATATTTGAGAACAAAAAAAAATTGACGCAAATGATAAATAATCTGATGACAGATGTCTGACAGAATTAATTTTAAGTCACAATCAGTTGTTGACAAGGGAACTATTCTCAAAACGAAAAATGTTTTTTTTTTTTATTTTAAATATGCAATCGACTATATGTCAAAAACAGTTGAATTGCGGACCCATGTTGACTAAGGCTTTTTTGTTTATTTCCACCAGTACTATAATTGGGTAAAATATCCGACAACCTTTTTTTAACACACTGTATATGATGTCTGGTCTAAAAAATGGCATTCTTTAAATATGTGAAAATAAAATAATCTAAAATTGTCAAGTCCGGAGATCTTGTAGGAAAATTATAAAATCTTGTATCGAAAAATTACTAAAGAATTTGCTTAAAGAACAGCCTAATCCGGAAAGTATCTGAAAACATTCTTCATTCTTACTATTTTATTTAATGGGAAAATTTTGGCAACGCTGTAAATACGTTACATATCGTAAATGGTGTGAAATAACGTGGCAAACAACATTTCAAAAAAAAAAAAACTTTTCCACCACAAATAACTTTTAATTCCAATCATCCTTCAAATCCCTCCTCCATTGAGACCGACCCTGCAACCTGAAATTACATTTCCTACCACCCCCGAAATCTAATATCTGCCCTAGACCTCACTTTATCAAAGATATCCCCCTTCAGAAAACAGACCTTAATCTCTTCTCTGTTCGTGAACTACCGATATGCTCTCAAAGGCCCCTTTGGAGGAACAAGACGGAAAATTTCAACTTATGATGTATTGTGTGTGTGTCTGTGTGTGTCTGTGTGTCTACGTGTTCGAAAGAGCCGGTGGGAGTTTTTGGAGTGTATACTTATATGGACCTCACGAGGTGAAGATTGGTTATAAGCAGGGAAAGTTTTAGAAAAATGTTTGTTTTAAATTTGTTAAAGTTGTTTTACTATTTGCTTTAATCGGAAAAATAAAATTAATTAACGTTATATTGCCAAGTTTTATATTTTTATAGATGCATTATTAACACTTTACACATTAATCCAGGGACGGCTCATGCTTTGTAAAATCATAATTTTCTCCGTTTGTGAGAATGTAGCAAAATCTTGTACATGAAATATTTTTTTTTTGGCAAAACCTCAGCCATACTTTTTGTGAAACATAATTTACGATACACACTGTATAGCATATTTTACCGTTTTTTTTTATTTTTTGGGACGGTATATTTGTTATATTATCCTTCAATCCTGTACCATATTTCAGTGATTTCACAGTTTTTTTTTTTTTAATGATATGGGGATTTTTTTATTCGATGGAATCTGATTTTGTAAATCACATTTGCGAAAAAATTGCATAGAAAATCTTTGTTCGTTACTACATAAACTACAAGAACCGCGCCCCGATATTTTATCACATAATTATAGCACACTATGTATAATGTAAATTGCATTTAAGAAGAAGGCATTTTTTTGTTGTCGGGATGTGAAGAATCAGACCTTGAAATTTTACCACTTTTTTATAGAACATCCTGTGTAATGTAGGTTTTTCTATTTGTCACTACGTACTTCAAAAATTTGTTTACTTATTTTATAGATTTTAGATTAAAAGAAATATTTAATTTGATTTTATAGTTAGAGCAAAATGATTAGGATACAGCTGTTTGCCACGATTTAAGATATATAAATCTCAACACTTATTTACAGAACACCCTGTCTAACGCGAAATACATTTCCACCCGAGAAAATGCAATTTAAATATGCAAATCTACTTACTCCCTCTCTGGATCATATTCTGGGTGATCTTCGGGATTGCTGAGTCTCAAATTCCTTCTGATGTCGTGTGTGATGTTGATCTTCCTCGTATGTGACAGCGCTCCGGTAGAAGGATTGCAATTTCTGTAACAATAAATGAACTTAATTTACAACACATTGTTTTTTTTCACAGCGTAAAAAATTTAGATGGTGACGCATGCTTAAAAGTTCCACTCTTTCTCTCAGATTCTACAAGGGTAATGTTGAAAACAAGTAACGACCTTAAAAAACGTTTTGCAAATATGTTACATCTAACATGTGTTGTGCATGGAATACGTCGCATTGCTGAACTTATTCGTGAAGAATTTCCCGATGCTAATTCATTAATTAACTCATTTAAAAATATTTTATTGAAAGCACCAACTATATTTAAAGGACCACAAATCGTAAAAAACATTTATTGGTTATACGTTCTTTTATTCCCTCTCAGGAGTTGGTCTGATGCTTTTGAATCACTCTGTATAAGGATTTAATTGGATACTTCCATTTCGCATCAATTACTTCATGTGACGTAGAAGGATCTTTCTCTAGATTTAGAAATATATTAATTTACCAACGAACAATTTAGAAAAATATATCATAGTTAATTCCTATTACAATGGTATCGAAAATGTACACTTCTCACAGGAAAAATCGGGACACCAGCAATTCAGAATTTTAAAATTTCTTGATTGTAAATGCAACTTTCGGAGGACGTATTCACTTATCACAGCCATAAATCACTTAATTATGTATATTACTGCGATCAAAGGTAACTACTAGAAATTTAAACAGAAAAATAAATATATAGAGAGAAAAAGGTTTATGTATAGAATAAACAAATCGGAGTTTCGGTGGCGGCGTTTCCTTTAGAAATACCAATGAAAAAAAATACCTAACAACAAAAAGAACTCTTGAATAGACGGCTTCATTTAGAAGTATATATGTATTTAACTTGTTTGATGTTATGTAGAGATAATTCTTTTTTAAGATAACATGTGGTGATGGAATTTTATTATTTAATAGCTATTATGTTACTTGTTAGTGCTGCTTTGATATTAGTTACTTACTTCGATTTATGCTCGCGATTATTAGTTTAGCAATAGACAATATGTCAGTCAGCCTCCTCAGTCTTGGGATAATGTGATTTTCACAGATTTATTGACTTCACTATTATTGATGTATTAATTACTATTGTTGTTTAATATTCTTAAATATTGTATTACTGTAAAGTTTCCTTCTATCTATAAAAAAATACCAAAACCAGGCTTGAGATTATCTATAAAATTCTTAAATAAAGCAATTAAGTTCGCAAAGAAATTATTTATTTTATGAACCCTCCGTTTATTGTATTTTCAGGAAATATATTTTAGCTATCGCCTGCGTAATCTGACGTCGTTGATCTATTTTCTTGTGATATGGCCAATACTGGGTCTCTTTACAAAAGGACAGGTTTATTAACAATTATTTAAAATATTATTGGATTTATAATACATAACAAACATTGTAAGAAAGCATATTGTTCGTCAATCTCAGTTAGTGCTAAAATATTTATTTTTGAATTTGATACATTTAATACTTTTTCATTGCTACTGCCTGAAGCTGTGTTACAGGCTAAAAGTGTTAGCTATATTTCAATAAAATAGAACGACATTGGATTACACAGGCGATAGTTAAGATATATTTCTTAAAAATACAATAAACGGAGGGTTAATAAAATAAATAATTTCTTTGCGAAATTAATTGCCGTAAAAATGTTATAAATAATCTTAAACTGTTTTTGGTAATTTTTTTAAACATAGAAAAATATTTTGTAGTAGTACAATATTTAAGAATACTAAACAACAACAATAATGAATACATTAATAATAGTGTAATTAATCAATGTGAAAATCACATTGTTCAAAAACTCAGGAGGCTGATTGAGATATTGTCTATTGCTAAAGCAATACTCGCGAGCATAAATCAAACTAAGTAACTAATATCGTAGTAATAGGTAATATAATTTTAAAATCCCATCGCCATATGTTTTCTTAAAAAAAAGAATTATCTCTACATAACATCAAACAAATTAAATACATATATGTGTATTTCTAAATTGTGCCGTCTACGCAAGAGGCCTTTTGTTTGTTATGTATTTTTTTTGCATTAATATTTTCCGTATTCGGTATTTCTAAGGAAACACCGCCACCGAAATTCCAATGTGTTTATTTAATGTATAAACCTTTTTCTCTCTATATACATTTATATTTCTGTTTAAATTTTTAATCTTTACCTTTGATCGCAATAATACACACAAAAAAGTGATTTATGGCTTTGATAAGTGCATATATCCTCTGAAAGCTGCATTTACACCCAAGAAATTTTGAAATTCACGATTGCTGGTGTCCCGATTTTTTCTGTGAGAAGTGTACTTGACGATTAACAAAATACAACTTCCAATTTATCTACGCTACTGCATATACGCGGTCGACGCTTGGCTGATTAACAATCGCTAGTGAATTGCACCCAACGTCCTCACTCTAGAGATAGCAACTATAAAATGGAACGTTCAGACTCTAGTGTTAAAAACTATAAAATCGAACGTTCAAACTCTAGTGTTAATAACTATAAAATCGATCCTACACCGCAACGCACAATCTGCATATTTTTTTTTCCCATCATTTCTGGTGTACGCCACGAAATCAGGAAACAAATCTTCCGTCCCTTCCGGAAATGTTCCGGTCAACACTCCGGAATCCAGGGAAAACGCAA
The DNA here is from genome assembly GCA_004143645.1 of Protaetia brevitarsis. Classification (NCBI taxonomy): domain Eukaryota; kingdom Metazoa; phylum Arthropoda; class Insecta; order Coleoptera; family Scarabaeidae; genus Protaetia; species Protaetia brevitarsis. The sequence goes on from RXPK01000138.1 coordinate 301,326, forward strand.
TCCGGTTCATACCCGCTCACTTCTTCAGTCTTATCAAATCCCTCTGACATACATCTCACGCATTCCTATACCACTTCTGAACCTTTGTCGATCTTTTTTTTTTTTGCCATCGCCCGTCTCTTAAGTCATGTCCTCTTTTAATGAAAACCACCCTCTCTCTACCCTTCCCCGGAAATCCGGGAACGCTCGGAATCGTTTATGGGCGCATTCCTGGCGAACCCACGCTATGACCAAACAAGGGCCAGTTCGCTTGTTCGTATCTACGGTTTAATTAAGTAAACCTGCACGGACTTTCGGTCGGTGTATTCGAGCTAGTGGGGGGGTTCGGGGCGAGTATTTGTCACTAGCGGTAAGGTAGGTGTCGCTTTTGTTCGGTGTAATTCGCCACGGAAAGAATGTTTGGTGAGATGAGGTCATTTAAGGTTGACGAGAGAATTCCTGGGGTTGAGGGTTGGGAAAATATCGAAATTATTACCCAAAACTTAAGTAAACAATGAAATTGAAATTAATTAATCTTTCCCACAACAAAATCCCGTGTTAAATCGCTATTTCTTCCACCACCTAAGTCTATACAGGGTTTTCCACGGAACTGGCTGGTTAGAAGTTTTCCGGCTTAACGAAATTCCTCAGTTTTAAAAAATTGGGGTTTGCGACAATTTGGCACTTACTTTCTTTCTAAAATATTTTCACCTTTTTTTGCACTTCCGGTTAACCGGAAGTCGCCACGAACTTTGTTATTTTAAATGGAACACCCTATATATTATTATATTTTTGAATTTACCATAAAATTCTATGACGATTACCATTAGGGTATCTTATACCTGTCTTCAACTGTTTCTAAGATATTACGATTTTGTTAAAATTTTGACATTTACATTGTTGTATGTAATTGATTAATTCTCACTTGATTTAAGTGTCAGAAATCTCCGACTTTGAAATCAACAAGTACTAACATTGTTTTATCAAAACGTAGAAAAAAAATTCAGTGACATTATACAGGGTGTTTAAAAATTAGTGACATATCCAAGAATTTTGAATGTTGCAAAACTTAATTTTTTCAAACAGAACACCCTGTACATTTTTCTATTTTTTGATGTACAATTAAATTCTATGCCGATTTGCTGTAGCACTCCCTATACCCATCTTCAGTAGTTTTCTTTTAAATTACTCGTTTTGTTTATTACTGCTTTCAAATGGCCGTATAATTTCTATCTGGTGGGCCATGACATTAACATCACAACATTTATTATTATTAGTAAGTATTATTGTTATAATCATTGTTTGTTACACGTCGCGTGTTCAGATAAATGCATATTATTATGGAACTTATGAATTAGATAATGAAAAATATTGAAGGAGCTTATTTTAACCTGGATATTTTAAATTTATTTTACATTTACTGAAAATGCAGGATGAACTTGTAGAGAATTTACGGTAATTATAGGAATTTATTTTCGGCTAATATATCTAATAAAATTCAGAAAACTTTGAAATAATAGATTACACACTGTACGCAACTTTCGGTACTAGCAAGCAAGATTTAATGATTCGTGTGACGAGAACGTTTGATGAATTAGACCCAGTTGAAGTGAGAAGAAGTATAAGGCGACACATTAAGACGTCGAATAATAAAATGCTTTGACGTAAACGGAATTCACATTGAGCATTTTTTTTGATGCTCTATGTCATGGTTCAAGTTTATGCTGCTTGTAAATTGCATTTGTTAAGTATGCATGTATCTAAATATTCTTCATAAAAACCTTTATAATTTTGAAAATACTTTAATATATTAAACACTTTAAAACAGTTGTCTGACAAGCGCACTACGTTTTAGTGAAACAATTTTTGTTATGTTGTCGTCGTTATCGTTTATGCCATTTCCCTTAATTTGAAACCAAGCTATTAAGAGAAATCATTTCAAAATTTTCTGGATTCCGTTAGATATATTAACAATCAATAAATTCCTTTAATTACACTGAATTCTCTATAAGTTCTGCCTGCATTCTCAGTGAATCTAAAATAAATTTATAGTATCCACGTTAGAATAAGCTCCTCCAATATTTTTCATTATCTAATTCATAAATTCCATAATAATATGCATTTATCTGAACACGCGACATGTAACAAACAATAATTATAACAATAATACTTACTAATAATAATAAATTGTTGTGATGATAATGTCATGGCCCATCAGATAGAAATTATTCGGCCATTTGAAAGCGGTAATAAACAAAACGAGTAATTTAAAAGAAAACTACTGAAGATGGGTATAGGGAATGCTACAGCAAATCGGCATAGAATTTAATTGTACATCAAAAAATAGAAAAAATGTACAGGGTGTTCTATTTGAAAAAATTAAGTTTTGCAACTTTAAAAATTCTTGGATATGTCACTAATTTTTAAACACCCTGTATAATGTCACTGAATTTTTTTTCTACGTTTTGGTAAAACAATGTTAGTACTTGTTGATTTCAAAGTCGGAGATTTCTGACACTTAAATCAAGTGAGAATTAATCAATTACATACAACAATGTAAATGTCAAAATTTTAACAAAAATCGTAATATCTTAGAAACAGTTGAAGATAGGTATAAGATACCCTAATGGTAATCGTCATAGAATTTTATGGTAAATTCAAAAATATAATAATATATAGGGTGTTCCATTTAAAATAACAAAGTTCGTGGCGACTTCCGGTTAACCGGAAGTGCAAAAAAGGTGAAAATATTTTAGAAAGAAAGTAAGTGCCAAATTGTTGCAAACCCCAATTTTTTAAAACTGAGGAATTTCGTTAAGCCGGAAAACTTCTAACCAGCCAGTTCCGTGGAAAACCCTGTATACACTTTTTCTAGCATCATATAGGGATTAGTGAACGATATATCAGGCCAGGCAGGTTGAAAAGACAAAAGGGACAGAGCAAGCTTTTTTATACGATTCTTCTGTGGTAGAAAGATATTTTCCCCATTCTCGTTTACATAACAATTCTCGATATGTGAATTATGATGCGAAATGAAAAAATCTGGAAGCTCAGCATAGATTAACAGAATGTTACGGGGTGAAATATGACTTGGGAATGTTTTGGGGACATTTTACTATTATCCCAAAGAGATTATTAAAAATATGCAAGCATTTTAGAATGATATATTAAGGTAAGATGGTTTATGAGCGTTTTTATTACGAAATTCGTCGAAAACTGACCATAAAAGATGTTCATAGAATGCTGAAAGTGACAGGGACATTCTCTGACCATTCTAAATCGGATACAATGGGGTTTACGTTTTGATATACATATGTACTCTTTAGAATGATATATTAAAATAAGATAGTTATAGCCCTCGATCAACTGATCCTTAATTAAAACAGCCAGAACATTAGCCACACGACTAGCAGTGCAAAAAGGATTTTTTGAATTATAAATCCAGCACATGGTAGAACCACAAGATTGAACAACTTAATTGTTAAAAAAATACATCTTTCCATAATTGTAGACTGAATAGACATATAGGGAGTCGAATCCTCTTAAAATGTTTAATATGTCATGAGGAACATTTTAGCTAATTGCTGGACAGGATTGTGGGATTCAAAAATACTTATAACATCTTAATTCAGGATAGACTACATCGAAAATTACATGGCACCCCTACGTTTTTAAAGGTTCCGATATAACACTGAAGAGAATAGAGTCATTAAGATACGTGAGGTCTCAAAATGTTCAGTGTAGAAAAAGGAACATTTTGCTTTCCCTCTAGACAAGATTGCAATATTTTGGACGATATTTTAGCACTCTACATCATGATAGCCACTCCAAAAATAACAAAATATTTCTTTTCAAACATCTTTTCATAATGTTGGAATGAATAAAGTTATCCATACTGGAATCTTCTTGAAACATTCATTGTGTTATGGGGAGTAGTTTCAACTGCCCCTGGATAAGATTATAAGATTCAAAAAAGCTCTAACTTGTTAGTTTATAAAGACTATTTTAAAAAAAATGTTCAGTTTGTCATGGGGAGCAGTTCAAACTACCTTTGGAGAAGATTTTAGCATTGAAAAATGCTTTAACTTTTTGGTTCATACGAGTTACTTCGAAAAATATTCAGCTTGTCATAGGGAGCAGTTTGAACCACTCTTGGACAAGATTATAAGGTGGAAAAATATTCTAACTTCTGAGGTCATGCAGGCCACTGCAAAAAAGTTAGCATTTATGGGGGCAGTTGAATTTCCTAGACAAGATTTGCATTGAAAGATGCTTTACTTTTTGTCAACGAGTACTTCGAAAATATTCAGCTTGGATAGGAGCGTTTGAACCACTCTGGACACAATTATAAGATGGAAAATGCTCTAACCACTGAGGTCATGCAAGTCACTTCAAAAAATGTTCAGCATGTTATGGGGAGTAGTTTGAACTACCCTTAGAGAAGATTATAACATTGAAAAATGCTTTAATTGATTGGTTCATGAGGGTCATTTAAAAAAATGTTCCGTATATTATGGGGAGCAGTTTGACCAGCCCTGTACAAGATTAAGAGTTAGCAAAATGCTTCACTTTTTAATACATAAGGATCACTTCAAAAATATGTTCAGTTTGCCATGGGGGAGCAGTTTGGACTACTCTGGACCAGATTTTAAGATGGAAAATGCTTATTTATTGGTTCTTGGGTCATTTCGCAAATGTTCAGATGTATGGAGTAGTTTGAACTAGCCCTGTACAAGATTAAGAGCTTGCAAAATGCTTCAGTTCTTAGTTAATAAGGATCACTCCAAAAAAATATTCAGCTTGTCATAAGAAGCAGTTTGAATCACCCGTGGACAAGATTATAAGATGGAAAAATGCTCTAACCTCTGAGGTCATGCAGGTCAATTCAAAAAATATTCAGCATGTTATGGGGAGCAGTTTGAACTACCCTTAGACAAGATTTTAACATTGAAAAATGCTTTAACTGATTGGTTCATGAGGGTCATTTAACCAAAATGTCTGCATATTATGGGGAGCAGTTTGAACTAGCCCTGTACAAGGTTAAGAGCTTGCAAAATGCTTCACTTCTTAGTTAATAAGGATCACTCCAAAAAAATGTTCCGTTTGTTATGGGGAGCAGTTTGGACTACCCTCAGACAAGATTCTAACATTGGAAAATGCTTTAACATGCTTGGTTCATACGAGTTACTTCGAAAAATGTTCAGTTTAGCACAGCATTTGGAAGCGCCCTTGGACAAGATTATAAGTTTGAAAAATGTTTTAATGTAGTTTATGAAGGTTATTCCAAAAGATGTTCAGCCCTATGTCATGGGAAGCAGTTTGAACTGCTTTAACTTCTTAGTTCATGAAGGTTGCTCAGAAAAAAAAGATAAAATGCTGCTGTTTTCAAATGTTTCTGTTGTAACACTGAAAGAAATAAAGCTATAGAAGTGGGGTGGTTTAAACTTGGAATACTTTTCCCATAATACTTTAGTAGCACATCTCACCACCTAGTTAGAGACTGCAAACTATCCCTCAATACACTGGCACGAGACACACGGTGTCTCTGATTTGTTGTGGGACATGGGATATAAAAGGGAACGTAATAGCCGAAACTAGCCGAAGGAGGGCTCTAAGAGACACTTCATGTCTAGAGCCCGTTGTGGATCACTAAGGATTCCTCATAAGGGAGACGGACCTGGTTAGGTAAAGGAAGTAAAAGAAATGAGGTCGACTGAAGGTCATCTCCTACCAAACGCTATAGGGGATGGATGGTGTTTTTCTATAAGCTACCAGGCGCAGTAAGAAGAGTTAAGACCATTACTGGTGGTAACTGACATGTCCCTGAAAGCATCTCTACAACAAGAACCGTGTGTAGAAGTGCGAACTACAGGAGAACGAGTTTACATGTAATTTCACTTGTGAGGACTTAAGGTATTAGCAGAAGTCCTTCGGGAGAGATCTATTGGAGCCTGGAAGGTCCTCAAGTTTCCACTGGGCAAGATACTGGCTATATAGAGAAATCAGCGCTCAGGTCCCGACATCAGTGCCCCACCTAACTTGAGGAGGATGGAATGAATTGGACAGCTTCACCACCTCAACATTAAAATGTATTTTTAAAAGGTTTGCCAAAAAGCTTGGATTTGAGAAAGCTGTCGAAATTTGCGTGGTGGCACACATGTTCAACGTGATAATAGGACATCCTTTTGAACAAGATCGCACGATCATACAATGCTTTAGCATCATAGCATTCTTATGATACTACGCACTTTCTTTCGCAATTTTTTTATAATTTCTTCCTCTCCCAAAATTCCCAGTTTATTGCACAATCCGCACATCCGTTAATATCCTTCAGATTTCAACGCTTCACCCCCTCCACCATCCGCAGAGGTTGTATTTCGGGAAATAAGCTGATAAAAGGCACAATCATGTGAACGCATTCCCACAAACTCTTAGGGTTTTAGGAAGGGTGTGGCCTCCTAAATTCCTTACGCGGAACCACCCTGAATATCAAAGAAAGAGCGGTAGACCGTGGGCTGGTGTAGTTGGGCGAGGGTTAGCTTTAATTCCTTATTTTTGCATATCGTTTCGCTGATGTACATCTTTTTACGGATTTTTTTTTACGTCTCACTCATGCCTTTTTATATTTTCCTTCGACGAGGGGAAGGGCCTTAGGCGGCGCGCCCTCTAACCGCGGGAATTTTCACAATAAAAACGTAATAAGCTATAAAACGGAATGCAGATCACATAGCGATGAAGTGTAATTAATTTACTCTGTATTACATATAAAAAATATGATGAAATGAAATAAGTTTGCGCAAAGGGAGGGGAGAATTTCCATTCTCGCGTGTTGGGGTTATTTTCTTTGGTAATTTGAAGGAGCTTATCTAATAGGATCTGTGATTTAGGTGGGTATTTTTAGCGATAATTCGTTTTATATTCTTCCTTCCCTTTTTTTGGTTAATATAAAGTTATATTGGACCTAATTAGAATTTTCCACGCAGTATTCTTGGAGGTTAGTATAGTTTTCATTATGCTAGTATGTAAGAATTTGCTCCAAATATGCTTGTTGCCATACGATAAGAAGTTCTTTTTTTTAATTTGATTTGATGGTCGTTTCAATTATATCAACTGAATATGTAAAATTCCAAAG